>OY744475.1:203506859-204014102 GCA_963556175.1 Tipula confusa
TTAACTCAGAATATAAACTGAGATAAATAGGAAACATGTCGGAACTGAGATAAACTTGGAAGGAGGTATCTAATTAATTGTACGTAATTGTACTTGCCCTATTTGTTCCTACAATATATCTGCACGTCCCGCATCAACACAGTCAAAGAAGCAGCATTTAAGAATATTATGTGATAAATAATTATCTGATGCAAAATCCGCATAAGCACAATTAGTTGCTATTACAATCCCAACAAAACAATGTGCATGCCATGAAAATAAAAATAAATTTGTTGAAATATATTAATGGTCGGCGATCTTAGATTGGAAATGTTAAGTTGTGCAGTGCCATTGTGTTGCATAGTTTGCATGCCATATATAAAAATAAAGAATCAAAAAATCAATTTTTGAATGTCATATAAAAGAATTCGTGATAAGGTTTATGTATGATAGTGTCCAGTTTGAGGTAATTCTTCTTAGAATATAAAAATATTCATTTTTAACTGGTTTACTGCCATCAAAGGTACTACTTTTGGTGTAAACATAAAAAATTGCATTTTAATGTATGTATACATAAGAAATAAACGCATTGCGGTAAATAAGAATAAAAATAGCAAAAATTTTTTTTTTTACATTTTCTAACATTATTACGAACAACTTTAGCATGCACATAACATATATTTTATACATAGCCTATCCAAATAATAGACGGCACACAAAAATTACGTGACGCCTAGTTTCGCACATATATATGCATATAAACGATTTTAGTAATATTATGGAGCTTTTTATATCATTTCACGTGAAAATGGGTCGATTAGTTTCGAAAAATTATCGATATTTCGTATTACAAATTATTGCTGTGAGCCTAATATTAACAATTGCATCTATAATCAGGTGAATCTATAATATCTTTGTAAAATATTTGGACACGAAAAAGCTACCTGCGCGTTTGGGCCACGTTGGTTTACAACTGATCACAAACATAATCAAATGTCAACTTCAAAAAAATGTTTGGCAATGTCAAAATATTGGAATTCTCAGGGCCACAACAAAAGATAAGGGCCACAACAAAAGATGAGCAAAATCCAACTTGTAATTCACAATTTGATTCAGGCTCACAACTGTCCTACATCACGGAGAAATGCGAAAATCATTGAAATTAAAGAAATGTCCGAATTATGAAATCGCTAGTCCAAATGTATCAACAATGGGAAAGACCATTCTTACAATCTGCTTGCGGTTCGATGAATCCAACTCATTGAACATTAAAGCATATATTCGGTCACAACCACGACCAAGTGATGAGATGAATCGAAAAAAGTTGACGAACGTCAGTTTCCCCTGGCATATCCTAATTTCCAATGCAAGAAAATTATCAATATTTTATTAGATGCCGACCATTTTTTCTATGTGCTGGGTAATGTGCAACAACAACTTAGTGATTGAGATAGTAAGAAAACTTGCTTGGGAATGTCAAGGAATATTTACGAATGTAAGCTAAAATTTCCATTCAAAATGAGGAGGCCTAAGAATTATTGTTCCGTAAATTTTAAGAACAAGAAGAAATGCTGCTGTCAAATCCGCATGGTCAAATTAAATGCATTTAAATATCCAGTAACATTGGAAAAATCCTTAATTTAGTGAAATAAGCGCGGAGTGTATGCGCGAGTACGAGGACGATGGATATATGACAAGGTTGCCTTTAGACGAAATTACCAAGGATACGAATATTGTATATTTTGCAATTCGAGTCTTAATTCAAATATGCGAAAAACTGGGAAGCCCAATTTCCAAATGTGCCCATGGTGATTCGAAACGGTTTTTATGTTGATGATGTGCTGACGGATTCAAATGATGAGACACAGACTCTTAAACTAAAATCAAACTTTGTCAAATCTAAGCTGAAACTGGGTCAATATTACGAAAATGGGAGTCGGATCATAAATTCTCGACGACAGTCACAGAACAAATATGGTTAGCCTTTATGGGTATCCCAAACTCTTGATATTTGTTCTTTCAAGGTCATCGATATTTCAAATACATTACACACAAAAAGAAATATTCCGTCCATCGCATTATGGTAAGATAAAATCTCTTTGGATAATACTTTATCTTTGGATCTCCATAGCTCATGGCAACAAAAATTCAATATCAATTTGACCAGCTAAAACCAATTAAGCAAGTGAGCTTACCACAACTTGAACTTTGCGGAAGCCACTTACTTTCGAAATTATTGAGCAAAGTTATTGATAAATATGTCAAACTAAAGATGCACCCGTTTGTCTATGGATTGGTTCAACAATAGTTTAATCATTTATGTGAAGTTAGCCCGAAAATATTTTTGGATTGTGTCTTTGCTAAATTCAGATTATAATTTCGATCTGTCCCGACATCTTGTTAATAAAACGTGTTTTATTAGTATCCATCCCGAAAAAAATACCAAGTCATCAAAACGCTGAAATGCCAAATTAAAATTAAAACTAAATAGTTTTTTATGTAACAAGATGCTTGGAAATCCCTGTGATCTCAGCCACATGTTATGAAATGGCCAAGATTAATATTTTTTCGAATAGTGTTTATAGAATATTTTGTAAAGACCATAAATGGAGCTCATGTGGCAAGAGGGCTATATAAATTGAATTAAATGTACACAAAAGTAACTTCTGGCATCATCCGATATGCTTGGAAATCCCTGTGAAGCTGGTTCCATAACGAAATATCAAAATAAGTCTTTATATGAAAACTACTCTTGCATAAATTTACAATATTTATCAATTACATAAAAAACTATTTGGTTTTAATTATAATTTGGCATTTCAACGTTTTGATGACTTAGTATTTTTTTCGGGATGAATACTAATAAAACACGTTTTATTACCAAGATTTCGGGACAGATCGAAATTATAATCTGAATTTAGCAAAGACACAATCCAAAAATATTTTCGGACTAGTTTTCGGGCTAACTTCACATACATGGTTTAATCCTGGTTGACAACCCACTCACGTAAATGGAGAAAATTTATCGCAAATAGAGTATCCGCCATCTATCAATTGGTTCCTGATGCAATCTGGCGACATGTTAGGGGCACAGATAACCCCGCAAACACGCTACTCGAGAAATCGCTGCAAACAAGCTAGTTAATTGACAGCTTTGGTGGAAAGGATCAGAAAAGTTAAATTTAATAAACAAATTGTTTACTGAAAGTAGGGTTAGAATTATTATTAAATGCGTAAAAATGTCGACATCACTGTTTCCTAAAAATTCTGTATAACCCAAATACAACTTGTAACGAAGTAACTTCCCAACCGGTTTAGCCATAACAATATTACTATTGTAAAGCTATAAAAAATTTATATTTCATTAGCTATTTGTTTTTTAAGGCCAATATCGTGTTGGCACTTGGCTTAAGTTAGATACACGTATTTAAGCCATACACCGATTTAAAATTGAATTTACATGCATACGAAAAAGAAACTTGTACTTGCTATTTCCACTTATACTCTAATGGTCAGCAGAGGACCAGCCCCAATAACATGAAATACCAAGAATTGCTAGCGTACCTGTTTTTTTAACTTTCAAATTATTTCTTGATTTAGTTAAAAAATTTAACTAAAAATAAAAGTGTTCGCTAATATCTTATTAGAAAGTTTACAATTTTTTAAATGTAACTTGTATTAATTTTACAGTTTTGTGTAAAATAAAGGGTGAATAAATTAAATTTTCGGCGATTATATGACGTATTGGTCATTAAACGGTTAATTCAATTGATTTGTAATAATTAATAAATTTTTTAAAATCTAATTTGTATTAATTTTAAAATTTTGAGTCAAATAAAGTGTATATAAATTAGATTTTTAACGATTACATAACGCATCGGTCATAAAACGGTTAATTTATTTGATTTGTAATGTTTAATCAATTTTTTAAAAATCTTGACTTAATAACTAAGCAATCAATTAAATTGGTCAAGCAATGCTTCGACAAGTGGATCTTATTATGAAAATTAAAAAGAAAATTATAAATCAGAAAGACTTAGTGCAGATAGATAAATTGCAATTTGTTAAATTATTGATAACATAAAATCCCGCTGAATTCAAAACCAGATTGTAAATATTCACCCAACCGATTTTATTTTTTATTCTTCGAATTTCATAAATATTTAAGTGTTGTCGAACAAAAATTTGTCTGTTGGCTGTCGTGGTTTTCGAGCATGTATAATCGTATTCAATATTAGAACAAATAATTTTACTTATTCCGCTTAAATTTGATATTTCATTTTGCTCTTTTTCCCACGAATTTTTTAAAATATTTTTGCTTACGGTAACTCGTAATAATTCACATGAATTATGTAGGGATTCATAAAAAAAGACTGCTTTTTTTATTGGTTTTGGTTTCAAAAACTTGAAAGCATTTTTACATGAGAATGTATGTTGATGGAAATTGATGCTTCGTAAAATTCTGGGCTTCTCTATTCAAGCTTTTATAAGTATTAATTGGATTTAACTACAAGCTACTTCATTTAGCTACATCAGCTCTTTGTTTCATTTTTCCTGCTTAACTTGCTCGAAAATTTGATCATAATACAAACGAAAAATATGATTCAAACACCCAGAATGTCATATCAAAGTACATTAATAATAAATGATAAGATAAAATTTATTAAATATTTTCAGTTTTTCATATTTTTCCCCGATTTTATTTCCTTAAAGATATGATTTTCATTTTCTTATCGTTACATTGTTATTCATTTAGTTTTATTTTCTTATAACAAATGTTTATATCTAAATGTATTCGTTATTTTTCTATTTTGCACTCCGGTAATCAAAAATCCATAAAAATTCGAGGTAAGGTTATGGCAAATGGTTTATGGGTATAGAAATATTCAAACGACAAATATTTAATATCTCACGATTTAAAGTCTATACACAGAACGTGAACAATTTGGTTGTTGACCAAAATTGCATTTCCTATTCCTAGAATGCAATCATATACGATTTGAAGCTATATTTAAAATATTGGATAATGTAAAAAACAAATAAATAAATATCGAAACTATTTTCCATTTTATTTAAAATAAAAACACGATTTTATGCGACCGATTCTTGTATAAATAGTTTTTATATCACGTATATGCATATAGCCGTGTGCAAAATAGTTAGGACGGCAAACACAAAAAATAAATAAATAATTAAATAAATATTAGAATAATTTTGTTACAAATAATAATTATTATCAATATTTGTCAATTAAATTAATTGTGTGTATTGTAACGGTGTACCGGGTGTGACAATTGATATGAAACAATTTGTAAAGGAAATTATTAATTGAACAAAACCATAGATTAAGGTATAATAAAGATGGCCCAACCAAAGCACCAAAAATTTGTATTTAGAAATAATAATACAGAAAGTAATAATTTATTTATTTATTTATTTGTATTTAGAATTTAGAATTAAGAAGAAAAGCACATATGGAAGCAAATATAAAAACATCAAAACCGACAATTGCTTCCATTAGGCATAAAAATCTCTTAAATTTTTTCAAAACAAATTCATCCCATACAGCACACCTCATTTTGAGCTAGAGCTCATTTAAAATGAAATGCGCTACACGAGATGAAGTAATAATAATAATAATAATAATAATAATAAAATAACAAGTAACATAAAAAATTTAAAAAAAAATCTACGTATTGCCAATCAGCCACGCTACTCTAAAAGAGAGAAATTCCCCTAACGAAAAAGGATTTGTTTTACGATCTACACAAATTTTTTGGTGGAAGTAACCGCAAGTTAGCGGAATGAAACCTACTAAACAACAACTTCCTATATAAATAGATTGGCTGCTTACTTTTAAGAAGTTTAAAAATAAAAAGACAAACGCGAAGTTCAAAAAAGGTAGATAAACTACATCCTAAAACAACATTAGAATAATATTCATATTCTCCTGAGCTACATCACCATAATTAAACTGAGGGAGAAGATAAGACATAAACATTCTTTTCTTAAAATGACTATTCGTAAACCCTATCACTTTGTACAAACAACTAAGCATGCCAAACACCTTTCTACTATTACTAAGTGGTTACCCTATGTAAGAGATTTATTGAAAACTAACCCTAAATCTTTAACAATATTTGAAAACTGAATAAGAGAATCGCTTAGATAAATTCCAGGAAAGGACGAAGTATCAAGAAGCTTCTCATATATTATAATTGATTGAGATTTACTCGCATTTAATCTAAGCCCATTCAATATCGACCAACCAACTATAATTATCAGAGAAATATTCCTTACTACAGAGTTTTGATCTAAACGACTGTTTCTATATATTTAGACATCATCAGCAAAAATATGTAAAGAGCAATAGTGAATAGTGCATTCTATGTCATTAATATACATAGAAAACAATAAGGGACCCAGCACTGAACCCTGAGGTACGCCGGAAGTAACTGGGAGGAAACCACCGATAAGCTATCACCGAAATAAACTGCCTGAGAACGATTAGAAAGGTAATTGAGAACTAATTTGGAGGCAGAAAACGAAAATATAAATTGAGAAATAAGTTTATTGAATAAAATACCGTGATTGATAGAATCGAAGGCCTTGGAAAAATCTAACAAAGTTAAAGAGGTCAACTCCCTATTACTCATATTACACCTAATATCGTCACATACGTTTAATAACGCAGTACTATGGAATTTTCTAAACCCAGATTGAACACAGCTTACTAAACTATTGCTATTAAGGTGTACCTGAATTTGATTCTTAACAACTATCTCAAAGGCTTTAGAAAGAGAACTTAACATACTTATTGGTCGAAAATGAGATAGTTCAGAAGGATTGCTAATCTTTGGAATAGGAATAATTTTACTAAGCTTCCACTGGTCAGGAAAGGAAGAGGACGTAAGGATAACATTAAAAATATGTAACAAGTACTTTGAGACGAAAGGGAAAGCTCGTTTTACGAATTTTAAACTGATATTATCCAAACCAGAGGATTCCGACTTAACCTTCCAAATAGCGAAATGTAACTCATCGAGCGAAATATTTGAGAACGAAAATGAATTAAAGGACTCGTCAGAAAGTAATTCGACTATATTACTACCAGAGTTCAGATCGGAGCTAAAAAAACTATATAATTCATTTGGCTTGAAAACCTCATGAATGATACTCCTGCATCTACCAAGTCCCAAATTACGAACATTACGCCAAAAGACCTTGGGAAGGAGAGAGAGATCAATCTTATTTTTAAAAAATGCGCCTGCTTATAATCAAAGAAACGATATTTGCTAATCCAAACACAAATAGCATTAGAAATTTCCTGACACCACCAAGGTGGAGATTTTGGTTTTAGAGTAATGGTTCTCAACGGAATACAAGACTCAAAAACGAAACCAAGATAAGCGTTGAAAAGTTCGATTTGTCTAGTAGAAAAACAAACAGAAAAGATATCCTCCCAAGGAACCGAGGTGCAAGCTAAATAAAGGCAGGAATCATCTAATCTAGAATAATCCCTAAAGCTAAAGCTTCTAGACTTCGGTGGAGAAAAACAATTAACAGAAAAAACTAAAAGATCATGATGGAAGCCTATACCGAGGGACAACTGGTTGAAAAAACAAATAGGGCTATTACTAAAGGAAACAATATGGTCAATAAGAGAATAAGAAATACCACTAGCGGTTGGGCAACAAAAAGTTGGTGCAGCAGTGTTAAAAACGGATAAACTAAGACTATTTAAAAGATTCATATAATCTCTAGAAAATGTGGAATTTTGGAGGATATCGAAATTAAAATCACCCGCTATATATATTTCATCGAATCTACAAGAGAAATAACTAAACAAACTTTCTATATCTACAAGGGATTTTTTAAACTGAGCATACGACCTCTTACTAGTTTTTGGAGGATTGTAGACCGTACTAAATCAGAAACCAACGAATCTAAAATATAAGAAGGTACACTCACTAATCTAGCCTTAATATGCTCACCTACATACATACAAACGCCGCCGTTATTAAGGGGACATACCGTCCTATCCTTTTTGAAAATATTAAAACCCTCAATAGCCAAAGCCAAACTAGGAATATTAGGATTAAGAAAAGTTTCAGTGAAACAAAGGATATACACTGATGCACCATTGTAAATGTGACGTATTTCGTCAATATTTGGGAATAGGCTTTGAACATTTAAACTACCAATGGATAAATTTGATTTATGCCCTAACATCGATTTAAGAACTATATTCGGAATATTCACCGACATAATAGAGACTGGCGTTACTAATTGACAATACTTACAATTAAAACAATAAAATATTTTTGTTTGTTGACGGACAGTCCTGGAATGAGGCACAAAACAAATAGATCAAATCTTCGAAATAAGATGACGATGGAAATAAACTAAAAGAAAAAAATAAGTATCAATTAAATAGAACGCGAACTAATGGAACGATACTTATCTTGGTGCCCCAAATTTATGCCCAAAACCCAAAAAAAAAAAAATTAAATTTTTAATTTTTGACACGAAAAAAAGAAAAATTGACGTCCGTTGACTAAGGCAATTCGATTACATACGAAACAAAAGGAAGAAACCATTTTCCTTGGTTACTTTGTTAAATGAAGGTTTATAAAATATTAGAATCGATCCCGATTTATTTTTCTTAAAGACGTATTTTGAAAAGCCATCTACAATGGAAAGAATATATTTATATTGTTTAATATGGTCTTTTGATATATGGTGGAGAAATCCTTCTTGTTTTTCTTACTTCCTCTATAAGCCAAAATAAATTGAAAACAGTTGGGCCTATATCTTTCGCAGAGTTCTTTAAGCTTTGTGATGTAATATTCGTTTTGGATAACCTGCATCATTTTTTTTGGTCCCGAAGTGCCTATTTTTGTGCATTTCCTCCATCTAAATTTTAGTCACTATTTACTTTCTATGTTCAGTACTCGTTTCCACATTTTCTGATTCGGTCATTGATGGAATTATAAGGTCGTCCATATAAACAATTAGTTCGTCTCTCCGAATCATATCGTTGAAAACCATCTTGAGAAATCTTTGAAATACTAGAGGGGTACTGCAAAGCTTAAAAAGGAATAAAATTAAATTCGAATTGTCCATTTGGAACTATGAATGGCGTATATTTTTTACTTTCCTCGTCGATTGGAACATGAAAAATCCGTATTCTAGGTCCATGGTAGAAAATATGCTCGCTCGATGAAGTTTGTCGACCTGGCCTTTAATTAATAGTAAAGGATACCTGACCATCATCATAACCTTATTACGTTTTCGAAAGCCTACATCAAGCCGCTTGGTTGCATCTTTTTTATCAGCGAGAACTACACGGCTGGCAAACTCCAATTCGCTTGGTCGAATCGAATATACTCTTATCTAACCACTCATTAATCTGCTGGTCTACGATTCCTTTTTCGGCTGCAGCAAGGCATCGTGAGGATTGATAAATCAGCTTTTCATCTTTTACAGTGATTACCTTTGAGATCAGCGAACATTTTTGAGATTTTGGTTTGTATTGGCTAATAAAATTTTCTATAATAGGAACGACGTGTTTGTTCCCAACGATTCGATTTTCATCGATTTCTAACGTCAAACACGAGAATGTACGTCGATTTTAATTTCATCTTTCCCCAGCATGATTTCCCGACAAGAATATCGTTGCCGATGATCATTCTGTTACTTATCATCGACTTTGGGACTACATGAATTTTGGCTGTGAAGCATTCATCGTCAATTAGAATGGTGGAATTAAATTACCCTAAAGTTTTTATACTGTTTTTAGCCATTTCCGACACTTGTATTGGAATTTTTATTAACTTTGGTGATTGCTAAAAGTAAAATTTGCAGTGCGGGGACTCTCCTTTGGCGTAAAATCTTCTTTTTTCTGACATTCATAAGTTTTGTGTGTTGGTTTGTTGCAATGCAAAAATGTATGGTGGGACCCGTTAGAATGTAATTAGAGAAAACGTGTTTAGTGCCTCCTTATTTTTTTATGTTGCTACTTATTGTTAGCAGAAAAAGATTCAAAATATTTTTTATCTAAAAATTAATACAAAATAAAAAATCTTTACCAAAGATATCGCAAATATTGAAATCCGTCTTATTATTTGTTGACATTTAAAGTGAATGGTAGTCATCGACCGCAGACTTAGTTTTGACATTCGTCAAAAAGTTTTTAAAATCCACGTTAATATGAATTCAATAAAACATTTCCCCATCCCATTAAACACGCAACATTAATTATTCCAACATTAATATTAACACCTTGATGTCAATAACATAAATTTATAAAACCCGATAATATTTTAATTACATTATAAAACAATTTAAATATTTTTTAATTATTATAATCACAATAACTCAATTAAATTCGTTTTTAATTTCTAAGAAAATAAAAAAGAAAATTCCAACGAACAAGTAAATTATATGGACGAGTATTTGAGTGGAAGGAGACGAACGACAAAATCAATTTGTTGGAAAATTTTAAATATTTATCGAATTTAAACATTTTCGATTTAATTAATTTTTGGATTTGTAATTTGTAAAGCTAAATACGAAACGATTATATTTGGTATAGTAAATTGGGTAATTAGATACAATTAGTATAATGTCTTAATTTAATCTATCATAAAGTCAATCATTACGTCATTACTTTTACCTATTAGTTTTATTTGTATGCATATTAATTTAATCCTTATTGAAAATTTTCCTTTTTCAAATATTTCATTCAAGAAAATTTTATTTCATAAATTTACTAACTATTTACTCATATGGCAGGTTTTCCATTGGGGTTACGCGACATAACTGTGAAAGTTATATATATATATATATATATATATATATATATATATATATATATATATATATATATATATATATATATATATATGTATATATATATATATATATATATATATATATATATATATATATATATATATATATATATATATGTATATATATATATATATATATATATATGTATATATATATATATATATATATATATATATATATATATATATATATATATATATATATATGTATACATATATATATATATATATATATATATATATATATATATATATATATATATATATATATATATATATATATATATATATATATATATATATATATATATATATATATATATATATATATATGTATATATATATATATATATATATATATATATATATATATATATATATATATATATATATATGTATATATATATATATATATATATATATATATATATATATATATATATATATATATATATATATATATATAAGAATATTGCAGTTAACCGGTGAATAATAATATTATTTGTACAACCCTAATTGTTATACTCACCTCGTCTACAGCTGTCAAAAAAGATATTCATTATTGTAACAACATTCATTTCGTTAAGACGAGTTACACGCCAACAAATAAATTAGATAAATAAAAGTTGATAAATTCGAGTGTTTTACTTTTATATTCGGGAACCTCGCCACATGGGGGCTTAAACGGGATATCTCTGGAGATAGTGAAAGTGAAATTAAAAATTAATTTAAAGGATTTTGTGTGTAAATTGGATCACAAAAACTTGATTTTTTTTCTTCGCTTTGTTCGGGAAGTGTGTTACTGTACAGTGGTAACAGTTTCGCAGGGGAGTTATAAGAGAGATATCAATATAAAATCACGAGGAAGGATTACACAAAAATTGTGGAATAGCACCGTGACGGGTTAAAGAGGTTCGAAAGTAAAACCAGTGTATTTTTTTTTGTACGTGTGAGTGACCGAGAAGTAAAAATATACGAACAAATAAGTTGGCGTCATAACTGTGGTTATAGAGTGAAGTAAAGTTCAACCGATCAAATTTAATAACGGCGGTATATTTTTAAACACAAGTTGGCGTCATAACGGTGGGTGGTATTATTTAGACAACAGTTAGCGGACCGCTTTTAGTTATAGCCGATTTATAAAAATTAAAAACGTAATATTTGTGTATAATCAGCGGTTTACTGTTTAAAAATAAATAAATACCACGATGCCAAATAATTCAAAAAAGGAACGCCGTAGACTTCACGCTGAGAAGGATGATATGGATGCCGAAATACTAGAAGAGGTTTATAAAAAAATAATGCGTGAATTTTCAGAAAAATTTAATGCAATGCAGCTTTCGTCTCTTTCATCAACGAAGCAGACAGAAAAATCACCACTGCGGCCGCCAGATAGTGAAACACTTCAAATTAAGGAACTAGAGTTGAAAAATTTGGAGATTGAATTACTTAAGCAACAGAATGAACTGCTACAGAAGGAGTTAAACATAACTGCAAATGGTTCAGATGTTTCTTTTAATAAATCGAGTTCTAATCTACCTCTCCTATTTCCAGATGTCGAAGATGCAATGACCAAATTCACCGGGGAAGATGAGTACACAGTGGAACGGTGGATCAGCGATGTGGAAGGGGTGGCAAGAACATGTGGTTGGAACGATATTCAAACAACGACGTACGCGAAAAGATTGTTGGAGGGATGCGCAAAGAAATCTCTTCGGACTACGAGTTTGATAACGTCTTGGGATGAGCTGAAACGTTTCCTAAGCAAAGAATATGCCACAACTGTGAACACCACCGTAATCCATAAAGACTCGCGTCAAGAAAAAGAAATCCAGGTGAAAATTATCAGACGTATCTGCTTGACCTGTTGGAAATAGCCAATGTTGGTAACATCGAAGATGCAGCTGTTATCCAATATTGCATCGATATCATTGACGATTTTAATCCAAGCAAGGTTATTCTGTACGGTGCCGAAAACATGGAAGAATTTAAGTCAAAACTGAAAATCTACGAAGATATAGCAGGCAAGCAAAAGTCTGTATCGTGTTCAAAGCAGTCCTCCTCATTACGGAAATCCGAACAACAAAGAAGACACAATAATAGACCAAGGCCTGGTGTACCGTACCGTGGTCGATGTTTTACATGTAACGGGTATGGTCATACAAGGAGAGGATGTAAAAATAAGGAGAGAGGCCCACAGTGCTACAAATGCAAAGAGTACGGGCATCTGGCTCCTAAATGTCCTACTCTAAATACAGACAAGAAGACACTCACCGTGATGTCTCCAGCCACAATTGGAAAAAGCGTGAAGTGCGTGCAAATCGGTGACCAAGACGTTTATGCTCTCGTCGATTCAGGCAGTGACCTCAATTTGGTTAGCAAAAGGAAATTTGAGGCTCTGAAACTGCAAGAATTGCAAAGCGTCCCAACAAAATTCTACGGCATCGGTTCAAACGTCATGGAGACTTTGGGTCATGTTGAGTGCGATATAGTTGTTGATGGCGAAAGTTTCCGTACTCGTTTCCATGTTTGCCCTGACGATTTACTACCGTGTGAATTGATAATAGGGAATGAACTGCTGAATCATACAGTAACTGTGTTGTCTCCGGGCAATATAATATAAAATTTGCGCTAGAACTCGCAGCCGTGTCGGCAGATATTAGAGATGACGTGGTGGTGTTGGACCACGTTATGAATAACAGTGTGCGAATGACGTCCGGAAAGCCATAGCAAATTATGATCCAACAAAAGGTTCACCTGGTCATACAATTAAGATGCAAACTATTCTGCTGGACGAGACGCCTATATATCAAAAGCCGCGTAGACTTGCCCCGCGTAGACGAATGGATGCGTGACGGAATCGTGCGGCCAAGTTTTTCACAATATACGAGTCCAGTTACCCTGGCCGATAAGAAGGATGGATCAAAACGGTTATGCGTCGATTATCGGCGACTAAATAAGGTGATTGTGAAGGACTGATGTCCTATGCCACTAATCGATGATCAGATCGACCAGTTGTATGGATCGAAATATTTCTGCATGCTCGACCTAAAGAATGGATTTTTTCACGTAGATATAGAGGAAGAATCAATCAAATATACCTCGTTCGTGACGGCAATGGGACAGTACGAATTTCTAAAGGTACCGTTTGGTCTCTGTAACTCGCCTGCAGTGTTTGGACGTATTATTAATCACATTTTTAGACAGTTGTGCGTCAATGGGATCGTATGTGTGTATATGGATGACCTAATTGTACACGGAAAATCTAAAAAGGAAGTCGTAGAAAGACTTATGAGAGTGTTGCGTGTAGCTGAAAAGAACTGTCTGCAAATAAACTCTGCAAATCAATTTCTGTTCAGACGAGTGGAGTACTTAGGATATGAGGTGGAGGATAGCCGAGTTAAACCATCAACGACAAAACTTAAAGCATTTTTGAAGTTTCCAGAGCCGACAACTGTCCAATAGTTGAATCGAAATAAGTCGAAAACTTAAAATATTTCAATATTTTTATTCAGAGCTTAAGCTGATGTTCACTACTACGTAAACCATTCAAGCATAAACTAATAATTTTTAGTGACTCCGAATTTTAGTTATAGTTTAAATACAGAACTATAGAATGGACGGATCAAAGTAGTATTCGTAAAATTTTTTTATTACAATAATATTAGGAATATGCTTTTTGAAAAAACTAGATAAAGGTCGTAGGAGTGCATTTATATTTTCTAATAATAGGACACTGCAAAAAAAAAAAAAAAACTACAAAAGGTTTGCATTTGCTAGAGGAGTTATAGTAAAAAAGATATTATTCTAAAATCTTCCTCGAATAGATTTTGTCTTAAACTGCTGCTTAAATAAGTGACTTAAACCATTATGACTATAAACCTTACTTTATTTTAGCATGCCAGTTTGCGTTCATATGATAAAATAAATAAAATATCCATTGAATCTATACTAAGCAACTAAGGCACAATTTAAACTTGGTACAACCTCAGTTATAAACTCTTTATAACCAAAACTAAATCTAAAGTTTATTTAATTTTAATGAGTTGCAAAATGTATATCAACAATTTAATTTTTTTGTGTGTTTTCATTCCAAACCTTTCACATAGCTGATATAGATGGTGTATAACACTGTCAAAATAACAACATATTCTCACACGACAAGAATATTATTTTCCATACTATAGTGAAAAAAAAAAGTTTTCCAAGTCGTTAATTAAATAAATAAATTAATAAAATACTGTGACGTCAACCAAATAAGTTTTGCGCAGGTAAAAAGTTTAAAATCATTCGAAAATGCTTTGAAAAGTTGTCTTTGTTTTCGCTACATTTTTTTAATTTTTTTTTAATTAGAAGCTTTATAAATCTCTTATCTAGCAATTAGAATAAAAAACACATTTGTTTATGGATATGTCGGAGAAATATACACATAGCACATATTATGGGTTTTATGTAAAAGCTTATATCTTGAATTTCACAACAAAAACTGTATATAAAGTTGTAATTTTTCCAACGTATATTCGTACATATGAGTAGAGCTACTGTTGCGATGTTATAAATACACATAAATTCCATGAAGATTTGAATTTGGAGTTGTTTGCTATCAGACATTAAATTTTAGTGACTAAATTTATGTGTTATATAGTTTTAAGACAGTCACATATGAATAATTAACTAATAGTTTTAAAAATTAGAATGGTATAGAGAGATGCTTGTTAGCACATATATTTGAGTTAAATATTTTGTAATTATGATAATTAGAAATGGTTTTGCTCATCAAACAGTAAATCTCAATGTTTTCATTTATGCGACGATAAGTTAAAATAATCAAATAAAGGCCACGATGAGTCTGTGAAGTAAAGGTGATCTTATACCGTTGAACAGTCAAAAAAACTGAATAACGTAATACAAAATGTACCTTTATTCGGTAAGTTCGGTCTCGGTCTTATCTAATTGTTAGTGCACTAGAGGCAATAGTCGAAAATGTACTTTAATGCTAGAAGATTTATTAATTTTAAAGATACATTCTGATAAATCACTAAATCCCTCTGGCTCTTTATGAGTTCCTCATTACATCCGGTAGTTTACGAGTTTCTGTTGAAAGAGCTAAGATATTTAGGGTATAAGGTAGGCGATGGTTCTCTTCGAGTCCATCAAGCAAAGGGTCTAGCAATTTTAGTTTTCCATTCTCGAACCTCTAAGAACCTTCATACCCAAGATTCATAGGTATGTCAATATGGTATTGGAGGTCAGAGGACGACGATGGTACAAAGTTCGTTTGCCAGCACCATTATAGGGGGTCTTGGATTTGAGGTAAGTCCGTCACTTTAAAACATGTGATCATTTATTTGGTTTTAGACCAACGGAAGCCGAATACCTTACAATTAGAACCAAACCATATAACTTAGCCACTGTATTTCGTTATTTATCGAGAAAATACGCTGATTATAAGAATGTTTACCTGTCTGGTGCGATATGTACAAATTAAAAGAAAATCTGTTTATTCCATAATATCTTGTGGCAACAAAGCATTATACTTGATTCACGTCGAAACTTTTAAAGTGTAAATCAGTAAATAATGTATTCATAAACATAAAATCGAGTACCTCATTATAAATTCCGTAAAACTCAATCAATTATTCATTCGACTAACGAAAAAAAATAAAACAAAAAAAAATCTAATCAATATAATCGAAAAAATCTTGTTAGCCAAAAATTCTTTTTAACATTCCAATGATTGTGAATATATACAGATATATCCTTGTGTACCCCATATCAAGACAAAACAAATTAAGAATTTTTCTCATTTTCCATTCCAACAGATTAAAACAAGCCAAATAAAAAAATAAAAATAAAAGATTTAATTCTTTTCAATTCGACGATTAAATGAAAATTAATTTTCGAATGAAATGAAATTTAAGAAATTTTCAATTACAACAACAAAAACCAATAAATAAATTGATAATAAATTTAAATTTCTTTATTATTACTATTATTGTTTTTTTTTGGGGTATTTTATACGATGTTCTGCCATTATTTTGGTGAAAATAAATTTATGGTTGGAAATATTGTGACCCACCACCATATACAGCTGAGCACTAGATACTTCGGTTTTCCACATTGCACAAGCAAAAACATAATATAATTTTTGGGGTGTACACTGTATAGACAAATCGATAATTTTCTTTAATCGTTTTTCGTATTTTGAATACGAAATGAGCTTCAGTTTACCAAATTCGATTGTGTGTTTATGGTAAATACGAACCATTAAGGAAGACCATGTTGTTTTATGTTTTCTTACAACCGAATTTGAAAATGAATTTAGTGTTTGATTTTGCATTAAATTAGATTTAATTAAAATTAGTATTATTATTATTTGTTTGTAAATATTTTTTCGAAACTGTTTGCATTCACCCGAACTCATATAATAGTACTGATTAGTAATTACCATTGCAAAAAAGTGACTCAGCTAGAAAAAGCAAAAAGATTGCACTTTTGGTGAAACCATTAATGGCTAGATAACGAAGTAGGTGTCTGAAAAAAAAATGATTTACTCATTAGCCATAAAACAGTTATGTTTAGATCATGTTAGACCATGCCAGCTAAAATTCGAGTTAAAAGATGGAGACCCTAACTTAGTTGTATATAGTCATAGTTAGTCATAAGAACTCTGCATACATCAAATTTTATTTACGATTTTAAAAGTGTATTTGCTGCTTTGGTCTTAACATGAAAAATACAGTAAAATGAAGTAAAACAATTTGAAAACAATTCCCGCTCTCATGTTCATTTTAAAGTGAAAAACAAGTAAAAATAGTAAAAATCTACTTTCTAAAACTAAACTGAATAAGGAAATGGAGGAGATCAATTTATTCCACATATGGCTATCCTTAGGGAAACGGAAGAAAATGAACAGAAAGTAAATTGTTTTCGCCAAAGATAACTATGGAACGCTTGAGAACAAGGTGGACTCCACGATATAGTGTTACTAGAAGAAAACCAGACCGAATCAACAACCTCAGTTGAAAAAAACAAAAGTAACGCTGTCGAAAGTCGAACTCCTGACATTTCATGGAGATTATGAGCATCCTTCAATGATATTTTTATGGAGCTGATCTCTCACCCAAAACGACTAACTATTCAATATGGTGAAAATCTCATATCTCAAATCGCACTTACAGAAAAGCGCTGCTCAATCACCTGTCAACAATAGACGATAATTACAAAATAGCCTGCACCTTGCAGCAGTCAAGATTTAATAATCTTAGATTAGAAGCTATTTTTCTAAGCTATCATGACCAACTATGCAAGTTGCAACTGATTACGAAACATACATGACACCGCACTAAAAATGATACACAACATAGAACGGCTACAGATGAGCTCCCCGTTCAAATTTTTGACCACACTTATTCTATTCAAGAAACTTGTCCCAGTTATCGTTAGACTCTACGACAATACATTAGCCAATCTTAGAGAGGTCCCAAAAAGTACAGAATAGTTCACCTTCATAGAACGAAGGTTCCAATCGTTAAAGGCAATGAAGAGCACAAAAACAACTGCGCCAAGAGTGCCGACAATATCTTCAAATATGCCACTATTAAGGCGTGTACATACCGGCACAATCAGCTCGGTTTATATTGTAAAACAATGTAGGGAACGTTACCATTTAGAATAATGCCAGCAGTTATTTACCTTGATTGCAAATTCCTCTAACAACTAATCTTTTAATTGTTCCCAACTAGCAAGGTCATTTCTAGTTCGAAGTGCTAGCTTGGCCTTACCAGTAAGTAGACATTAGCATATACAAGAGTACCTTTATTAGACGATTTGATAGTTCGATTCGATAAGGGCTGGTTCCGTCAAATTCTGGGAGTGAACCCTCGATATCTGTAAATCAAAAATGAAGAAATTCTTTAAGCTAGATCTTAATTGGGAAATTTCACTCCGTAATCGAGCATTTTCTTGACTAAACTTGAGCTACCCTCTCCGGTGGGTGTGAGGAAAATTATGCATAGGAGCATACGCATGTATGATGGAGTATAGTTCGGTTAACCGTAGATGATGAACTCCTGGACTGCCTTGCGTTGTGACTAGGAAGTTGCCATCGTGGTGGTGCCATGTTGGATTCAATATCATCTTTGTCGATAATGTATTTTTATTGATTATGTGCCTGGATACTTTAGTTTCTTGATATTAGAATTGTCAGCAGTTTCCATGGCTACCACTTGAGCCCAGGTGTGAGGCTTGGGGTCTTTTAATACCATTTCAGATGATATTGTAGATGGTGTAAGTAATCTGGCACCATTTTTGCCCACACTGTACTTGAATGTTTTGCACAACTTTGGAAAACATTCATTATTTTGGCCTATACACTTTCTTAGTTGAGTTTTTATGGATTTTACACTTGCTTCTCAAAATTGGCCAAAGTGTGCAGCAGACGGTGGAATGATATGCCAATTTATTAGTTGTAATGCTTTATTAACCCCTACAAAATTGGTGGCGTTATCAGTATAGTTGCTCTCAATTTTTGTAAGGGCTACAGTTGATTGCACGTTCCGGAATCTCTAAAGTATTTTTCGGCAACAAATATGTTTCAACTTTTATTCGGTATGTTGTTAAAATGTGTGATTGAATGCATAATTGTACCATAATTGTTCCATAGCCCCGATTCCTGATATATCGAGAGTTAAAATATTGGTCTTTCGAGCTGGATATCATCACGTGTCAGTTCAATAGACAATTTTTGTAGTTAACTCACGTGGTCATTTCGATCTACAATTTTTGAAAGCATCGTAGACAGTTGCAGAAAAACTAAAAAAAATGAAAGCGAATGAATCGTCAATGAATTTGTCAACAATGACGGATTTCCATGCTACCATATGACTTAGATTTATGGAAAACTAAGTGGTTAAGTGTTCAATCAAATATATAGACCGTTTTATAGACCGTCGAAGAATTGTTGAAAATTAACTGTGTTAGCAATATTTTATCAAAAAACCCATAAGTAATGGTTCAGGTCGTTTAAGTGTTAAGCTGTCACTGAAGGAGGACATAAATGAAGTAAGAGTTAGCGATGGGATTGCTAGAACCCGTTTGACGACAGCCCTTCATTTTTATCAGTAAAATTGAAGTGGGTGTCTAAATCTTACAATTACTAGCAAGCAATGCATGTCTTTGACCAAAATTATTTCAATATAAAAAGTTTACGAATATAATTTCTGGATAAGAGAGGCCATTTTAATTCAAATAACAGTTTGATGCAGATGGAAAATCTAGAACTAGGATCACCTTTTAGCTCGCGTTTTAGTTTTAAACACTAAAAATTAGAAGTCAGTTGGATATACAAGATATGAGGACCTCATCCCCCTCTTACAAAAAAATGACATTTTTTAAATAAATGGCTCTACGATCTTATACTCACCTTTAATGTACCCTATGCCTGACCTTAACTTCAATATGTAGTTTAGCTTACAAATTTAGCGTAGACTGCTCTAAATTTGATGTGATCGTATGGCTTGAGGTCAACTATTCTTCTTTCATAAATAGCGAGTAGATTTAAATCGAAAAAAGACTACTTTTGTTTGGTAAGGGATACTTTTTGGAAAACATCCTATAGAATGCTATCATTAGTTTGATAAAAACTTGTTTCCCCTTTTTGCCAAGAGAACTGGGTTTATCCAACTGAGGAAAGTGCAAAAATAAATCATGGTGCAAACCAAATAAATAATAATAAAAAAAAATGAGTAAACCAGCTAAAAGCTTTCAGGAAAATAAACCTAAAAATCCTATTTCCAATTGAGATCCTTCAAATAAGCAATGCTGACATTAGGTAGATTCCATATGTATTTTAGCCAATATTCAATTATTTAAATCGCAAGCTCCAGACCGAATTCAAATTAAAGCACAAAACTGAATCTTATAGAGAACAATTGGATCGTTGATATTGGCAATCGGAATATAACAAGTCAAATATAGGAACGTTAAATGACAAATATTTGATAAAAAGAACAGGCATAGATGTTGAGTTTGTTACCAAAGATGATAGATAGGCCTCAACGTCACTACCACTTTTACCAGTATCTCCTGAAGCTCGCAGTCAAATCCGCAAAAATGTACAATTTGTCATTGAATTTGGAATATCATTTTAATCCGAAAAGTCTTAAGCTTTGACGCAAAGGAAGATTTTATTATGAGTTCTCCAGGGGAAAATTTAGTGATTGTTTGTAAACGTCAAAGGTAGAATTTTACCGAAATAGTACAAACACCCATGAGAATGATACTAATTTCACTCGCGCTACCATACCGTTTGACCTTAAAAAATAAATCGTAGTTCATTTTTTGTGTGAACTTAAAGGTTGGTTATATTTCTGAAAAAGGTAATTTTTAAACTGATTACCTTGGTCACTCGTTGTTTCGAGTAATACTCAGAATCTTGAAACGTACTGGCCTACAAATGCGCGTATTGCCGTTGATGGTCGAATATCAACCAATGAAATGGCTTCCGGTCATCCGTAAACTGGTCAATTATCGTTAGTATGAATATCCGTAGTTATTTGAAGGAGGGCGGGATTGAACCATGTCCATGTGCACTAGCTCAAACCGACCTGATTGTATATCAATGCATCCTTGTTCTGCACGTGTATATATATATGGCGATTGTTTTTCACTTTCGGAAAAGCTATATAGAAATGTTTTGGATCTGTATCCAGAACATTGATTCTGGGCCAGATATTTTTGCATGACATCAGCTTACGTATTCCAGGGTGCGATAAGTCATGTAGCTTTTGGAATAAAAGCATTCTTAATCTAGATGCTGCTGGTTTTGTATAAGTTCGATTTTGAATTTCGAACCTCGTTGATTGTTGGTCTGCAGAAGTATCAATTCCTTGTTGGATTTTTGAAGAGAAACGAGTTTTCCATAGTTTTGACAAGATAGCAGTAGTCAGTGGTTTATGGTCGGTAAGGAAATATATTACCGCCGACCATGTATCTAAATTGCTTAATGGACCGTAGTCGGCTAGCAGTTTACGATCAATAGGTTATCAGAAATTTTCCAAGCCCAAGCAAATAGGCGCAAGAAGAGTAAGCTGAGACAAGGCAGGTTTGGTTATTCATACTTGCCTGACTGTCATGTGGTCAATTGAAGTGAAATCATTTAAACTTACGATCCTCACTGGACTTTTAAATTGAGTGAAGTTACACCAAATAAACTCTTTGGAGGTTTTAAAAAGATACCAAAATCTGTTAGGCGTTAGAATAGAGTACGAATATGCTCTACATATTCGGACTCTGGTCGCCATCAAAATATCATCAAAATGAGCTGTTATAATCAGTTTGGCATAGATTTTTATCATAAACTGGTATTTGGTTGTAAGTTTGGACCAGGTCGATCTTAGAAAATATTATAATATTATTAGTACAATACTGCAAATTTAAAGAGAAGTTAAGAAAGAAGTTTTTCGATTGGTTTAGAATCTTGTATTAAATCAACGTAATCGATCTCTTTAACCGTAGTATATTTATTAGTTCTACGGTAACAGCAATTGAAGAACTACTAGTTGTATTAAATGGCGGTAGAAACCTAAAGGAGTTAAATTCTTCGAGATAGTAGTATACCAATCAGTTTTTGCAATCGTTAGCTCTCCGATTAACTAACTAAGCTTTTTAGCATCCTCTGTTTTTAGTGTGACGAACTTTTGAGTACTGGATAGTTTATATACTACGTGCGTTACGATTTGGATTATATCATCCGTTATCGTTGTTATGCTGTTGTTTTTGCAATGGACTTTCGATTATGGTCAGTGGATTTTAATTATTGGCAATACAACAATTGCCTAATTTCAAAGTTCAATATGAATATATCAAAGTTTATTTGGAAAATATTTTTAACACAAACAAATATAAATCTAAAATCTAAAAATATTACCCTAATAAAGTGCTAATCTCTAAAGATTTGCAATACGATTAACACTTAATGTACCAAACAGTAATTAGTCTTCTTGTTGAAAATTTTACTATAATTCTTCGAAAATGTTTGTTTGTAATCTTTTTATAAATGGGAAAACATTTATTTTACAGATTTAAATAGAAGTTTAAATAAAAAATAAAGCTTTTACTGATTATACATCTCTTTGCATAAAAATAAGGATGACACAATTTTACGAGTACTTTTCTCAACATATTGTAACTTATGTATAAGAACAAAATTTTTACATAAGTAAATTTCAACATACGTGTCTTTCTTAACTGAATAACTGACATCAATTATACTACATATATAGAGATGTGTGTTCAAAAGTAAAAATAAGCTTGGATGAACAGCTTATTTTTACTTTTGAACATTGACATTTTTTGGAAATTGTACTCGTACTCAAACAAGACAATTTACTTTTTATTTTCGATCCTTACAATTTCGGACACAATACAAAGTTTATTTTTCGACAAACGCAAAAATAGTTTTTAACAAGTTTAATTAAAATTTAAATAAGTGAACATAAAAATTACGAAGTATTTCGGATACAAGCTTTTTGTGTAGTTGCATTTTTTTTTTTGTGTAAAACTATCTTTGTAAAATTTTTATAAAAGCAGGTTTTTTTCAGTTCAAAAATTAAAAAATTTATGAATAAAATTTGGTCAAAATATTGCAACATTCTTGTTGTAATTAAAAAACTTTTATTTATTGGTTTGAAAAATATGAAAATTTTACGTTTTGTACGTTAACATATTGATTACACTGAAATATTTTTATTATCAAATTTTATGGAATCAAACTTTTGATTTCGAATATTTTCAAGGTAAAAAAAAGATGAGCTAGGAAAATAAAAAATACGTCATAAATCGCCGAAAATCTAATTTATATACATTTTATTTGACACAAAACTTTAAAATTAATATAAATTAGATTTTAAAAATTTGATTAAACATTACAAATCAATTGAATTAACCGTTTTATGGCAAATGCGTTATATAGTCTTTGAAAATCTAATTTATATACACTTTATTTGACAAAAATATTTAAAATTAATATAAATTAGATTTAAAAAAATGGTTAAACATTACAAATCAACTAAATTAACCGTTTGATGACAAATACGTCATGTAATCGACGAAAATCTAATTTATATACACTTTATTTGACACAAAACTTTAAAATTAATACAAATTAGATTAAAAAAAATTGATTGAAGTTTACAAATCAATTGAATTAACCGTTTTATGACCAATAACTTTTTCTGTGATCCATGATTTGTACTAAAACAGCAATCTTAGGCTTACAGTGACTAATTGATGATTGCAGTGACCAATTGAATGTTTTAATTGTTCATCACATGAATGAGTGATATTTTACATTTTTTCGTGATTATAATTAGAAGATGATATTTAAGAGCTCCACTTCGGACAAAAAAGATGTTTTATATAGTTTAAGATTTTTTGATGGAGTAAAATAAAATGAAAATTTCGTATGAAGGCCAAATACTCACTTGATTTTTTTTATAATTAAAAATGTATGACATTTTAATTTTCTAATTCCACAATCTAAGAGAGTAGGATCTATTAATTGAATATGCTGTTTATTTTGAGTGAAACATATTTTTGGTATGTAAAAACTGACTAATTACGCTTTGCATTTACCTTAACAATGCAAGTAAAAGCTAGTCATATCTACATAGCTAAAAATTAAAGTACCAATTAGATAGTTTACTATATCCACTCAATAAAATATCTATCCTTAGGTTTAGTGATCGAACCATGCTGATCAAATACTATAAAAATATCTAGAGCTTTATGATTTTTGACTCATTTTTCAATACTATTTTCCCAACTATGAGTTTAATAGGTAATAAGGTCGCTTAAAATGAGATTCTTTCAAAATACATATTTCTAATCTGACATAAAAGCGTATGTCTTTAGAGATAGTTCATAAGGTGAAAGCCCACGGGCCAATATGTACTCTGAATTAGGTGGACAGCCAAACAATTGAGTGATAGTTAGAAGGAGAACTTTTATTGCCACTTTTCGAACCGGTTGAATAATTACAAATCTGAGGAAAAATTTCAGATTTTATTGACATATAAAACAACTTACTAAAAGATATTTCTATAAAGACTAACTTTTTTTTAGGACAATTGATGCACTACAAAAAGCCTAGTTGCTATATTTGGGTAAAGATTTTAAAAAACTTTAAAAACAACGTGAAATCGAAATCGAAAATTGGTGAAGTAACAGTAGTTAAGGCTGATTCAAATTAATTAGAAAGAACAGACCTCTACATTTTTAGATTAAACATTATGTACTAAATCTTGGTAAGTTCGGTTCGTCAAAAATGATAAAATGCACAAGTAATTTATGAACGATCTTGTCAAATGATTTGCTAAAATCATACACTTTTTCAACAATATTACCATTTTAAAATGTCAAATTTAAAACTTTTTTGACGTCAATTTTTGTAATAATCACTTTAAATAACTTATAGAATTATGCCTCAATTGGGGACCAAATGGTTAACTAATTGGTTCCTCAGTTGACCTAAATAGTCAGTTTGTGAATAATCCAGATATTGACCTTCAATTAAGTCACCGTAGTATGTAAATTGAACTTCTCCTTAACCTAAATTGACAGGTTGCTATATTTTACCTGTCCTGAGATTGTCACTAGATTATTAATAAATTTGTTGTAGCAAAATTGTCATTCGTGTTTTATTTATTCCGAGTATCTGACATTTTTCCGGGAAGATGACCGAATCGAAGTTTTTTTCTTCAGATTGAAGTACTTTTGAATCTTCAAAGGCACTTCAATTCAATAGTAAACGTAGTTGTCGTTGTCCTCTTTCATTTACCATAGCCTACAAATAATGATTATTCCCTCTTCCACCAACATTTGTGTGATAAGTTAGCGACATTTTTGTTGATGGTCTTGGGATTCATTTCTCCATATGGTTTTTTTCTAGTTGCTTATATCCTACTTGTCTTTTAAGTTTATTCCACTCTGCAGTGGTAGCTTTAATATTTGTTTCGTACAGATCGAAATTTTGAGATAGTTTTTTTTTAGTTTATTCGTGTTTTTCTTCTTTTTGTTAGCTGTTTCTTTGGTGTATTAACGGCCACTATATCCGTATTATCTATTTTGAATTTATATTCTTCAGGATTAAACATCTCTTTCTTCGTAGTCTCATGAAATTATACCACCAACGTCTCACCTATTCCTTTTCTAGTTCTTAGAATCCTAATTTTTTTATTATTTATAAACCCACGGTGGTCACCAATTGTTACGTTTTAGCCTAGTGCGGCAAATCACTGGATTGAAAATATTTTCCATCAATATTTATTTCTAAATTTCCTGTTTAGCTTGTAACCGTCCGTGAAGAACTGCCTAGCTTCGATTTTCTGACCTTTTCTTTTAAAGAGAACATGGTATAAAAACCTTGTTCGCAGCAAAATATTGATGTAGTATAATTGAGAGTGGTCGCTATTTTCTGTAGCAAACTGATTATTGTAGGCGGTATAATTGTACCAGTTCCGGTTTGAGATCCCATATATAAAGTCGTTCCAACATGAGCACATCGTTCATAATAAAGTAAATCTATTTACTCGTTTAATTATGGTAGACTACTAGCTAAGAATTTTTCTGTCTAAGATTACGCTTAAAAATCTTTTTAAAAATTATCTAATTAGCTACTGTTAGACAAAGATAGACGTTTTATAATACATACTAATCAAAATTGTTCCAATTAAACCTTAATTAAAATATATTAAATTAATATTGACTAATTAAATTTAAAATGTAATTTAATCATTTTATAATTATTTTGCGATTACAAATTTTAATTTGTATGTATTAATTAAAAATTTAACTGTTAATATTAAAACTGTTTAATGTTATATAATGAGAGATAAAGTGTAATAATGAATTGCAAGGTAATTTTGATATCTAAATTAAAAACGAATAAATTTTGTTTTTGGTTTTATAACAAAATGTCAATTAGTTACACCTAATTAATGTTAGTGGTATATTTGTTTGTAAAACACAATGTATTAATATTAATCAAAACAGTTAATTAAAATAAAAAAGAAAGTATTGACTATATGCATTAAAAAAAAAGTTTAACATTAATAAATGTACTGTAAAAGCTTCCTATAAAAACGCTTAATTAGCTATATTCACTCGAAACCAAACCATAATAAAATAAAATAACTATATATTTTATGTTTATATATATATATATATATATATATATATATATATATATATATATATATATATATATATATATACATATATATATATATATAATACATATATAAATATATGTGTATATATATATAAATTTCATTTAGATAGCTTAATTAATTTTTACAAATAAATTTAAATTTAACGCGCTATTTAGTGGTAAACTCAATTTATTGAACATCAAACTAACATTTTTCATTCAATTCCTCAGTGAAAACTTGATAAAAAAAATATTTCGCTCTTCCTATTTAAAATATGGAGCCGCTTTTTAGAGCAATTTTTATATGGTGGCTCCCGATAGCGGCAACCTATATCGAATAAAAAAACGCTCCTATTATCAATTCCTTGATAAATAAGTTAATATCATAAATAGGTCAAGTTAAAGAGCTAAATGTTTGTCTGGCCAGTGTAAACGGAGCTTGTGATATTTTACCTAAACCTATATTTAGAATTCAAAAGAAAAATAAACCAATATGTATTATACCAGGACATCGATTCTGTACCAAAAAACGTGAGTGCGAGTAAAATAACCGGAACTATATAGTATTTGTTAATGTTTATGTATAGGTGCGCCTGCGCATTTTTATTTAGATATTTTTTTTTTTATAATGACATTTGTAATTTGTATGCGCCATTTTACTCGTGTGTTTACGTTTTTCAATTTTTGTGATCTTTAATTTTGCGTTTTTAAATATTTTTGTTAAAAGTTTTGTGATTTTAAATATTAAATATAATATTTTAAATATAAAATATAATATTTTAAATATAAAATATAATATTTAAACATAATATTTGTTATATAAAAAACATTTACGTGTATAAATAAATTTTATTATATAAGTTTTAAGTTTAGTATTTTAAAAGTTTTAGTTTAACATTCAGTTTTTTAAATATTTTAAGTTTTGTGAATAAATACCCTATACATTTTAATACATAAGTTTTAAGTTTAGTATTCAAGATTAAAATAAAAATTGTGATATATTTCTATATCACATTAGAATGAATTCAATTATCCCGTTTTTATATTATGATCGTAAGGTCAAAACTCGAAGATACAACGAGTATTTAAGGGACACTATGGATCCGTTTAACATTTCCGATCGATGGTAAGTTAAACATTAATTAGTGTTGACTCATATTTAAATTATTATTAGTGTTTACTTGTAGTATGTGTATTGACAGAACATTTTTAATTAATTTTCAGTTTTATTGACAATTATCGTATTCCAAAAAGTTTGGCCATACAATTAATTGAAGAAATTAAACCTTTTATAGAAGACAGTGACAATGAGAACCCAAATAAAATACCACTGTTTCTGCAAGTTTTAGCAACACTAAACTTTTTTGCAAGTGGTAGTCACCAGCGACGAGTGGGGTTAGACGCTTTTGCGATTATGAGCCAAAGCTCAATATCGAGAAGCATAATGCTGGTCAGTGAACCGATTGGGACAAAACTGATAAAAACATATGTGAAATTTCCCAAAACACTTGCCGTAGTCAATCAAAAAAAAAAAGAATTTTTTGATAAATTTGGTGTACCAGGAATAGTGGGTCTAATTGATTGCACGCATATTGCAATCGCAAATTTAGATAAAAAGGTCGAGTACGCATACGTGAATCGGAAATATTTCCATTCTATCAACACCCAAGCGGTAATGATATCTAAAAAAATATTATTTATTTTAAGATAGATACTAATAATAACTTCTATTTACAGGTATGTGATTCAAAAATGGAGATCATGACAGTTAATGCGCGATACTGTGGTTCAACTCACGATTCACATATTTGGGATGGCAGTAAGGCTTTAACTGCAATGCAGAGGCTGAATTCAAGGGACAACCATACTTGGTTACTTGGTAATACCATTAATTTAAATACTTTATGGGTCCATTCGAAACGAATACTAATCTTAAACTTATTTGTTTAGACTTTCTTATTATATTCTCAATTGACTATAATAAGTAAGTCTACCCAAATAAGTTTAAACTTAGCATTAGTTTCAAATAAAATCTTTAATATAAATTACTAAAGCTTTATTATCAATACATTATTCGAATCTTCTACAGGTGATAGTGGATACGCACTCAAACCGTACATGATGGTTCCATTTCGAAATGCATCTACCGATGCACAGCAAAAATTTAATAAGATACATTGCAAAATACGCAGTGGCATCGAACGGTGTTTTGGATTATTAAAATCCAGGTTCCGGTGTCTCAAAAGATCTTCCGGTCATCTGCATTACACTCACAAGAGGGCGTCGAATATAATTTATTCCTGTGTGGTATTGCACAATTTATTAATTAAAAATAACTACCCCATAGATATAACTGACGATGAACCGGATGAAGTTGTTCCAATGTCTTTTGCAGAGGAGGTAGGAACTTCTGGGGTTCAAAATCGAGAATTTTTGGCCAACTACATAGAGGAAAGGAATTTTATTAACTAAACAAAATGTAAGTAAAAATATCAATTGTATATCTTAAAATACATAACTAATATTTTTTTCTACAGGAAACCCATTCAGTGACTATCATAGAAGTGAACAACGCCATTGCAGTCAGCAAGTAGAAGATGCTTTAGAACAGTGTAGTGGAAAAAATAATCTTTTTTTAAAATATTCAATGTTTATTTAAATATCACAATTAGTTAATATAGAATTCTATTAATTGAAATCTTTTGTAAAATATTCAAAGTTAATTTAATTAAGTTTATTTAATTATTATCACAATCAGTAAAAAAATAAAATTCTAATAAATGGCATATCAATATTGAGGTCGAAATCGACAAATGCAAATTTATTTACAACTATGACTATAGTGCCTTTTTTGGAATTTTTAAACCACATTAAAACTGCATTTTTAATTTGGTTTAAAAAATACCAAAAACAGACACTATGTCGTAATTGTTAATTAATTTGCATTTGTCGATTTGGACCTAAGTGTTTTTATTTTTTATAGTGGTCTGTTTGTTAAAATAGTCTTAATATCTTCTAGTAAATTTACGCCTCGCTTCAATAAATCTACAGCTTCTTGTTGTAATTCGAGTGTCCGGACTACAGACGTGATTGCCATGCCATCCTGTATAAACAAATAAAAGTTAAAACTATTACCGTACAAAACTTATATTGCACTTACACTTCTCGGGTCGTTGGTACTATAACGCTGTGTTCGAGGTGGTACAATTTGAGACACTCTCTCCCTCTGACGCCTAGAACGATGCACATGTTCGGTTCGCCGCCGAGATGTTGCTGCTTGTGGCAGTGAAGATTCTCGAGCTTCTGATTGTGGTGTAGCCACTGGTACTCTTGTTGAAGACTCATCAGCCAATGGATGCAATATTTCTGTGGCCAATGATTGTGATGGAGCCACTGGTGTTCTAGTTGAGGAGTCATCAGCCAATGGCTGTAATGTTTGGGTAGCCAATGATTGAGTTGTTCCTGTAGAGGCTACTGATAAAGTTGATGAATTAAGAAATGATGATTGTGGTGATAGCAACGGAGAAAACAGCACTTGTAATGGTTGTAGAATTTGTAGTAATGATGAATTTGCTGGTGGTGAGATTGGGGGGTGAGATGGTTGGAGATTATCTGGTGAGGGTGGTCTAATTTCATTTGGATTGTCTGATTCCTAAAAATAAAAACAAAATATATAATATATATAATAAAATATAATATATATATATATATATATATATATATATATATATATATATATATATATATATATATATATATATATATATATATATATATATATATATTATGTAATATAATTGGTACTTACAAATCCTTCTTCATCTATATTAGCATCACCATCCAGAACTTCGATGTCATATATTTCTAAAATTTGGCGTTCTTCGGCAGTAAGCTCATGGCGATCATCCAATTCACCGCCTCCCGTCATATTACGCTGAACCCGTTGCCTGGTCAGTTTTTTTTTTGCCGCGGTTTTTAAATCTCGCCATACCTGAAATATTAATAATTATTGAAATATATAAATAATCATCATTAACATTTATCCTTACCTTTTTCCATTGATCTACTGATCTTCGTTGGTTTGTTGGGAAAAGCGCGTTCAATTCTATAGAAATTTCCCGCCACAGCTGACACTTCCGTTGGTTGCCATTTACTGCACCAAAACCAAATAAAACTTGGAAATTTTCTTTTACAAAATCAATAAGCAGCCTCTTCTGGTCTATAGTTATCCTTATCTGTAATTAAAATTATAGGAATATAAGCCTATAGAAAATTAAACGGTTTATTTAAAAATAAAAGATTTTAAATTTAAAAATGTTTAATAGTTTTTTTTGTTGGTTCAATGTCTAAAGATCATGTTTTCCGTTCAAAGTATGTACATAGTAACAACCATTGCCACAAGATGATTAGATAATTTATCTAATTATAGCGTAAAAATGATATAACATCAATTAATAAAAGTTTTAATACAGATTTTTAAGTTCTTATACAAGTAGTTTTGCTCTGAAGAAAATTAAACGTGCGTTTCATATTAAAAGTTGTGTTTGTTTCATTCAAAATAATATGAAATGCACGTTTAATTTTATTCAGAACATAACTACTTGTATAAGAACTTAAAAATCTGTATTAAAACTTAAATTTTTTGATGTAATATCATTTGTACGCTATAACTAGATAAATTGTATATCTAATTAGTACAAACATGCAAACCAAAATGTCACGGTAAATAACAAGAAAATGTAATCTAAAATTTATTTTTTAAACAAACCATTTTCAATCAAATAAAAACGTTAAATTTTTCAAAAGTAAATTAAAACACTAAATAAACTATTCACTCTATATCACACTTTTACTCTATTATTATTTTTAAAAATAACACTTAAACTAAATTTAAAAAACTAAAAGTTTAGGACAATTTTATATATAAAAATAAATTTAAAAAAAAAAACACTTAAACTATATTTAAAACACTAAATAGTTTTGGTACCACTTTTAAATTTTTATTAATAAAGTTTTATTAATCACAACACTTTAGTTTATTATATAAATTATTTTAAAATCACAAACGTTTAATTCAAATTCAACAATATGTCGACAAACTCATCATCAAAAAAGCAAGTGAGAAAAATAAAATATGACGAATTGCAAGAGTGTACAAAAATAAATGAACCGAATCAATCATTTTTGAACCGCTTCATCAATTTTTAGGTGTTTACCTCTAAAAAAAAAAGTGCGAGTTGTCGTATACTATGACAAACATTTTTTTAATACTATCATATATATGTATATTATACTCTATATACGTATACGAAAACTCACGTTTTTTACTCGCATAATGCGAAAAATTTGGTACAGAATCGACGTCCAGTATGCGTGGTTTAACCTTAGCATGGGCAGCAAATTTTTATACATATTATGGGCAGGATTTACAAATGTAAATATTTTGTTTCTCTTTATTTTTCGCATGGAAAAATATTTATAACTACTCTCTTGTCAATATAAATGCAGTTTTTTCGTGTGTTTAGGTACACACTGTTTTTACTAACTGTATTGTTTGCTACTTAGTTCATATCTTATTTGTGCAAACCAAAAAAAATTGGTAATATTCTATGTTATAGACCGAAAACCCAACAGTATTGTTTTATGCGTTTAAAATTGAGATTCATCGATTCATAAGATGTTGAGGCGGAACAGTTGGTAGATAACGAGAACGAAGAACAATTTGATGAATTGAAATAATCCATTGAAGAAGAGTCTGATTTGGAAATAGAAGGGACAGAAATAGAAGTGTGTGATGCTGGCGATGAGGATGAAGATTTATTTGTAACAAATGAAGATATTGTGGAAGACAAAGTAACGAGCGAGCATTTTGTAAAAAAAGGAGGCTTAAAAGCGAGTAAAAATTCCGGCACTTCATCGTAATCACAAGCCGAACATATTTCAAGAAAAATTTGTCAGTCCTAATCCAAACACGAACATTTTTAGTGACGTTGATACGTTTTCTCGCCCTCATATACGTTTGAGGGCTCCTACACTCGATAACTTCTTGTTTAACAAAGCGTCTGCGAAAAAAACGGATATAAATAAATTGTCTGTTGTAATGTTTCTGCCGGTATTTTTATAATGGTCTACGAGATCTAAAACTACACGTTCCCTGTGATTTACATTCTATTTCCTACTTTTCCAGTATATATTTTGACGAAGATCTTCTACTAGCATTTGAAAAATTTCAGTTATAGTGCTGCCTTGTCGGTAACAATTCTTGTAGCTCTAGTGTTTTGTTGATAAAAGAGGATAAATCTGGTAATATTTCTAAATCGTTTCGCTGATATATAGGCACTATATAGTAAAAAACCTAAGAAAGCTAATAGTTCCCCTATATCTACTCTAGCCCATTTTTGTTTGCCAGTTCATCGGAATTATTCTCATTAAAATTATTTTATTCCAATTCGGCCTTGCCAATTCGGTAATTTTGTGGACACATAATTGTGGAAAAGAAAAGAAAACGTGCAACTAGAAAACTTGGCGTGGATTGCCAAAAATCTATCTGTGTGGAGCATAGCCTAACACAAACAAAATGTGCAAATTGACATCTAAAATAAATTGTTATGTAAATATTTACAATAGAAAATTTTTTTCTCATTTATTTGAAAACCAAAAATTTTTTTATGGCAAACTCTTAATATTTTTCCGAATTGTCAATAAACTTTGTACCACAAATTAAAATTAGGGACAAATTTATACTTTTCATATAAAACACATTAAAAAAAATATTTGCAAATGTAAATCCCTGCCGATTATCGTAGAAAAATTTAAAAAAAGTGCTGAAAAAGTGTTTGAAAGAGCTTTTTTAATTTGTTTTTGATGGTTTCGGATGAACCTCAAAAAATTAGTCACTGACCAGAAAGCTTTTCAAAATAAAATAAAAAATGTAGATTTTATTCAAAAATGAAAATTGAAATATTTACATTTGTAAATCCTGCCCATGTTAAAGTTAACAGAAGATCGAGTGTGTAAGCTCGCAAGCTTAAATATTGAAAATATAAGTGCTTTCATTAAATGAATCTATTTCTATAGTTCAAAAAATCAATTGATTAACTTTAGTTAACAAAAATAGTAAATATAATTTTCCTTTCGAAGTGACGAATACCAACATAATAAATCGATATAGAAACTGTATCAACTGAAAATGTTGTGTATGATGTTGACGATTTCAAGTGGAGTCTAAATGAAAATATAATGCCGATTGATGCAGAACTTCAACGATACTCTTCGTCGTTGATATTAGATTGCCGCTGTAAAATTATATACAATGAAAAAGGACAAAATACAGATGCCATCTACAATATCTAATAAAACAAATGAAGGTTCAGAACATAATTAGAAAATTTAAATGAAAAAGGCTTTACAAAAACAGGTAATCCAAGAAGCAGTCGGTGGATAAATCCAAAAATTAAATTAGGTACACAAGTATATTAAGAGCCAAATAGTTCTAGACAAGCATAAAGTACTGCCAAACTGTAATACAAAAATTTTCTCAAAATCATGTTTGAGTCATATTAATAAAAATATGAGAAAAATCATCAACTCAAATTGCTGGTGCCTATCTGGTAAACAGAGAATTTCTTGTACCATGCAAGATTATTTACAGTGATTGTCGACTTTTTAGACAGTGTTTTGAATGATGGTGATTAATAGCTGAATTGCATATTCCCTCTGGTGACCAAGATCACCGTACATGTTGTTATTTAAAATCTGTGCTTAATTCTTTAATGCAACCTTTCATGCATCAGACTAGCTGTCAAAACAACTACGACAATTTTGAATGGCCAGACAAAAGAAGAAGTACTGATTCCATATATTCCCTACATTCTCACAGATGCACAAAAATAATTGCCTTTTATTTATTCGGCATTGCAACGCATATCTAGTACGAGTAAACTATACAAAATAAAATCAACGTAAATTCTACAGCAATACTTTAAATTTAAATAGCCTAAAATTGCAAATTTGGTTTGAAAAACGTTAATTTACTAAAAAAAAATTTGCTGTATGGTTATACTAATTAATTGATTTTTATTACAAAATATATCGAAATGTTTAATTAATATTTGGATATTTATTTATGTTATTCTAAAAATGGAACGAAGGTAGGCCCGAATCATTGGACTAATTAGTATAATTTTTATTTTAGTGGAATAATATTTTGTGGATTTGGTTATTTTGCGATTCTCTATATATTTATTCTGATGTTAAATTAGCATGGCCTATAAATAAAATAATTAATGCTTTACATGATTTAATTAGTACATTATAAAAATAATTATATATATATGTATATATATATATATATATATATATATATATATATATAAAAATTAAAATGTTTTTGTGTATATCGATATCATAAATTTAGTATAGACCAATTCGTTAGTGAGCTTGAAATGTTGATGGTATTCTACAGTAAATCTAGGAATTTCTTTATTTTAGAAGATTTCAACAAAGTTTTATTGTCAAGTAACACCTCTATTGATAAATAATTTTAATGATGTCATCACTAAGTCTTAAATCATTAATGAATGCTCCAACTAGAATATTTAATGATAGTTCAACTTGTATTGATCTTGCTTCTTCGAGAACATTTAAAAGTTCTGTTAAAAGTGACCTTTGTTCCAGGTCAATTATTGATCATTCTGATTACTGTTACTTTGATCAGTAAACCCAATTACTAAAAAAGGAACAGTTTTACAAATAGGTAACGATTGGAAAGGTAAGAATACAACCACCTAAATGTCCGCAAAATGAAACTAAATTAGTAACAATAAACCTACCCGGATAAAAACCGTGCTGAGCTGGAGAAATAAACGTCTTCCCGTGAAAATATAAAAATATATGTACCAAAACGCTTCGAAAAGTTTTGGAATTACAGAAAGAATTGATTTCCGCGATAGTTACTGATATCACATCTTTTACCAGACTTTAAAATCGGAAGAACGAAATGAATTTTCCAGGGATCAGGAAATATTCCAGACTCAATGAGATGCTTTCATTAAAATTAGGATCAAAGAAGAAGCTAAGCTCTCAGCACAGCGCTTGATTATGATAGGTGAAAAACCATCATGACCCTTATTAATATCAAGTTGCAATAAACCATCATAAACTTCTGCTTCGGTAAAATTAAAAAAATTAAAATCATTTATAAATGAGAAACTAGATTTTAAGATATTTGATGTAGTATATGGTGAAGAAGGTTCATAAACAGAAAGAAAATAATCGGCAAAAAGATTGCAGATATCTGAGAACTGACTAGCAGAAGAGCTCTGAAATGTCATAGGTGTAGGAAACCCTGCTACTTTTTTTTATTATTTATGAAATTTTAGAACCGTTGTGGATTTGAACTTAATTCATCTTCTGTCTGCAAAATATAATTATTATACAGAAACCAATTTAAAGTTTTAGACTCCTTTTGAACTACAACAAAACTAGAATGAAAATCGGCACCGTGAAGTCTATATATAAAATGAAATTGGCGAAACCATGGTTCGCGGTATTACGGTTTGTTTTGAATTAATGGAACGTACCTTTCAACACCAGTCTTTAGTAGTTAATTAAAAATTGAAATAGTTTCGTTTAAACTATTTGTTTTTCCGAGAAAACTCAAACCAGAATTATTAAGAAATTCGTTTAAAGATGCGTAGTTAGCGAACCTAAAATCAAAATGAAAAGAATTATTAAATGAAAACTGTGTAAAGCATTTTTCATAAAAAATAGTTATAGTAATTGGAGTATGGTATATGCTCGAACATCTGATAAGGTCATCACATGAAGAAACGTCGTAGTACAATACATCGGTTGAAAAAACTAAATCCATAAATTTTCCTTGAATATTGGAAATCCGATTTATCTGCAATGTAGCGATACTAGCAAGGTAGTCGAATACTGCCAATACCTTTTGATCGGTAGAAAAAGGCATGAAACGCCATCAATAATGACCCAAGTAACATCGGAAACGTTGCAGTCTCCGATAACCATTAATTGTTTTTCAACGTGCATCAACGGTAAAACAATAAAATTAATTAAATTAAAAATTTCAAGATGATTATCCAAAATACAATATCGAATTTATATAGTACAGGGTCTCTGCCGGGAAGGTATACTACTTTGTTTGTTTATAGTCAGTGTTGTGCAATTACGCGTAAAAAATATTTTTTTACATACATTAGGTAAAAAATTGTAAAATACGGTAAAATCTTGTAATTAGTGTAAAATATTGTAATAAATGTAAAAAATATTAAAAGTGATGTCATCTAAAAGAATTAAGAAATAATAGTACCATTCACATACTCAAACCTCTCTAAAATGTTCAATCGATATTAAAGAAAATTATAATCATAATAAAATAACAATGCAAAATTTATAATTATTAATACCATATTCCAGAACTTCATCCAAAAACTATTTTAGAATCCCATTTTCATTAAAAATATCAAATTTCCCCGTAAGCGGTTAAGAAATAGCCGAGTCTGATCCTAATTGGTCTTATTCCAGAACATCATCTAAAACTTTCTAATTCGAATTCATTATACTTCTAAATATCCTGTTTTTTTAATATTCTATTTTGAAATATCTTGTTTCGGCTCATATCCTATTTCGAACGAAATCTTGTTTTAAAATATCCTGTTTCGACTCAAATCCTGTTTTATCTTATCCTACCCTCTGCTAGTAGTTGAGTCACTTTTATACGATCTTACCAATTTTTAGCTAAAAAAAATATTAGGAGTCCAAAAAATTAAAATTTTTATTCGTTAACTTTGAATCAGGTGATGTCGGTATTTTAGTGGGAAGTTTTTTTTAATTTAAAATGCTATTTAAAATTTATGAATTCTAAGATAATTTAAAGACATACTCGGAAAATTATATTTTCGTAAAGTTTTAATATTGGTGTAATCAGATTTATGGAATATTTCTATAATTTTATTTTATTTCAAATTATGTTTTGCAAAACAAAATTTGTTTGACAGTCTAACATAATTGCAGTGGTGAAAGTTAAAAGTAAAAAATACAGTCAAATTTTATAAATCAAATAGAATTTGTTTTCTATTATGGTACCTAAGTGTGAGATGGCGCAGATAAATTTATAGTTATTTGACATTTTCGAATAGATACAATTTTAATACATAAAAAACATAATAAATCATTCCATTTTTTTGTTAAATTAAATAAGTTTGGTCAACCTATTTTAAATACTTTATTTAAAACACATAGTACAATCTACTTTCAAATTATTTTCAATAGATAGAGCTGTGAAATGGTTATAATATCGACATACATTCATTTAATTCTGCTCTTTTCATTTGAATGGCACAAGATGTCACTAATAAATTTTTAAATATTCTTGAATTGAAAGATTTTGCACAGATGTCGCTAATTATTTACAATTTTTTACTTTGTAACGTAAACAATTTCAGGTAAAAAATACAATTATTTACACGTAAATAATAGTGTAAATTACGGAACGTAATTTACGTGCACAACACTGTTTATAATTTTTGATTAAATGAAAGAGAATGGATCTTATATTGATAAATGTTTTATTTAATGTCGAAAATTATGTATGGAATACAATATCAGATAAATGTCCGCCTCTGTTAGCTTCACAAATGCGAGCCTTTTTGAGCACATTTTTCATTACATTCTCACACATTTCACGCGGTATTTCATTAATTTCATCATGAATATTTTGTTGGAGTTGCTCAAGCGTTTCTGGTTTGTTTGCATATGCCTTGTTTTTTAGATATCCCCACAAACAGAAGTCCGGAGCAGTCAATTCAGGTGACCGTGGAGGCCAATCAACATTACCATTTTTTGAAATAACTTGTTGTGGAAAGAGGTCTCGCAGTAATTCCAATGTAATCCTGGCTGTATCCAATGTGGCACCATCTTGTCGATACCACATATTAATCAAGTCCAAAGCATGCAGTTGTGGTGTTAAAAAGTTTTCAATCATATCACGACATCGCTCCCCATTCACAGTTACCGTTACGCCGTTTTGATTTTCAAAGAAGTAAGGTCCAATGATTCCTCCTGACCAAATTGCACACCAGACTGTCACTTTTAATGGATGTAAAGGTGACTGATGAATAATTTGAGGGTTTTTCATTGCCCAAAACCGACTATTCTGTTTATTCACATATCTATTTAAATGAAAATGTGCCTCGTCACTCATTATGATTTTTTCATGAAAATCGGGGTTGTCATGGGCGAGCTGTAACATCCTATTGGCATATGTACGGCGGCGTTAATGGTCTTGTGGAAGAAGCTCTTGTATCAACTGAATCTTAAATAGAAACAAATGCAAATTCTTGTGCAAAATTGAGGCCAAACTTGTTCTATGAAGACCAAGCTCCTGAGCACGGCATCAAATTCAGGTTGATAGATTGTTTTGAACACTTTCTTGAGCAGCAGTAATGTTTTCAGCCGATTTTGCAGAACGTTGTGGCCCATGCTTGAGCCTATCATTTACAGACCCTCTTTCTTCGCAATCATTCACTACACGATAAATAGTGCGTTTTGTTGGCACGTTGTTTCTCCCAAAAATTTCACGTAACTTTCTCATCGTCACAGTAATCGATGATTGATTTTGATAAAATGTTTTAACGATTAAAACACGTTGGTTTATCGAATATTTTTCCATAATAAATTTGCCACGTGTTTACTTCACGACTGCCAAATATGAATTAACGTTTACCAAAATGGCGGTAAAATAAAGTAGTATACCTTTCCGGCGGACACCCTGTATTAGTCACAGGAGAAACTATTACATTTTTTATATAAACTTGAATATAAATAAAATATAAATAAGTTTTTCTAAAATTTGATTAAACAGTTCAAACCAATTGAATTAACCGTTTTATGACTAATACGTCATATAATTGCCGAAAATCTAATTTATGTACATTTTATTTGACATAAAACTTTAAAATTAATATAAATTAAATTTTAAAAAATTTCAAACATTTCTAGTTTTTTTTTTAAGTTTTTAATCTATAAATTTATCTTCTTCACAAGATTTAGAAAAGTTAATTATAAATTGGACGGTATTGCTATACAGGTATATTGGAATACTTACTATTTTCAATTAGTACGTCATAATTTTAAATTTTTGTTTTATACATAGGTACACAATTTTTTATATATATATTTTTTCTAAATTGTTTATATTTAGGTAAATTTAAGGAAATTTTGTAAATTAAGATATCAATATATGAAATACAAAAAATAATATTATATATATATATATATATATATATATATATATATATATATATATATATATATATATATATATATATATAATACTGTGACTATCAATATACAACATAGAAATCCTAAATCGATATAGTTCTTATAATATATTGTTATTATTGCTGTGTGCTACTTGATAACATGCTGATTGTCAACAAAACCCAAAACCTACTTCATATTCATATCGCATAGTCGATTCCATGTTATTTTACTTTTAAACATTTTGATCGTTTTGCATTTGCAAAATAAAATTTTGTAAGAATTATGTTGGTTTATGTTGATAGCAAGTTAATATAAGACATGATGTATGAATTTACCTGTTTGGTATATAAAAAATTAGAAAATTGGAAGAAAATCATTTTTTTTACCATCATGATGATCACATAATAGAATGGAATATTGACATCAATTTTGTATGATATAACGTTACGGTTTTGTTGCCGATTTTGAACGATACTCGAATATTGATGTGCATATGTAGAGAAATTGTATTGAAAGCTTATTTGAAGGGGATGATGATTGTTAGTCTGTAAATTTATCTGTAAATTTATCTTGTTAAACTAGTATTTCATATTCTACATTTTTGCTACTTTCCGTACTCTGCAAATTTTTTAAACTGACATCATGTCTTTTTTGGATTTGAATATTTAATTTGAGGTCAAAGTTTCGCAACTTAAATAATTTTTTTTTTGGTTTCGACAGTTTTTTAAACACAGTTGTCCTTTCAGTTTTTTTGTAAATTGTACGGCTATTTTTCGGCTTTCACATAAAAATAAAAGATGCACAAAAGTGGATGTTTGCCTGACAAGTTTCAAATGAGCAAATCAACTTAAAAGTTATTAACCACGTCAATTTATTTAATTTCCGTGCAATGTCGATTCTGTCAACTTTGAGTAAAATTTATGAACAAGTTTTGAAATCCAGATTGATCGCACCGATATCACGGACAACCAATTAATTCACCAGCTAAGCAAAACGTCGATTGTACTTGCTCGATGCAAAATGTTTTTGAATCTCTCGAAAATAAACGAACTAACGCGGGTGGGTCACTTCTTTCATATTAGGAAAGCTTTTTATTTCAAAAATTACAAAATTACACTTCAAAAGCTTCCTGTTTATCGAATTGAAGGTAACGTTATTAAATTGCATCTAACTGTTAGAAAATTAATTGTATAAGACGAATTCACTTGCAATTAATGACGCGATTATAAGTTATTTACAATCAAATTTGTTGTCGTACTCCAGGAAAACCACATCCCAGCTATATGTGACCTATATTTAGTTTGTTGACCATCAGTAGACAAAAAGTGAAAAACATTTTTAACGTGGCGTCAAATTTAATACTAGGACGCTGGCGTGACTTGGCATTGTGAATCATCGAAAATTTTCGTCCAAAGTCACAGTCGATACCGTGTGCTGTGATATTGAAGTTACCTTGAATAATCTTAAAGTACGTAAGTGTCTGGAAGACTTCGTTTTAAATATGCAAAGCACAGCACTCTACTTCACCTAGGATTTGAATCTGTTACACCAGAGCCATGACCAATTAGTTTTATCATTCAAATTAAAAACGAAATCCATGCCAAAATGGAAACACAGTTACTATCAGGTATGATTACCCGCTATGCGAGTTTCAAGCCTCTCAGATTTCTCATTAGTTTCGTGGCTCAAAAAGGTAATTTCGATTGCAAGGAACTTACACTTGTCCAATCGAAAAGTCAATCTGGCTTGTCGTATGACAGGGAAGAATTTTTGTAATCGTCTTATTCCCTCCTTAACGGATTTACTTGGGATTGCTATATCGTCTAGATACACAATCATTTCTGGGTCCATCTTCGAAACAAATGTATCCCAACCTTTGAGATTTGAACCCTTGAACTTCATGTTCTTAAACCGACACTCTAACCTTCTGGCTATTGCTGATTCACATATTCATGATGTTGTATGCCAGCCATACCTCTACATAAAATGTGACTACCAGCAAAACTTGTAAGAACAATGGAACAATGCAGTTTAGGTGTTAGGTCTTCGGCGAATGATTTACGGACCAAGACACGATTGTTACCAGGATCAACAAATGACGAAGTCTCTTTACCATGTATCTTGATTTCTTTAGAAATGCAATCAATGACGGCGGCGGTTGGTAATGAGTTTTCATAAATTCTAACGATATTCGGTTTGGCAAAATTTCTTGATTCGGTAGTTCTTCGTGTTTCTGGACATGTATAGGTTTGATGTTTCGTCTGGAGGTAATTTATACAGCGTTCTCTTCTTTGTTGATCGGGACATTTTATTGCCAAATATCCCGGGTTAAAACAATTGTAGCATATCAAAGATTTAGGATCTGAATTTCTTTGTGTTGATGGCTTCCCATAATTTGAAGGTATGGAAAATTTCGATGATTGTAGTTTTGATAACCAAAATGCAAAATAGTGTAAACGATTTTATTTTAAACGGATGAATAGATGGTTTCGTTGCTGAGGACAATGTTCATTGGGATAATGGGTTCGAAAACGGCCTGGATATTTGCTTCGTCAAACCGTCGTGATTGATTCCATTTATCATATATCTAACTATTCAGTTATCTAGGAGTTCAGTTTTTCATCCCAAAGGCAACTTGTTATAATAACACTCTTCGGGAGTTTCGTGAAATGTATGTTTGGTCTCCATAATTTCTATACGGATATCTGCAATATTAGTCTTATATTGGAAGTGTTTAAGGATTTTTTTTTAAAGTGTTGCCATGTAATAAAGACTTCTTAAATGCCTTCTTTCTAATATTTTGCAAGTCCTATAAGTTCGCAAAAATCACTACTTGTTCATCCCTACAATATGCATTTAGCGTTACTAAACGAATTATTTTGTTGAACGTTTTGAAAATTGACATTTGGTACGTTATCCGTTATTTTCATGAATGGTTTTTAAGTATAGATATCATCAAATGATTGACATTCTGAATACATTGACTTGTAAATGGTTCGATGAGGGAAGATCCACGATGTGGAAATCTTACTTCAACTAAGAAGTTCATCTTTGCACTATTGCTGCTGTAAATTATATTTTGTGATTCATCTGAATTCTGTTTGTTGTATTACCGTATGTCCCGATAGAGCTTTTGTTTTCGCGACATAATATTGCTCACTAAAGTCGATCTTACTACTTTTCTGATCAAAACCTATCTTGAACCATAAAAGTAAAATTTTTGACATCCTAAAATAATTTTAGCAACACATAAAAGGTGCGACTGAAAACCATCGGTGGATTTTTTGATGTACGCGTACTCTTTATTGCTTTTAATTTTGGTTCTGGATCCATTTTAACAATTCATAAATTAAGAAAAGCAGTCAAATCAGAGTCTTCCATATTTTCGAGATTCAACTTTATGCTCCTATACGGGTGCGAATTGGATTCTGACATATAAGCATACAAAATGAATGATTGTGAAACGAGTTATACGCTTGATATATGGCTCCAAACGTGACAAAGACGACACAGAGATCATGAATTTTTTGAAAATTATGTCGTTTAAAAAGTAAAAGGTTAGAGAGTATGCTGCTCACTAATTTATCTTTATATACCAATATAATGTGGGAGTATTTAACATTGAAATTAAAAAGTTCACTGTCAAAAACCACTCCTGCTCCCCACCCTATCATAATACACGAAATGATTTTTATTAATTTTTTTCTTATTCCAGACCAAAATGTAATCAGCACAACAAACAACATACCAACCATGACCTGAAAATATTTTACCATATTATTGGACTTTTATTATATTAAAAACATGCAATATAATGTTCGTGTGTCATTTTATTTTTTGCTATAGTTAATTTTTCATTTTAACTTTTCCCCAAAATTAAAACTTTTCATTTTGTTAATAATAACTGTATTGATTCGGTTGTTGGGTATTTATAAAAACAACCAAAAACCATAAATAAACATTGATACACTTTTTTATATACTCTGCTGTGTACTCAGGTATTTGGTAAATAAAAAATTCATGTAAATCAGAATTATTATTATAGTTTTGCCACCGCGTGGCAATTGGTAAATCATAATACAATGATGGCAATTGCATTCCAATTAGTCAATTTTTATTCAAAGTTTTGGTTTCAATATACTGAATTATGTATGTGAATTCATTTAAATGGACCGGCACTTGTAAATAGTAAACAATTATAATTCAACTTAAAAAAAAAATTATATTATGTTACAGCATAAAATTTTAAAATGTTTAACTCTAATAAAAATATTTAATTAAATATTGCTTTATTTGTAATACAACTTTGAAATCGTTTAACAAAATTTGTTTGAGCGAAAACACTGTCAAAACACATATGCATTATATCTATAATATAAAGAGTTTTCCAATAAAGGCGTTCGAAATTAAATCTTTACATGTTGAACGAATTATGTGTAAACAAACATTCACACGCAAGGTGAATTGACTACTAATATGGTGAAACTTAAAGTAGTTTTCAGGTTACATTAAGTATGCTTAAAAGTTACTTTTAATTTAAAATGCCTCAAAATTGTATCAATGATTAATACTTCTCGCTCTATTCCTTCGTCGTTTAGCAGAGCCAGGGTGAAAACTGAAAAATACAAACCGTAAAAGACGAATAGCTTAACTTATCATTAACCCACATTCATATCACTGTCGCATCTGATGAGAGTTGCTGATACTATGCATAATTGGGAAGAGTTTCACTCCCTATTATTGCAAGTATAAAATAAGCTTTTTGTACTTTTTGAACTTTTCCAAAAATTACGAATTAACCATCGGATTACTGCTATATTAGCAATTCAACATACCCACTTACAAATATTTAATGGTGCCAAACAAGGACATACCGATATGTTAATTTTAAAGCAAATTAAATTTAATTAGAAACTAAGTTCCAAAAGTCAAATAATTAAATAAACGTTCAGCTTGGTAAAATGTTTGTTCTGGAGATTAAAGTTCTTGAATGTAATCACGTTCACGAATATGAATGATAGATCATTAATTTTTTATGTGTAGGGCAAAGCCGTCTTCAGTCCCTTATAAGAAGCCCAAATGCACTGAACTGTAAAAAAAATAGAAAATTTAACCTATTAAATGTATTTGTGAGATTGTGCGACGTTTATATATCGCTTCTACACGAGAAAAGTGACACATCTCAAAAAAGATTTATGTAATGCACAACATAGCATTTGACATTTTTTGTCACTTTTCGAATGTATGAGCGATATGATTTTGAATACAGAGAGAGAGAGAGAAAAATAACAAAACAGCAAACTAAAGAGGAAATAAAACAAACTGAGCGACCTTGTAATTTTTTTTTGTTTTATTTCAACTGTTTGTTATTTATTAGAGAGTATAAGATAATAAGGTCTCAATAAGTGTCATAATATGTTCAAATTTATATGATGCTTTGGTAGTGTGGGTTATTTAAAACCATTCAACCAAATTTAAATTTTTTTCATATGAATTTGGGCCGCACTAATACAGTCAATTAACCTTTTTCTTAAGAAGTATCTGCGTACGACGGAACATGAAGCCTTACTTAAAAATATTAAAAACGGCTTTGGTGTAGGGTCGTGACTTAAAATATTTTTATGCATTTATAAAAATTTATCAATGTTATAGTAAATCGGTGACACATTTAGTACTGCAGATTACACTAAAATATTTTGGGCCAAAAATAAACACCACAAAAAGCTTTGGAAAGCTCACGTTACAACGCACATTACAACGAACACATGTCTGCAAAGTTCAAAAAGATCAAATAATATCGTAATATCGTATTACTTATGGGATATGAGCGTGGGGAACAGTTTTTACATATGTAAGAAATTTCAAAGCCATGTGTCACTTCTAATTAATGTATAGAATTTTTTTATAAAATCATTCATTACTTCCAAAAAGAAGATTTCTTCCGACGAATAAACAAAATGCTCAAAGCTACAATTTAACATCGACTAAAGAAAAATGTATGAGAAGCTGTTTCTTCCGAGAGGTAAGATTGAGTGGACGAAACAAAAACTAAACCTCTTGCGGGAACTGATATATTGTAGCGCCCAGAATCAGGCTCTTTATAGTAGAGGCAAAAAAATTTTTTGCTAGAATCTAATAAAGAAATATACTTATTTAAAATACTCACTTAAATGCTACAATATCCACCTAGAAATAGAAGATGCACAGATCACATCAACTCAATCCGTATCATAATCGAACAATCAAACGAATGGAATTCACCACCATATCAATACTCTTCGTGGACTTTGAACGCGCATTCAACTCCATCAGTAGATGATGAACTCGGTCCCAAAATTAATATTGAAAAGAACAAATCCGTGTATCTTGGTTGCACTATAGCAAAAATAGTCGGAACTAAAGAGGATATCAACCAACGCATAATCAAAGCACGAAATACATTTAATGTGCTTCACAAGATCCGGTGTTCGACACGAGTTCAAGACAGAATGAACCTGTCTCGAACTACAATGACACGAATGTTCAATATCTGTGTGAAAGCAGTGCTGCTGTATGGCTATGACCAGCAATAACATGGAAACGAATGGTGTCAGCCAAAACAAAACATCTCGTTAAAACAAGGGGGAACTGAACACAATAGCTCCAAATAGATTATGACCGATCAGCTTAGTAAACACTCTTTACTCCTAAATTGGAGATAAAGGGTAACAAAAAAAAGAAACCATTGGGTCCCAAATTGGTATACTTTTTTTAATGCAATGGCAGTTTTCAATCTGGGGCAAACGTATATCATCAAATATTCGTCATCTAACGCTGCAAGCTGCAGATTTTAACTGTTAAATTGTCAGGAGACTTTTTTTGATTAGGGTTTCCATTTACTTTGAACCCACTCCACATTTTATGTGTGATAGTCGTAATAATGGCTAAATCTGTCTAAATAACATACTTAAACGATATTCTCGTGGCTACTCTACAATAAGTGAACGTTGTTCAAGCATACAAGGTTTTTTGGGATAAAGAAGCAGTCAATTATGATAAGTCATTTTTAAAAAGCTCCAGCTAACAAGCTTACATGTTGATGAATATCTTCAAATAAAAGTATTTTTTTACCAGTTTGGTGATGTAATGATGAACTTCGAAGAAAATTAAGTAAAATTAAGAATTTAACCTCACAGTTTAGCAATGACATTGAGTTGCTAAAAAAAGAAAACTAACATTTAAAAAAGCTAATAAACCTAGGAAAACGGAGTCTCCTCCGGAAAGTGGTGAGACCCAAAATTCTACACAGACACTGACAAATAAGCTTCAAAGTTATGAAATTATGGTTACAAACGAAAAACTTGTTGCAAATGAGTGGTTTATTTATGAAGATAAGAATGATCGCCTAATCAAAATTATAACTAGAGTTGTTCATTCAACTTGTAAAAAAGAAGGTTATTAAATAAGAATGACCTGGTTTAAAAATTGAAGACGCAGAAAGAGGTTAAGTCACTTAAAGGTACATTATTTAAGCTTACATTTCATAACAAAAAAAATTTAGAAAATCCATCCAACATAACGGCCATCTTTAACGTGACTGTTAAATTGAAACCATTTAGAAAAAGTAACTGGTGTAATATCTCATTGTAAAAAAATGCAAAGGCTATACCCATTTCCAGAGACATACTGTGGACAAGAACGTAAGAAAATAAATTTCCCAAGTATATCCCTTAATTAAAAATATTACAACATTATCCAGTAAATTTTAGAGGATGTAAAGCACCTAAAAAAATGAAGTTTACTGTAAATAAATGGTAAAAAAATGTACTCACAGGTCTCCTTAATTAAACGTTCGGCTTCTGAAAAAAGAAAAAATAATATATTAGAATAAAACAGAATACAGTATTTTATTTAATACAGACAAAATGTATGATAAAAGATGGCAGATGTATGCCTAAAATATCTGAAAGTCACTTTACTAAAACTTTATACGCCATCCAAGTGGCATATCCTAACTAAAAATAAAAAGAAGTATATTATCTTGTTTATATACTGACCAATTGATCCAAATAAAATTTCAAATTTTATAGATTTTTACGTAACAGAAGGGATATAGAAGACAGAAAAAGGATAAGATTTATGATCTATGATCAGAATAATCTCCTAAGAGATAAAAGGAAAGCACAAAAATCTTTGCAAAAAAATGGGAATCTCTCCATAAAGTAAAACAATTTGCCACCATTTGAACAATAAACTAATACTTTCAACCAAAGGAAATAAAAATAAAACTGACTTTTTTCACTTTAAAGCAACTAAAAGATGTAAAAGATATAAAACGCCAGTACCTGCTGTAAAAAAAGATAATAAAACTTGGGCTAGAACCGCAAAAAAAAGCAGACTTGTTTGCATCATAAATAAGAGAACTATTCCGGTATTTATTATAAAACGGTTAAATCAATGGATTTTTTATATTTAATTTATATTAATTTTAAAGTTTTGTGTTAAATAAAGTGTATATAAATTAGATTTTTGGTGATTATTTGACGTATTTGTCATAAAACGATCGATTCAATTGATTTGTATTTCAGTACTGGGTACTTTTGTACTGGATCAATCTTAATTATTTCACTTATATCCTGCCTTATTCTTTCAAGTATATGTAAAAAAGGGTAAACGGTGGACCCATCCTTTCCGAGATATCCTGCTTAATACTTTTTCGTACATTCTTAATCAATTAATTAATAAATCAAGCATATCTAGGAAACCCATTCCACCATTTTTCAAGACAAATTACCGTTGAAAACATAATGCTAGTTAACAAAATCGATAGTCAAAGCATAAGACCTGCTTAAAACCTGATTTAAAGCATAAGCCTTGATTTAATTAAAGAACCAACAGTTAAATCACTACCTGAAAAAGGATTACGAAAGTTACTTTTAAATAATACTGCATTCAGACCCAACTATGTTCAACACCAATGGAAAGTGGCAGAGTGACAAAAATACCAAAACACGACAAAAAAATCATAAAGGCGATTTATTTGCTTGCAATTTCAAATTGCACAGAATCACTGAATTTATTTTGAATGTAGCGCACGCCTTTGGTAATGTATGGCAAAAGAACTAACGTTAAAAACTGCATCGATATCTAGCAAAGCATTTTAATCAGATTCAAAAATCTTACATAGCTTGCCGTCATGTTCGGGTAAAAAACGAAGAGTAATATTCTTCAATGTTATATCATGGAGCCAATTCTGTGTATTTTTTGTAGAAGACATTATTCAAATATAGATAAAAATCACCAAATAACATTTGTTGATGATACTGCAATTTAAGGAATCACGTAATTCGTCTCTACCAACTTTTAGCCGTTTTATGATGGATAAAACAAGTAATATCACGTCAGTTTAGGTCTCTTTTATCTAAAAATCATTTGAATTCTATAGTTGCTCATAGAGTAAACTGTCTGAAAACTAAAAGCTTTTAAATGCGGCTGGGCAACCGGGCCCATTGCTTTGTTTAGCTTAACATCTTAAAAAAACAGCAATTCAAAATTTCTATCTGCTGTATACTTAAGCATACTAATTAACTTTAAGCATGCTTAAAAAAAATGAAACTGCCTATTTCAAAGTGAATCCAACTCGGGATAAAAATAAGGAAGTATCCTTTCGGTAAATAGAATAAAACTAAGTTGACAAAAAAAACATCCCTAATGGAAAATTTTGTATCCAAATATTCAGACATCCTTGCTCAAATAATACGAATTACTTTAATGCATTTAAAATGAATATAGACGAGTACATACGAAAGCTTATAATTTTATATATCTAAATGAAAATACAACTTATTCTGTTTGAATGTTTGTACGTGTGTACAACATATATCTATGCATTAAAACTTAAAAACTATTAAACAAACTGCACTACTATTATTTTGAATGAATATAAATTTAATCGATATTCAATTCGAATCTATTTACGTACATAAATGTATATACATATATAATATGAACTTTATATCGTCTGTATGAGCTTTTATTTTCCATATTTTGATTAAAAATTTATAAATTTAAAATTTAATTGAAATTAAATTTAAAATATGTAGTACAAAAATATTTTAAACCTTTTTATATTTTTATATCATGTAAAGTTAAACTTTGATAAAGGTGGAGTAGATACTTGCCATGTTTCATTTGAGAATTTTAAAGTTACCATCGCTACTTTAGTTAAGTGAGACTGTAAATCTCCTTTTAGTTTTATAAAACCTTAAATCGTTCAGTTACGTTAAAAACCTCCAGATTTTAATATACTCAAATACGAAATTATGGGAAGTAGTTTTTTTAAGGTGACGAGAGTAGATGGAATACAATACGCAAAAAACTCAACAGTTAAAAATGTCGGCCAAATATTTAATTTTAACCACTTGTATCTTTATGAATTTTTATGGTACCATGAAGAATTGTGTCTTCTTCCTGATGGTGGGGTTCATTTTAATTTATTAAGTTTTTATATCACTTTTTTGAAAAGTAATTTAGAAAAACGTAATTTACACAGAATTTAAGACCCTTGGGACATTTGCTAATAAAAATAACACGATATTTGTATTGCTTAAAGCATAAAATTACACTTCTTTAAGGTCTAGGGTTTGTTCAGTAAACATTTGGTTAGTCGACTTAACAAAACTGCTCCACACCGCAAGTCTTGGAAGAGACACCTTATAGAGAAGAAACCTTCAATTTGGACAGTTATAGTATCTCTTATGCCTTGACTATTGGTTATATGAAGATAAGTCACTGCTGTAAAAGTACTTTCCGACGAATGATAGAACCCGTGGATTTGGACTTCAGTTGTTTAATCGGACGTCATCAAAAACCGTGGGACTTCCATTTTGTTCAAACAATGATGGCTTACTTAGTTTCCATTGATGTTCGATGTCTGCATGGAGTGGATCGTTCCAACTTAATTTTTCCATTCATAGTTTCTGTATACTGATTTTGAATACAATGACAGGTGAAATTTACCCTAAAGAATCGTATAATCTGAGATAACATCAAAAATTTATTATTTTTTGTAGGATTCCATTGATGACCCAAAGTCTTGACTGTCACGGACCCATAATAGCTCAAAAGAGTTAAATTTCCATTTCAACGGATAAAACCGCATTATGATAGCAATCCTGAAATCTCTTGCATTCCTAATTTTGCTTTTTCATTAAAATAGTGCCAAAAATCATGCTTTGCTATACTGGATCTTATTGGGTTTATCGATTTATATTCCTTTCCGCGATCTGGTGTATTGTACAAACAGCTAAAAACAGAGCACAATGTAGATCTAATTATAATTGTGATGTCCGATGTTTAAGATCAACCATAACCTAAACGTAAATTAAATGCAAAACATCAAAGGAATAAGTCACAAGTCAAAACAAAGGGAGACGATATATGTTTATTAGATGTTGTGACGAGCATTCTTTACTAGAGCAGGCAACCATTGTTCAAGTTGTCTATTAGTACAACATCCAATATTTAACAATTTATCAAGATCAGTTTACGAGGTTTTGGTCATAAAACAGTTAAGTCAATTGATTTTTAATGTTTAATTAATTTTTTTAAATTCTAATTTATGATATAATTTTAAATTTTTTAATGATGCAATAAATTAATTAATTGTAAATTTCAGGCAAAAACTAATCCAATTTATTACAGCATACTGCTTGTAGAAATTATATTATTATATTATTATGTTATTATGTTATTATATTATGGATTAATTATTTATAATTTTCAGGTGAAAATTAAATCAATTAATTACAGTCTACGGCTTGAAAAAATTAGCCCATTTGTACATTTTGTTGTTAGGGAATTTTTTTGGCAGACTACAGGTGATTGGTGGCACACTGCAGTTACTGATCAGCGATGAAAAAATACAGAAAACATGCAGAGCAGTTTAATAAAATTGTGATTGTCTTATGCTAACAGTAGTTTGTATATTGGCTACCGGTAAACTAGACCAATTTTTTCATTACTGACATACCTTTATTGCCCCTACAACCAAAAAATTTAATTAAATTGTGCCGTAATGATATGAGGTGTCTGAAATCGGGTGGTTTCTACTATGCATGAAAATATATTTATAGAAATATAAATATATGAAAAATCTCTCCTATCATATCGTTGGTTAAAAATAAAAAGGCTGTGGGAATATAAGACTTCATTCAATCAATCTTCGAGCCTCAAAGCCTAGATCTATTTTCAGGATTTCTTTTTCATAACCAATTTCTGCCTCGATCTACTTTATAAGTTTACCGAACTACTTACAAGTTAGAAAAATATTTCTACATATTTACAAATTGGATGCTCATCCGCAGTACAAAAAAAGATACCAAAACTTTAATTTTATAGTTTCCAAAGCACACATATGTACACACAAAAAAAGTTTACAGTGTTTGAAAATCGATTATAAAATAATAGCACAAAATCTTTATATATATGTGAAATAATAGTAAGAATACTAATAATAATAACAGTAAAAATAGCGTACGAGATATAATACAGAAAGTACGTGTTTGCCTTCCAGCCAGACGTTTCTGTAAATCTTTTCCTTTTTTTTTTGTTTAGCACTTTCCCAAAATGTACGTACATTGGGAGTTAAAAATAAAAAAAAAAACTCGTACAGTATTAAAATGGTTCAGATATTGTTGGCGTTGCTTCTTTTTTACGTATATAGTACGTATAATTTTATCTAGTATTTTTATTACGTAACAACGATGTTAAGATAAAATATTTTTACTTTAGAGATACGTAATCGAGTACCTGAATAATTTTCAGTATTAAAATACACTATATACGTATATAAAACCGAGAAAATTTTTAAATCATTCAAAATGGAATACGTCCTAAATTTATATATCGTTACAGCTCATTGCCCAAATATCTAATTAAAAGTCAATTCGCATTATATTCGGAATGATAAATAAACCTAAAGTTAGAAAAAAAATTCAACCATGGCTAATGTAATACTCAAAAATCGGAATATAATGGCCAATACTTATAGGTATATAGATTTAGAATCACTTGACTGTATCAACATTCGACCCTCATCAAATCAAACTGAAAATTCGTAAAAATAACGAAATCCGATATAATTTAGGTAGATAGAAATGAAGAAATTTTCAATGGAAATGGAAAATCATACATCTCGACATACTCTATATTCATACATAGATGTAACAAATTATGTTATATTTTTTTACTTAATTACATAAAATATACATACTTGAAGTACACCTTTCATGATTATTAACAGAATAAAACTGATAAGCGCATGGTTGATCAACAATATTTGAACACTATATGGCTCTATATTGACTCTCTCTCTATATCGCTATATTGAGAACTTCCGTAAAAACAGCATCTGAAAATACAAAAAAAAGTACACAAAATTAGTGATTTGGAAATAAAATATTTAAACCTTCCAAGAACTAAAAAGATAACAAAATTAATTTAAATGCAAAAAAGCTCCTGGATACCATCTATACTTACTGGAAAAATTGCTAAGGTAATTCTAAAGAAAAATGGTGCAACATTAACGGAGTCTTTAAACTTAATGTAAGGTTGCAATGTAAATATGACTCCTGAAGCACTGTTAAGCAGCAAACGTTAATCAATAAGACTGCATGACCTAAAAGCTACATTGACTGAATTGAAAAACTTATGCTGTTTTTAGGATAAAACTCAATCGTAAGTTTGACAACAAAATGTTTTTTTTAACTGCATCTGAACACTTTTACTAAATTATAAAATCGTACATCACAAAGTGACATTTAAGAGTACCATGTAGGCCTACTCTAAACTAAAATTATTATAAATAGGTTTACTAAGAAAAGCGTGGTTTGCAGCCCATAATAGTATCCAAACTTAATATAAAACATAAGAAAATATATTGGCAGCAGCTTTGAACTTTCTAAACTTAACAGATTCCTTTTATTGTAATATTGACAAGTTGGCTGAAACAATTTTGTTATCTAATAGTTCCACAAATAAACAGAAAGAAAAACTACCACAAATAAAATTAAAAACCACTACCCTCCAATTTTACCAAACCAAGTCATACGTAAGATTAGATTCAGTATGAAACCAACAAAGAAGAGGAATAACTTAATTCCAAATCATCAGTTCAAGTTTCGTAGCCAACACGCAACAATAGAATAAATACAAAGCAGGGTTATAGCAATCGGACCTTTTGTTCCTTTGCCCGCAAATTAGAAGAACATTTTTTAAAAAGTAGGAAACCATCAATACCTCGTCTGAAATATGGAGACTATATTTTTTCTATTGTCCATCAAAAAGCTAATTTTTCGCCCAACAATTTGCTGTTTATATTTACTTATTTCTATTTATTTATTTATTTATTTATATATATTTACAAATCATTATAATTGAAGTAAATTATACAATGATTATTCACAAATTTACTCCTAAAACAAAATATCATTACAAAACATTATTTTAAGTAAGAATTATAATTGCGGATTATCGTACAACTAAGCGATACACCGTTAAATTTTTTTTTATTTATGTGGAAATCAAAAACGATAGAAACCTGATTAAATTTTTTAACCACTACATCAAATGGATTGTGACTCCCATAATTTGTTTTATGAAACCTCGGTTGAAGAAAAGTTCGATTGCGAATCATCAGATCGTTAGCAGTAATATTCAATTTAGATAAAAGAACGAAGGAATCGATTTGAGCTGAATAGATAGCACGTCTAAAATGCAATGGTTGAAGCACAAGATGCTTACAACGCTCTTTGTATGGTAAATGTTCAAAATAGTTATTATTATTGCGAGAACGGCGATCACACAATGTCTTTGTAAATCTTCTTTGGACCTTCTCAATTCTTTGGGAATGAACATTGTATTGTGGACTCCATATAACTGATATATTTTCGATATTTGATCTCACTAAAGCACAGTAGATAGCCTTCAATGATTCAATCTTTTTGAAGGTTTTAGATGAACGAAACATGAAGCCAAACATAGAATTTGCCTTATTTATAATTTTATCCATATGTTGAAGGAAAGAAAGTTTTTCATCAAGAATTATACCTAAGTCCTTGAATTCCGTGACTTTTTCAATCAAACAATTACTAGAGTTATAATCAAACGTTAGAAACAACTTTTTTCTATTTAGATGTAGGGCGCGGCATTTATTGACATTTAACTCCAACATATTATCAACACACCATTTTTAGAAACGTTGCAAATCATTCTGTAACAACGCGCAATCTATCATAACAGAGACTGGTCGGAAAATATTTAAATCATCAGCATAAAGTAAGTATCATCAGCATAAAGAGAATGCTGAAAACAATTTATGACATCGTTAATAAATAACAGGAACAGCATTGGACCAAGATGACTTCCTTGCGGAACACCAGAACTAACATCATGAATATCCAAAACAAAATCGCCTAGTTTTACTGACTGGACCCGATCAGATAAATACGATTTAATCCAAAGAAGCAAACGAGGGTGAACACCAATCAGATGCAGTTTAAACAAAAGAATTTCGTGAGAAATTCTGTTAAACGCTTTTTTAAAATCGGTGAACACAACATCAACTTACAACCCATCTTCAAAAGATTCTATTTTGAAGCCAATAAATTCCATGAGATTAGTTGCAGTTGAGCGACCTGGAAAGAATCCGTGTTGCTGTAGAATAATTTAGTTTTTTAATAGATTAAACATTATACCATAAACCAGACATTCAAAAATGTTCGCTGCTGCAGATAAAATAGAGATAGGTCTATAGTTTTCAACATAGATCTGTCATCACTTTTAAAAACCAGAAAATATCCAATTTGCAATGACCAGATAAATAATTAACCTGAAGCTTACTTAGACATTTAAAAATGTCAACTTCCAGTTGCAAAAAACTGAACAATAGCTATGACCGTTTGCTGGAGACACAGGTATTTCTGAGTTAAGAAGGCATGAAAAAGTACAATGAAAGAAAGATGCAAACAGATTAGCAGAATTATTTACAGAACTGGACAGGTTATCACCCAAAAACATAGTACAAGGATACCCAGATACACCATGTTTTGAATTAACTTAGGACCAACATTTTTTAGGATTGTATTTTATATCTCGATCAATCCTATCAGCATACTGAAGGTACTTTAATCTTTTAAGCCTCTTAATTTTTTTTGGCTATCTGAAATCATTGATTGCAAAATGCGTTTTTCTTTTTAACCTTCAAGAGCAAAGAATCTATGAAACAGATATATTTGAAATTAGCTGAATCTTATGTAATACCCCCAATAATATCTCTAGCCAGCTCGTCTATGAAACAGATATATTCCGCATTAGATCCGGATCTTGAGTTGTCGTCAAAGTCCTAGCAAACAGTAACAAGTCAGCCGGTCCTTAATTGTTTTCAAATATCAGCCATTAATTGTTCTCAAATATTGTTTGTTCCACCGATCTATGTCTTTCACTAATGGTTAGAGTTTGTGATCAGTTTGTGATCAAGTCGCGTTACGTACGACCACATATAACCTACTTATAGAAACCTTAAAATGAATCACATTTAAAAGGAAATCTAGAAAAATGCAAGGAATTACGACGGAAGACTCCAGCAACATGAGATCATTGAGGCACTTAAGCTCTTTTGAGCTGGTCTAATTGTTTGGATAATGTATACATCTCAATTCACCAGAAAATATTAAACGCGAATGGGACGAAGCCACAGACATATTAAACTTATTAAATAAAGCCAAATTCAAATTGATCTTGGTCCAGAACTCCAGGAGACTAGTTTTAATACAATTTATTGAAACAGAACAAAAAAACTTGCAATAACGAGACTTTCGATCATACATTGGCCATAATGGAGATTCGCCAAACAAATTGTGTTTACAAAACCCACAAACTCTATACAAAACCCACAAACTAATATTTGACTTTACAAGAGAAACAACCTACACCTTGGTTTTTCTTAAATTAAAGTTTTTCCTTTTTCAAATTCATTCAGCAGGTTTCAGCAAGAACTAATTTTATGTTTCTGACAAATTTTGAATTTTTTACTTTATAAGAAGAAATATATCGCCAATTTTCAAATTATTTTATGTGCATTGCCATTTGGTTTGTTAATGCAGATTGTACGGTTCAGGTAGATTGGTTATGGATGCGTCAATCAAGAAATGACCCACAGTTAACGCAATGTATGGTTCATCACATGCAGATGATGCTGTCAGCGGTTGACAGTTTAAGATCGATTCAATGTTGCATAATAATGTGGTCAGCACTTTACGAAAAATTTATGTTTCTGCCTTCAACAAGTGAGTTTTTACTGACTTTACCGCCGATTACCAAATTCTTGCAAAATGATGAGGTGGTGTGTGGTGCCACGTAATGTTATTTTTACGAAATTGGTCCTATTGTCACTATACATGTTGGAAAGAATACCTCGTCTTGAAGTAAACCGCCTTAATACCGCTTCTATATGAAGCGCCTTCGTCGCTAGACGGGTGAAGATTGCAACCCTTATACATTTTGGCTCCGTGACCTCTTCTATCTGCCAGTGTAATTGCTCCAATAAAATCAAAGATGGTGTTTTCAAATGGTCTCGTATAGGACTAACTCGGACAATAGGAGGTTATTGTGAATGACCGTTTTATCTGGTGCATGTTACACCATGTCTCACAATCTGGTTGACAAAGCACTTCTACTATTGATGATTCAAAGTTTTTGCCTTAATATATTAAATGAACTATGATGGAGGAATTTTTAGTGAATAAATTCGACAATTATTTTGCTGATGATGAATTTTTAGAATTTTTTGGAAATTTTAGAATCCTCTGTTTTCTAATGTCAATCCATTATTCAATCACTTCAATTGAAATCGCCTTGCTGAACATATTGAATAATGATTTCATTTACACGTGAAAGTTCAGCTTAAGTTAAGTAAATGTTTACGAGGCTGATTGCAGGCTGGTTTAGGTTTTTGGAATATTTCGCCAAGATAACACAATTGAAGAATCTGTCCAGCCAAATATAATATGATTTATATGCTGCATTCAGTCCATTACTGCCTTTAACAATGTTACTCCCAAAACCACTGCGCATAATTTCAACCTTGGTAAGGATTTTTGTTTCCATCGTTAAATTTTTTAAATTTTCTAAACGCGGAAATTCATTTCTAATTTGCTTGTACATTTTTTTTGTTGTTTCCAAAAGTTCATCAATCCAACATAGTTTTTGTAATCATAATTGTTGAAACAATATTTTTAGTAGGATAGTTGAAGGAGATGACTATCCCAATGGATCGTAAATTGAAGATACATCAAATAACAAACTACGTTTGGGTGCTGAGGAAACCACTGTAAGCCGAGGACTTTAATCGCATTCCTCTCATCATATATGTTGATTTATGGTTCATTTTTGTAAATTTTGGAATTATGTGCACTCCATTTTCTCAGACTAAATTCAGCTGATTGTACTATGTCACTTATGTCCCTTTTTAATTTACGCATTAAATCGATGGAATCGCAGCTAGTCAGTAGCTAGATCATTGATATAGAAATCCTTTCTAATTATTTGAGCTGCTTGATAATTTCCAATTTTAGTAAGCATCTGATTGCTAAAAATGGCGCAGAAGCAGTACCATAGGTGACAGTTTTCAATCTAAAGTGTTTCAGTTTAACATTTGGATTGCTGGGCCATATAATTATATGGTAATTGGCATCATATTCCATAACACGCATCTTTTCTATGTTAGCAGTCGTTAAGAGAGATCTTTATAGAACTTTTAGGCGATCCATTAAACACCATCCGAACCTTAGTTGCTACTAGTTTTCTCTACAGCATGATGAAGAAATTAAAAACTTTTCTGAGCTATTGGAATGTCTTTTATAGCTTTTTCCTACATATGAGAAAGTTGAAAATAAACCTTTTATTTTCGTTATTGAGTTCTTCGTTCATTTGGAGTTTTTTTTCAGATTATAAAAACATTTTTCTACTATATTTAAAGAATTTCCGAGGCTGATATCTTTGAACGGTAGCTTCACGATAAGACGGCATTCGAAATCTCTTTTCACTTTTGACGAAAAATAATTTTCTATTGCAATTTTTTTTGGATTCAGTTGTTTTGTGCTTGGTGGTGCTTCAATTTTCCAAAATCTTTTCAAAATATTATCAAACAAGATCTCAAAATTTGACGTTATGTGCTGTACTGAAATTGTACATACCCAAATATGATTATTTGCGCAATGCTTAGAATCCAGATTAGTTGGCTTTCCTTCTCGTAATAAATCAAAAAATGCATCAGCATCTAGTATAGCATATCTCTATTTTTTCAAATTTATAAAAATGTAGCTCTGCTAGATTTAACTCATTCAAAATTGAATTTGGGATAATTCAAACTTGGAATAGGCTAATTCTAATGGTAGTTTCTCGAAAATAAATGGTACAGCATTAATTGCAGAGGTTAAAAATTGAGACATGATTTTTAAATTAGCTACTCCTTTGGTAACATTGCTTGAAGATATCAGTCCCGATATTGAGATTTGGCAATTTTCCTCTCTAAACACAACTGATTAAAGAACCTTTTATCAATGAAATACGCTTGAGATCTGCTGTCGAAAAGAACTCTGTCAAGTTGTGTTTATCTTAAACCGGTTATTTGTCCTAACCATCAAATTAAAAATTCAAGAGGTTGAATGAGATGATAAAAATTGTTTCGAATATTTTTAGTTAAATTTTTCTGTCATCTCCGTCACGATTTTTACGATTTTTTATTATTACGATTACGATTTTTCGTAACAATTCTTCATTCAAATTGATTTATTTTACATCAGTTAAACCCCAGCTAGAATACTATTTAGTCGTATGGCGCCCTCAATTTAACCGTTAATGAATCGAACTTATTTAACGAAGAAACGAAAATTCTCAAGTTGTGTCGTTGTATTATAAATATTTATGAGATAGTGCCTTCTAAAACGAGATGTTAATTACTTCAAATACAACCTATTTGTCTAGAACGGTCCAAATTACCTGTTTTTTCATATTTGATCTTCTAAACATTAATGCCAACACATCTTGTCTTCTTTTATTACTAAACATCAATGCTAGGAATTTAGGTGACGAAGTACCTCCTTTTGCAGTAGCATTTAAGGGACTATTTGAGCCACTTGCAATGTTGCGTTGATTACTGGATTATACATACAACATCAATTAACAGTTTACCATCACACCGCATAAGCTCTACAAAAAGCGCTTCGAAAATAGTAAAACTTAATTTATATATTCCATTATCTGTCATAGTGTTTCTAAAATATAACCCAACCCGTTGCCATTAATGGCTGCTTGGTGCGGCGATATTTCTATGCTTTTATTTCCGCATAAACTTAACCGAAAATTTATTTACGCACTTCACCAGTTCTAAATGGTTTGTTTAAAAAGCTAGTTATAAACAAGTTGTTCGTCAAGTTTTTCTGTTTCACGTCATCAATTCTTACCTCCAATGTAGACAAATTTATCATATGTGTATGTTGTCATAGATATTCAGTTTTTGATTCCAGCTATTGAAATATAACATGGGTTCTACAGGAACTCTTGACTTTTTTAATAAATGCGCATGAAATACCACCAGGGCGCATTTGACATAAAACGGTTTATCCAATTGATTTGTAATTTTTAATCAATTTTTTTTAAATTTAACTTTTATTAACTTTAAAGTTTTGTGTCAAATAAAGTGTTTATAAATTAAATTGTCATGCAAACTTATGACGTATTGGTCATAAAACCGTTAATTCAATAGATTTGTAATGTTAAATTATTTTTGTGTAAATCTAATTTAAATTGATTTCAAAGTTTTGTCAAATAAACTGTAAATAAGTTAGATTTTTGGTGATTACATGACGTATTGGCCATAAAACTGTTAATTTAATTGATTTGTAGTGTTAAATAATTTTTTTTTTTGAAAAATCTAACTTTAATTAATTTTAAAGTTTTGTGTCAAATAAAATGTATATACATTAGATTTTCAACGATTACATGACGTATTGGTCATATAATGGTCAATTCAATACAACATTTTAAAATCGATTTAAATTAAACTAAAAAAACTGACTTATCACTAAAATCAAATGAAGCAACTGTTCAACTAGCAAAATACGTCACCGAAACTACACAAAAATCTAATTGATATATATTTTCGTCTTCAGTAAAAATATAACCATGAAAAACATGCTTTGCTGAAACGGCGTAAATCGTGGTTTACCTATACAAAAGAAATTATGTATGTTTTAAGTAGTTTAACTAAAAACTACATGCTTGTAATATTATAATTTTTCTGTCATAATTTAAATATTATTAATGAGATGAGATGATTATCTTGATTCGAAAAATATTTTAATTACTTGTAAAGTGTAATGTTAAAGCGTTAAAATTTTCATTTAATCTGTATAATATAAGCTTTTTGTGTAGAACATATGTTTTGGTAACTCAATTAAAATAGGAAAAAAACTTTTTGCAAATATCTTTTGATGTAGCAAAGAAGTAAAATTAAGTGATAGTGTTGATACTGTTCTATAATGAATGAAAAGTTTTAGATTTTACTTCTAGTTTGCATATTTTATAATTATAACCGATTTTAATATGTAATTTCATTTATCAAAGATTCCCACCTACCCACCTAGGAAAAACTTTTAAAAATCATTTATGCACGGTAAATTCTCTTCAATCATAAACTCAGAAGTTTGACAAGACAAGGTTTTCTATATTAAAAACTTGTCTACAAATTATTGATTTGGTTAAAATCGGGTTTAACTTATAATTTATTGAGCCAAAAAATTTAAATAATAAATTTTATTATTATTATGCTTAGCATATTTAAATCAATATGTCGTTATTGCCATTTTCATGTGAAATTTATGCTTTTTTGAGAAATACAAAATCTATTTATATTATGTTTGGTTTCAAATCATTAAAATTGTTAAAACAATTATTATGTATTGCATGACTGTAACAATTTAAAAAGAGAAAAAATTTATTAAAAACAAAAAAAAAAAGTTCACAAAATTGTGTTTTTAGATTTTGATAAAAGTTTTTTCCAACTAATTTTCATTTTAATGAAAAACGACGAAAGTTCGATTTTATATTATAGTGGAAAAAAGTTTTGTAATTTTTATTTGAAATAAAAAAATCAAAAAAAATCGTTTTAAAACATTCCCAATTCGGGTAAAATACAATTAGGTCATAGCCGAGCCATGGGAATGTAATTTGTTATGTGTACATTTTTTGTAAGAACTCCGTCATTTTGGACTGTCTCCCCAATATACATTCCGCTTCATTTTTTACCATAATATTTCCCAAAATTAACTAATAAAAATATCCCTAGTCCAATGTGTCGGATTCCACGAGAGAGTCAAGAAATGGAATGTATGAATTTAAAAGTGATCTGCGCCACATGAAATCTACGTTTAAAATCATTTGCCGAGACCTCAAGTTTTCTCAGTCGATAACTAGCTTAAAGCAGCTGGCAGAGAGTTTTTGAATTCTTTATTCTTTTGGGAGGCGAAGGCCAATTTGTTAAATGGGGAAACCTTAATTTTTTCACCTACATAGCTGAACTAGTTGATCCTTTCCAAGAACATTGACAGCTACAAGTTCCAAACTAGCATTGTTTATATATTAGTAATTGGTGTAAATAACTGATGAAGCTGAGTAAACCGTATTTTGCACTCTGCACCTCCATCAAAATTGTAGGATTTATCGCATTGCCACTTGTACAACATAAATTTGGCGTATAAGCAATTTTGAATATGTTGTGCCAATATTATACCATGAAAACCAACTTTACACTTCCTCAGACAATTAACTAAATCACGTTTTGATTTTAATATTTTGAATATGCCACAGTTATTCGAAATTTACGTCACTAGATAATGCTGTAAGCAGCAAAATAAATGACTATGTATTTCTGTAGATGGCAGCAGCGACAAGTGATCGTGTGGATAATTTAGACTCATAAAATATTACACGCAAAATTCATAACTATATATAAATTACAGATTCAAAAAGAATTATCTAGCACTAAAATTAAATTAAGTGACCGTTAAACAGATAGAATATGTCACAACACTCTCAACACACATAATCCTAAAATATATTTGAATTACATTTCAAAAAAATTAATTAGCACAAAACTAAATGAAATAACCGTTAAAGAGATAAAATATGTTATCGAAATTAGAAGAAAATGTAATTCTTATGATGTTTAGAAGGTTAATTAAAAAATAACAGTAAAATGACTCACCAACACTGAGAATTACACAGACAAAATTCTAAAATGTATATGAGTAACAGATTCAAAAAGAATTATCTAGCACGAAAATTTAATGAAAAAACCGTTAAACAGACAAAATATGTCATAACACTCTCAATACACAAGAAATTCTAAAATGTGAATGAATTAGAGAATAAAAACAAGAAAACTGTTTAGCACGAAAATTTAATAAAATAACCGTTAAACAGAGAAAACACGTCACAAAACTTTCCGCACAAGCAGAGTATGGTTAATGTAATCAAATGCTTTCGAAAAATCATGTAATACGAAAAAATGTGACTGGTTCATATTTTGCAACTAGTCAAACCTGATCAAAGCAGAAGATGTAGAGTCTTTTTTTAAATCCTTTTTGTAACTTCGCAGTGATCAATTGATGATCACTGGCTACACATACCTGTGTCCTAAGAGAAATCTGATTACAATCATGGATAGAATGCGCTAAATTTTTGCGGTATCCATACTTCCTTTCCAGTAATTCAAAATTTTTTCAGTTGCCTTTTATGGCAAGCCTTGTTTATAATTGCTTTACAGGACATGTTAGTGCACATTGACCACAGCGCCCACATGATGAAACCATTAATCGAACATTTTCCGTTTATTTATTTTGTGTTGTTGTTGTCAATAATGATTTTTGTCAATTGCTGTGCACAAATTGCTTGTAATTTGGAACAGGTTTGGTGGTTGGCAATATTTTTTTGAAAATTATATCATGCATTACCATAATATTGACTATATACTTTATAAGTTCCTCTCTTGTTTCCTAAAGTGCAGACATTTTTACAACAGGAACGCCAATAGCTACTTGGTTTAGTAGGATACTTGTTTGTTCTGAAGTACAGGGTGGTCAATTCTTTCAACGCCAACCAATGCATTATTGAACGAACCTTTAATTATGGATTTTATTTCATTTATGGTAAAGAATAACTTTTCTAAAATAGTGTTTATAAAATAATAAATGAACTATCATTTTTATTAAGTTGAGAGTTATGATTTTGGCTATTAACATATGCAAATATTTATAAAGGAAATTAAAAAAAAATAACACAATTTTAATGGTTGGCCTATGCCTATAACTATGGTGTTTATGGTGAAAGATATGTTTTGGTATAATCTTTCACAATCTGAGTATTTTTTATATATTTTTTTTTACTTTAAATAACTAACAATTATTTTGCACATTATAATGCTCAGTAGAAAATGATGTTGATATTAAATAAAAGTTACCTTATTTTACTAAACCCATTTAGTAAATAGAAAATCCTTTTAATGAGTTGAGTGAATAGATTCCCATATTATTCCTGGACAATTATCCTTACCAATCTTTCCAGTAAATTTTTTATATATACATATATATATATATATATATATATATATATATATATATATATATATATATATATATTTATATATATATATATATATTTATATATATATATATATATATATATATATATATATATATATATATATATATATATATATATATATATATAATATTGGAAAAGCACAATAAAACCATAAAAAAATATTTACACCAAAACTAATAATTAATAATTTATTTTAAGTACACACATGAAATAAACAATTACAAAACCAAAAAAAAAACTTTTCCAATCAAACTAAAGACAAAAAAAAACAATTTCAACTTTTAAAATAAAAGTAGAGCTTTCATGAAAAAAATGTATCGACATACATTGTTTTTAGAGTTGATGCACGTTTCTTTTATATCTATTACTGCGATGGATACGAAATTTTACAAAATTACTTGAAAACTCTCAGTCCATTTTAATTGCTTTTATATTTTTTAAATTAGATGGTCGGTTGTTCGATGTGTAATCATTATTTTAGCACATAATTATAATGAAACTGTTTAAATTCAACGTTTCACACACTGTACATTAATACCAACAGAAAGGTTTCATTATGTTTGAGATATGGTTAGTTTGGAATTAAAACGTGATTGACTTATATAATATATAAAGCTATACATTCTTTTTTGATACCTTTTTTGATCATTAATGAGAAGAATATGAAAAAGTTCAATAACTGCAAATCATCTGTGTGAAATACTCGATTTGAGAAACTTCGGTCTCTTGCACCTGGAGTAAGGTGTCACAACTACAGTATCCAAATTTATATAAAAATTTAATTCCGGAATTTCACTTATCAAATAAATTGTTCAATTATTTATTGTTCAATAATTTATGTATTTGACTAAAATGTGGGCGAAACATTAAACCATTTTCCATTTATTTAAATCGGTTGCAATAATTTTGAAATTAACTGGCAAGACACAAGTACCTGCATTTTTAACATATTTGCTATACTTTGTTCAATTTTATTTTACCATGCGTTTGCTCAAAACTTGGCACAAAATGTGCTTATCTGATTTCAGCTTTACAACAGCTTTTAAAATGAAATTAGTAATAAAATAAAATAATTTCAGCATCATAAAATTAATGTCTTTTATAAAATACAAAATTTAAATGTCAAAAAACTTTAAAAAATGTGGATTGAATTTTTTTTTTTTTTACGATTTAATTTTAAGAGAGGTTGATGTATAATTTAATCTAAATCTTTGGCTCAATTCTAGTCAATTAAATATCAATTACAAAATCGATATTTTTTTACTGTAATGGATAAAGTTAAAGTTGAGGGATTCATGAGAGCCTTGGTACAATTTGTATATTCGATGAAACCCACCTTAAATTTAATTTTATAGTTAAATATTTCTAATTAACATACTAAATTAAAAAGTTCTTTACACTGATTAAACATTACAAAGCAATTAAATTAACCGTTTAATGACCAATACGTCATGTAATCGCCGAAAATCTAATGTATATACACTTTATTTGAAACAAAACATTAAAATGTATATAAATTAGATTTTAAAAAAATTTTTAAACATTACATATCAATGAATTAACCGTTTTATGATCAATACGCCCATCTTAAAGTTTCAAAAGCTTATTATTTTAAAAATTTATTTCAAACTATATAAGCTTTATATAGCTATACAGGTAAAAATTATATTTTTACTTCGATATTTATTCAAGATTTTTGCTTAAATTAGGATAAATGAAAATTGCATTAATTGCTAGGGTTAAAATCTTTACACAATTTTCCAACATATTAAATTGTGAGAATGACTCGGATGTCTCTCTTGAAAATATTTTAATAGAAGAACCAAAAAGGAAATTTTAATATATAGCATGTAAATATTGGCAATTTCGTTGATTTATCTAACATATCCGAAAGTTTTTTTTAACCCAAACGCCCCTCTACAAGAACCTTAAAAAAAGTATTTTGTGGATTACGTAGCGTGCGAATTAGATTATTAAAAATAAAGACCTAAATATTTAATATCAAACGTAAATTATGGTGATGAGACAGAATTCTACTAGCTTAAGGTTTCAAAAAGTAAAATTATAGATCCCATTCTAATCACTTTTGTTACGTCTGTTATTATTTTGTATGTTTCGTTATCGAATAATTCAATTGTAGATCCCACACTAATCGATTTTCTATATAGGTTAGTCATGTTATTTAATTTTCCGTGTAACTGTTAATTTAATTTATTATTTTTTTTAAAATTTTTCACTTATTGTAATAAATAACATATGAATGCTTTCTAGAGGTGCATATAGTTACAATTTAAAATTTAAAAGTGCAACATAAAACATTAAAATATTCAAAAAAAAGCCTACATAGTTTACAGGTTATTAAAATATATACTGACAGTAAATGGCTTTATATTGTTGGCTAATAAAATAAGTTTTTTACGCTTTAACTAAGAAGTCAGATTTTTAATTCTCGTTAAAAGATTTTTTTATTGCTATAATTAGTTAATTTGTTTGGATAAGTGATTAAACAATATAGGAGAAATATAGAGATAGAATCGGCAACATATTTCTATCATTATTCCGCACATTTAAATTACCACTTTAAAAAAAAGCATTTTAAATGCAGTTTAGACGTAAAATCGATGCGCATAGAACTAAATTTTTAAAAGTGATAATAAAAAGTCGCGTTAGTTAATTTTTTAGTTATATTAATTATTTTTTGGAAATCGTACTTAGTTACGGGTGTGAATTAAATTTTTTTATAATGTATAAAATGTGACGATGGGTCCATTTTCTCCGAGAAAGATTCCACTCGAACAACGATCACGGTCAATGCAAAATTTGAATGATCAAAATAAAGTGAACGCTAATGTAAATAACCTAAGGGTAACGACTTCTGTTCCTAAAAACAATGCAGTGTCGACAAATTGGTTAGAAATAGCAGAATTTAAAACAAAAAGTGCTAATTCATCAAGTGAGGAAACAAATAAAATTGTGCAATACATTGCAATAATAAAAAATGAAAGTAAATCGCATACAGTGCAAACCGGAATTGAACGTTACATTACACTACGACAAAAATAAAAAGAAACCAAAATTCTCCACAGGTGGCTGATTCAGTGCTGAGAAGAGTGTACAACTCAATCCGTCTGATGTAATATCTGAAACCCGATTTGAAGTTCTGCACGTGGAAGGTGAAAACAAAGACGAGGAAAAAGAGACTAAGGAGAAACCTCTTTCAATCTATATTTAGGAAAACCGCCAACAAAATTAGTTAGCTGTCAAAGGTAATCTTAATACATCTTCAAATAACGAAGGAATTAACAACTAGAAAAATTACAACAACGAATAACCTCCAATGAATCAATGAATAAATTTTTGCAAATGATGAAGACCAATATTAGTTTCATGTTTCAAAACATGAATACACTTATATGCAACTTCTAATCAAAAACCAAAATAATTGAATTTAAATTAGCTGTTTGGAACAGCAATAGACTAACGCAACATAATCTAGAAGTACACAATTTTTTTAATGAACACAACATACAGATTATGCTGATTTCTGAAACATGCTCGTATTTGACGGCTACAAGTCATCTCAAAATCAAAGGATACATTTTTTTATGATACTCAGTATCCTAGCAGAATATGACATAAGAAACAGAATATGACATCATGAAGTCCAAGAATATAGTGTGGAGCATATTAAAGCAACTATACCATCACAACCTGAAGATATCAGCTTGGAGGAATGTATGGGGAAATACATCATATCTGCAACTTATTGTCTAACGAAACATTTCATTAAAATATAGCAATTTGCAAATCACTTTAAAACCCTGGAAGATAAATTTATTGCAGTAGGTGACTACAATACCAAACATGTTCAACGGGGTTTAAGTTTAATGTGTTTGAATGCAAGATGAAAATCGGGATCATATATCTGCTGGCCACCCAATCTACTGGCCAACTGAGAGGTGAACATTCCATAAGAGTATAGCTAGATATATAAGGATAGGTAAAGGCTGAAACATTAATAACACTTAACTTGTAAAATGAACAGGTTAATAAGAAAATATTCAAACTTAACCCTGGACTGTAAAGTTTTGCTGTATAAAATGGTACTTAAACCTATTTAGACATATGCAGCATTCAACTATGGGGATCAGTTTGTGCTTCTTATATAATAAAATTAGAATGAATGCAGACTAAAATACTAAGAACAATGGTTAATGCACGCACCCTGGTTTGTACGCTTTACAAATATACTTCGGAATCTATGCATCGAAACAACAACAGATACAATGAAGCAGTACAGCAAAAAGTACCAATTGAAATTAGAACAACACACCAACGCTTTAGCAAGTGAAATCTTAATAAGACCCACATATTGGCGACTTTAAAAAAGAGATCTTTCGCGAATGTTTTAATCTAGTCTTAGAGACATAATTCTTACAGCTTTTGAATCAGAATTATCGGCTGAATATTGGATAGATACATTTATTGTTTCAGGAATGTATCTCAAAGTTGCTCGTGAGGATTAAATAGTTTCCAGAAATTGATCTTCCCGTAAAGTTAATTTTGTTCGCATAATAATTTGCTTGGTTTCAAAATTTTTAAATTTAATGAAGATTTCCGGTGAGGAAGTTGGTTCGGTTTTACTTGTTTTCTTTTGATGAGAACATTTTATCTCAACATCAATTCCCAAATCAGTTTTAAAAAAGCGAAGAACAGTAGATAAAACATACTTGTTTTCCGCTTGAGGGACGCTAAAGATTTTAATGCGTTATATATATATATATATATATATATATATATATATATATATATATATATATATATATATATATATATATATATATATATATATTAATATAAGTGGTGTATGAGTCAACCATCCAAAACGGTAGCTACTGTTTGATTTCGCATCCAATAATCACCAACTTTTCAAATTTACCAAATTCAACAAGATAAACAAGAAAATACCTTACATAATTGCCTAAGCAACAAATCATGCATAGAATAATATTTACGATCAAAAAAGAGATGCCAAATTGGCCAAAAAAAAACATCACTTTATTCTGTAAAAATCAGTAATTCCAATTCGATCTGTAAGATTTCCACATCGAAGATAGACCCCAGCAATAGCTACTTTCATTATCAAGAAAATTCACAATACAACATAAACCTTAATGATCAAGGTCAACAAAAAGCAAAGCAAACGGTGAAAGTGTTACGTAGATATATATAAACCTCCACGCAGTTTGTTAACCAAGGGCTATATCCAACAATTTAATTATCCAAATCAGAGAAATATTAGCTTTGTTGAGTGTTGTTTGACTCCAGGTCCCAACAAAGAGCTGCCGCTATTAGCGATTAGGCGATCCCACTTTCTAATTAGAATTGATCAGTTTTTTCTTTACTATGAACTGAAGGTTTTAATCTGGAAAATGGATTGATCGCTTAAAATAAGATAAGCACTCGAATGGTAGATGGACGATTTATTGCAACCATAAGGAAAGCCTTAACCGTTCCTATAGAAAGTATACACAATTAAAGACTGACTTCACCAGGTGACTAGTCTGGTTTAAACTTGAAAAAAAACAGAGATCCGTCAGTCAATTTCATATTATTAAGATTTATCTTTATTGATTATTAGTAAGAGCAGGCTGTCACCCTCAAATATAATTATATCATTTGTTTGTTAGAACAATTGCTGTATATGTAGAAAATGAAAAATTTTTATCTAACTATTTTAAAACTATGTGTCTTCCTAATGTTACAATGTTTACAAACTTGTAACATTTACCTTCAGTTACTTCAGTTAAAAATATAACATTCCTTTAAAATACCATCCTAGTAATGATAAACTCAGTAATGAAACAGTCATAGCTCGGTTCAATTTGTCTTTCGTACATATAATTGTTAATGCCCCTAAATGTTGATAATATAATACATTTTTTTAAATGTTGTTGTTGTCAACATTTTGTTGTTGTCAACATTTTAACGAAATACAGAATCAATGTACAGAGATGATATTATAAATCCTATAAATTGTTGATAATGATACAAATTTCATTCGAGTGTGTTATCGTGAACATGATGATAACGAACTATAATCACAAGTTTTTCGTATATAAAGCTAATTTAATACTAAAAAAAAAATCCAAGTGCGTGATATCATAAAACCGGATTACAAATAATCACCTACTAATCCTATTTAATTCAATAAATTAACAAACACACACTCATTCTAGTATACATATATATTCAAACAAAACGAATATATATATTTTTAAATATTTAATTTCACTTAATCCTTTTTCTAATATTGTTGTTGTTGTAATCTAATTTAATGTTTGCTGCTCTATACTCTTGAATCTATTTAATTCTATTCTAACAGACATTAAAATTTATTATGTAAAAATCGTTTTATTAGTATACAAAAAGAATGTTAGCATTGTTGTTGTTTTTCGTCATAGGAAAATTATTTTTTTGCTTTTCTTTTTTATTTATTTGGAAAAACGAAAATCACGTATTTTAAACGTTAGAGCACACATAAAAGAAATCAGTTTTGAAATACAACAACATTGCGTTTGGCTTGGCTGGCAAAATACATAATGTTACGTGTGTATGTATTGCATGTTTATGTTGCCTTGAATATTTTTATTTTTTATTTTTTTTTTTTTGCAAATTTCGACATTTGTACATATATACATGGATAAAAATGTAAATACAGTTTTTCGTTTGTACACATAAACGTTTAAGAATGGCACACACAAAAAAAAAGGAAAATTAAATTTTCAGGTTTGCTGAAATTTGCAAGCCAATATAATATATTATATTGTAGAAATAATTGCTTCGGGGTCGACTTAAAATAAAAAGTATAAAGGTTTGTTTAAGCATATAATAGGAAATTCAAAGTCATTTGAATGACATAGGTTTAATTTTCAGGTACCTGATATATCATACTTTTGGGTTTTTAAAAATAATTTTCCAATAAAGTTGTACGTAAAACACCTTTGATCATCCGCCATATCATTTTTTTTCTATTTAATCACATCTCGTTGTTTTTCGGGAACTTTGCTCAAATATCTCACTATATACTGCAGGCGATTTCATGAGTATACAAAATTTGAAATGAATATAATCATTACTCTATATACGAATCAGTTTTCTAGTTCGGGTACTCTTTTTACCTGACTAAAAAGTTTTGAACCAAGTTTAATACGAAATTAAAATCGGATTATTTCTAAATTCTCACTCTGGTTTCTTTTAAAGTTGCTTGCATATTCAATTTCCTATCCATCATTAAGATTTAAAATCATTAAATATAGTTTTCCCATTAAAACTTCAAATTCAGGATATCCAACGTTTCGAGTATGTACTATTTAAACAATTCTTTACACTACTGACGTGTTTATATCATTTCTTGGGTATTTTCTGCGTTACCAAAATCCTTCTGTTGAAAATGCATCTTTTCTATGGCTTCTCTGGATGTACACAATTTCGTCGGATATAACCAAGCAAACATAGAAACTGCATCAATCACCATAAAGATATGTTTATCCTGTTTTCTAGTTCTCGTCATCCGTACTAAATAGTCATGATATGTATAGTTAATGACATGCCTCCTTTATTTATCGAGCAGCAAAATGGCTATTTTCGTGTTTCATACGTAAAATTTCATTTTGCATTATTTCCGGTATAACTAATAAATCCATCCCATCAAAATTTCTGTAAAGTATTATCACCTTTCATCAAAAACTGCTTATAATTTGGCTTTTATTTCAACACTTCCGTGATAGTTTTGATATTGCCGTCATCCGTCTGAGCTTTCTTAATCTCTACTACAATCGATCCTTTTATCATTATTACTAGAGTATTACTAGAGTCTTCCATTTCATTAAATAAAAAAGATCGTTTCGAGTTCGTCTTTTCCAAAACTTTTACTTGAAGTTTCAACTTATCAAGCTCTACGTATTGATCCTAAGGTTTGCTCTCCGCCAATAAATCTTTCACATTTAACTCGGCTTTAACATTACAAAACAATTGAATTAACCACAATATGACAAGTACGTCATAATCGCCGAAAATGTAATTTATATACACTTTATTTGACACAAAACTTTAAAATTAACATAAATTAAATTTTTTAACAATTGATTAAACATTAAATAACAATTGAATTAACCGCTTTATGACAAATACCGTTGTAATTGGTATCGAGTTTAGTAAAAAAAATTCACTGTAGGTAACATACCAAACTTATCAACAATTCGCGACTGCTTTTGATGATTTGAGTGGATCTCGCCGCTTTGATTGCACATTTCCTGTGCACATCAAATTAGTTTCTGATCTAGAGCGCAAATTATTCTGAAAAGCAACCAAATTGTTAATACTCTGAGAGGAAATTATCAGGTGATAATATCAGGTGGTAATGAAATAAATTTTGTTGGGGCTAACCGCCTTCAACTGAAACTCTTCGAAGCTATAGTATTAAACAGTATAATGAGATTTCTCAGTTTTTTTCGAAATTTAATTTTATGTAGAATTTCATATCTCCACAGTTTGCCTATATTATTTGAATCTGGGAGTTCGACATCAAATCTCACTAAGTTTCACCATTTAAAACTCCGTGTCTTCGGGAAGATGATAACATATTAACATTATTTACCAAAATTGAGAGTTTTCCCAATCCACCATGCATTCTATTATCTTAAGACATGGATGCTCTCACACTACCAAACTTTTTGATATAGCAACCTGCCACTAATCTTCTATATATATATATGATATGCCTCAAATTGAAGCATTCGAGTTGACTTGTTAACAAATTTTCAATTTTTTTAGTAAAATGTCATCGAATTCAAAAAATTTATTGCAATATCTACTTTTTTCGTTTCAGTCAGCATTTCAACCAAATGAAGCAAACGAAGTTCGTTAATATTTATTTACGATTTTGGAGTAGAGCATTAATTTTATTACCAGCAAGCTAACTACTAAATGTAAGTACCAACAAAACTTTATTATGATTTAAATGGATTGTGAATATATGTGAAAAACACTCATTGACTCATGACAATGTCATTTGAGTAATTCTTCATAGTTCCATTCTTGATAAACGTTTCTTCAACGTAAATGTTCAATGTTCATAACGATAAATTGATGTTTTCACTTCATCGGCAAAGTTAACCAAAATTATTATTTATAAATCATTACGATTTCCGGTTTCTGTAAATGTATATTTTTATTGGAAAAGGCTGTTTGTTCCTCATCCATCACTGTATCAGTTGACTGGTATTTGATTGATTCTCCGGGCGATTTCAATTGCATTTGTTGATCGAGGTATAATGGACAAGTTTTGGAAAATCACCTGCCAATAGTAACTGAGCGTCTCCTTTTGAATGTTTTTTTCCTCGAAAACCTCATAGAGTCCAGTTAAGTGATTTAAAAGTTTTTTTTATTGGTTAACTTGATTTGGTCATATAGGCATTTTTTGATCAGCAACTAAATATTTTGTTTGTGTTTCTACGAAATGTCGTTGTTGGTTTACATCAAATTACTATTTTTGAACCGTATCTCTGTATTGCACGTAATTTTTGTCCCGTATCAATGCCAGAGTTCCATGTTGACAAAAGACTTTGTTGTTGATTAATATGCATTAATCCTCAATCAGTATTATCGGTTCTTTGATTATGTGCTCCAAATATTCTAGTTCCGGTTTAATCACGGGTGCTTGTCGAAGAATGTCTTTGGTGACGCTAACACGATGCGTTTCTCAGAATGGCCGTTTTTAAAATGATTGCGAACAAAGTACGTATTTGTTTTGAACAGCTCGTAAGCGATGCCTCTATTAGCATTATATTCCAATCATGTTTGAGAAATGCTTCTCTAAATAAGTTTGGCATTCTACGCCATCGACGGTTGTCAGTGCAATGAATGATGATGGACCTCTGATTGTAATCCGACCAATGTACACCTGTATAGTCTAGAACAATTAAACCTCGTTTTTTTTTGCGTACGTTGTTACCGATGTGTTTCAAGTCTAGTATTTATAGGTATTTCGTTATACAACAACGTTTTAGCAATGTCATCGGATACCCACAGTTAAAAAAGACGGTGAGTATTGTGTTTAGTTGTTTATCAGCTCTATTTTGTGCATTTTGATCAGTTGAAAAGCATTTTTGGATGTTGAATTCGAATATTCCCTAAACTACTTCGTTGCTGCTGATGATAATATCCCATCTGAAATTGAGTGACTTTATTGCCTTGATTTGTTAGCCCAAATACGGCTCTTGTCTATGTTTTTGCACATGTATTTGATTTACAGTTCTCGAAATCAATTTGGGCCTTAAATATTTTATGAAAGGAAAAATGAGTAGGATAAGATCCATCTGTTGTCGTTGTTAATATCTTCATTTCTCGTTTTGATAGGTTGTGTCCATCATCATCTAGTTTCTCTTTGTCTATTATAAACAGGATATCATTCATCTCCAGTTTGAGTGTCATTGCTCAGCGTACATGGATATCGCTTTGTACAATTGCAGCCTTTAGGCATGTCGAATTTGTATAAGTGTTCTGCATGGACCATGAACCATATTTAACTCGATTGTTTCAAAAATATTGGGTTTTTTTCTCGATCAGGAAGCTCAGCAGAAATCAGTATAAGTTTCTGTTGGTGATGACGTCAATGAGTATAATTATAAATTTTGAATACGCATGCGAGAAGATCATGTCCGTGCGGTGATTTTTGTATTGAATGTAAAGGTGATGAACAGATCTGGATGTTCATTCTTTCAAATATAAGTCATGGCATCTTGTGCGTATTTCTGCATGTGCCTCGGACATGCAGAAAATTAAAATTGAACGATTCCTTTTTATAGCCACATAAACTAGCGTATGGATATATAAGAGAAGTCGTTCAAATTCATTTTCGCTTACTTGTCTGTAGTAAACTGATTGCCGTTTGAACAACACTTTTCAAGAGATTCTTTATAGAGAATTTCAAAACACGACAATGCAAGCATACTTTATTTATCACCTCAACAACTACATCCTCGTGATTTCGGTAATCATATACTCTTTCGTAATTAAATGCTGCCAAATTAAAATTGATTTTTTCTGGTGCCCGAGCCAATATACAAAACAATCGACATTAAGTCTTTCTAATTACTGTTGAGGCGTTTGTAATGATCTTGATGGTAAAGCTCTATTGCGCTTTTCCTAAAGGCGATATTTACGTTCTTCCTCTGTTTCATTTGCTCTGAATGGTGATGCTCTGTTGGTTTTCCTGAAGGTGTTATTTTCGTCGTTCTTTGGTTTCTACTAAAATCGTATAAAACTTGTAGGTGGTTAGCTCAACGAACGTTTGATTACACACAATTCGGTCACCGGTACAAGATAACATATTTTATTTAAATATCTCAACGTTTTAGGTCAATGGCTAGTATCGAATTCGGGACTACGGCGTGGTAAGCCACTATCTTAATCATCGCTACCCATGACCAAATTGCTTAAACAAGTATTTATTATTTGAAATATAAGAAATTCTTATTAATTTAGTAGAGATCGCTTGTGAAGAAAACCAGTATCAAATTCTACACACGTTTGGCACAATTTTGCAATGAAGTCAAAAACCTTGCGTGAAAATTAAATTAATGAATAGCCGCATGTTAAACATCACATTTGAAATATACACCGATTTGTTATCCGATTATAAATTATTTTTTCATAAACTTTTTATAAAATCTAACTCTACCGACATAATGTTTATGATAAATTACATCCGGGGTATATACGATTATAGGGTATATGTTGCGTTTACTATAACAAGGTACAATGCATATATAAAAAATATATAAATTCATAAATTGCAGCTATCAGTTTATAATTTTTAATTATATTTGCTAAAATTTACAAATTCGGACTTAAATTGATTTTATAATTGCATGTTTTAGATCGAAAGCACAACACATCGACGCAATGTGTTTATGTTCCTAATAAAATGTCAAATTTTATTAAAAAATTGCTTTAGTCTGCTTGTATATATTATGGTGTGATTCGTAAAGCAATAAGAAGTTTAGCACGTTCTTAGAACCACAAATCAAAAGCCAGAAAATGTAACACATTATATGTTTTAAACAAAATCAATCACAACTAAAGGCTTGGAACATTTATGTAAACACCGAGTTCTAAAGATAAAAGGGATACCGCAGCTTAGAGAAAAAATACCGCAGCTTAGAGAACCTTAAAATATCTGGATATTGAAATAGCTCTAAAAATTCATAGAACCACAACTACGCAACTACAACAACCACAACTACAACAACAGTTAAGATTAAATTTTGTTTCGTATAATGAGTTAAACAACAACGACACGAAAGTGACAGCTAATAATTCGAAACATAAAGAACCGATTCAAACTTGATAAAAGGAAATCTGGTTCAAATTAATAAAATATGGCAAGCATGGTGATACAGATCATGGAACTGCTTGTAAAATTGGTGAGTCATGTAAAACCCGCATGAGGAATAATGGTGATGTTTCTGTACGATGGACAATTCGTCTAAAGCTTTTCCGTCATATTTTTGTCTATCGTTTGATTTTGACACAAACAAGCCATCTTTTTTCAACTATTATGTTAACTAAAGATAGGATTGACTGGCAATCCAGTCAAAGAATATGAAATAAAAGCGAATAGAGAATCATCTATAGACTTCTCAATATATGTCGCCAAAGCTATCAGTATGAAAAAAATAAATAAATATAAACAGTATGAAAAAAAGGGAGAACAACGAGCATATAGACAGTTTAGAGGGAGATAATTTTCAAAATGTGATCTGCCACCAAAAAGAAGGAAAATATCTCGATCAATATTAAAAATGGCTTAAAGAAACTGGATGTGATAGACATCAACATATTGAATAAACGGTAAACCAATAGGTCAAACGAGCGGTTCGACCAAACTACTTTCTCACTATAGTAAGAAATATGATCATTAAAATGCATCGCTTCTAGTCCTGCTAAGGCGGACATTGTTAAAAAGACGAAAATGGATGCTTCTAGCTCTGTTTAGCCGGGTTTGGTTAACAATAAAAATGGAGGTGCAAATTCACAGTCATGGACGGTATTTCCATTAAAGAAACCACCAACTGAAAGTAATACCAGATTCTGTACTGATCAAATCTGAAAAGGCTTAAAACTATGCACGTGTACTTGATAAGATGAAGGAGAAGGTTAATTCAGAAGCATCAGACAGGCTCAAAAACTGGAAGTAATAGTCAGTTTTTCAAGACTTTAAGAGGGGCTCTAGGAGATACGGTTATATAGACCGAAGTCAGGAACCAAAAAAACACTCTTAAAATCAAGGATCTAAATTAATGGTTCACTATAGGTGAAGCGAAAAAAACGATCCAGAGAGATCTTGACAGATTTACTGAATAACTAGAAGTGCCACTCATAAGACCAAATTCGAGGAAACAATTAATGGCTTACGTGGAATTTGGGGCACAATAAGCATCTGATCTATTGAAAAACGTTTGTATAAAATCTGATGGCTGTACAGTATGGTTCTGTGCAACAATATTATTTTTCTACTAAAATGTAAAAGAAGAATATTGACAACCTATCAGAGGCACTGGTCGAGTGAAAATGGAACTATTGTGCCTCGTCTATGCCAAAAAAAGAAGCCTAAAAAGGAATTGCATTTTTACAGGTGTTCTGATGAGATGGTGAACCTCAGCAAGCGATTCTTACAGGTCATACTTTTAGTCATTAGGACAAGGAAAAGTTATAGGTATGCGGCAAAACAGAAACAAAAGGATTATATGCTCGCCGGATGAATACTAAAGCTTGGATCTCCACCTTCCAGCCCTCTAATAGAGGCAAACACATTTGTAGCAAATTGTGAATTCCATTTCTTAAACAAACTGGTTTTTCCTGCCCAGACAAACTGGAGGAAATACTAGTATTTATTTACATTGGAGGAAAAACAACAAACCGCTGCTTCTGGATAAAGCAGGGAAATTATTGGACGCCTACTTAATCCACAGTACACAGCTTTAATTTAAACTGCAAAAGACCATTCGAAAATAGTACGGGTTGAGAAAGAATACCTCTACCAATGGTGATGTATAAAAGGTGGTAACAGCCTTCTATATGGCACAGCAAAGAAATCACTACTTAATAAAAATTTTACCACTTGCGACATTGGCCGTCAATGCCTTTTATTTTGCAAAAAGGTCGGATATTTGTTCAGTGTTATCAAACGCTTTCCAAATGCCAGACTACCCATTGCCAATAGTACATGGTTTCCTTTAAGACAGAAGGCGGTTCCGTTCAAGTGCCTATTCCGATCCTTGATTTGTGAAATGTATCATACGATGGTATCCTGCGTGCGGAAATGCTGCATGAAACTTCACGGTGTGGTTTCCAGATGATATTGCGACAATAATAATCACCCAAGACATAACCGACGTACAACGAAATATCAGCAAAACTAGTTCATATGATTAAGCAGTTGTTATTCGTTTCTAGCAACGAAGAAAACGGAGTAAGTGTTGCTGTATGATGACCAAAGTACTATTTCTTGTCGAAAATAAACAAATATGGTCCAACACAACAGTCAAGTATTTATAATTGCGTCTGGACACAAAGTTTAAGCTGGAAAATAGATTAGGCCTTCACCAGAGAAAGCAACTAAAGTATGTTTTGCTCTGAGGAGGCTGCTAACAATGTTTTGCCATACTGGTAGGAATGGTGGTAAAAAGAGAGTTGTAAAAAAAAGGCAAAGTTGATTGGGAACCTGGCTTGGTGAAAACATAGGAAGCATGAGTTAAAACTTTTTTTTTCTTGTAGTTTCACAATATAGGTTTATTATCCTGTGAAACTGTGGATTGACCCAGTTCTCGATGAAGCAAAACTCACGTTTTTTACATGGGCCATGTAGAAACCAAAGCACATAAAACTTCTGATCATATCGTGAACATCCTGCTTTCCACCAAGTCAAATTGGGATATAATGTCTCAGCATATAGAATTGATCCTCTGGGTTCAAAAACCAGAAATATATCACTAACTCCCAAGATAAAGGTTGAAAATCCAAAAACCTTAAAGAAGAAACCTGGATAGGACAAATACAAGACGCCATACTGATGTAATACGGGAAATACTTCCGAAATGGATTCAAGTCCGAAATAGAGGAGTTTTTTGTAGGTGAGACTCCAATACACGGTGCATAATGCATACATCATCTCTTCTAAAAAAAAATAATTTTAAGTATTTTATGTCAAAGATTTAAGGTCATCAATATTAGCAGCGCTTACCTGCCATTATTTTTACGCCAACTCACCGCCTTTAATTTTAGTGCTTTAGTTGGCCACATCTAGTTTTTAGAAAAAGCTTTTACTATTTAGTCAACTTTATTTAAAATTCAAAGTGCATCTTGACAATTGCTCAATGGATCATACTGTAGCATAATATTTATATACAATGGAATGGTAATCTACTTTAATGTGCGACATATACAGTGATTAAAATAAAACTCTTTCTATACATTTTTGTTCGTTACGTTATCCTGATGAATCGCGTAATCACGTTTTATTAATTAAAATACCCGGTGACCCGACAAAAAAGAAAAATTTAATTCAATCTTCGAAAATGGCACGTCGGTACCAATAAAAATAAATAGAACAAAAGTTTAATTATTTTATTTTATTTGAATTTTATCTCCTTTATTTATGTCCTTTTATATACGCGATAATAAATAAGAAATTGGTGTATAATACTCGTAATATTAGAGATATAGGGAAAAGTATAATAAGGAAAATTGGTTCATCCTTATGCGGTTGAGTGATGGATTTATTTACTTGATGAGTTGAATTTTTGTATCAATTCAGTCACGGATTTGGTATTAAATTTTAGGATAATATTTTATTGGTTTTATATATTAGCAATGAACGCATAATGAATCCGCACTTTGAGCATATTACGAATTTTGAATTTTTGCAGTCAAAAGTATAGACGACTAATTTCTTTATAGACTTTGCATGCCATGGTGCAATTCAGTTACTTTTTTATCAATTGTATATAGGAAAGCAATTTATTATGTATAGATATTTTAAAGTTTCTAGTTGTATCGCAGGTTGCACAACATTTCTCTTAACTGCCAAAACTACGGGGTACAAGATGGGAGACCGCAAAACTCTTCCTAATTTTTTGTAAATGTTTCGTTTAACATTTTTACATCCTCGGTAATTTGCGAGATGTTGTCCCTTAGAATTTACGCATGTTACTGCAGTATTTTTGTCTAATATGCGGCACATGGTTATAAGATGCTTACCAGCACATTTGACAGCAGAATTTCGGCATTTTAAATATTAACATTTTATGCATTGAACTTTCTATTCTTATTGGTGCTATTCTGATTCACATGTTTTGAATTGCTTGAATATTATATATTTTTTGGGCATTTCCTTAATTGCCAAATGGAAAAAAGTAGTAGCCAGAACGATTATCTGCTTGTCAATATCTGGAATGTCAGGTTCTCTAATTTTCAGTTTATCTGTTTGTTGGTACTCGTTTCGAAAGTGTACACTGAGGATCACTTTCGGATTTCTAATCCGAATGGATTTTTTCTTTTATTCTTGTAGATAAGGAAACGCAAATATTTTATATGAAATTGGCTTTTTTAACCGTTCGAAATTTCAATATTTGGTTATCTCTCAAAAATGTGTTGTCAAACACACGCAACCTGGAGTTTTACCCGATCGCATCTCATTAGTTGAACTATTTGCAACACATGAATGGTTTTCGATTTTTGTTTATGCGAGTAACTTCAGAATGACACTGCTACGCATGATGAAACAGCCGTCTCGGCAGTAATTGATTTAGTAAAATCCTGGGGAGCTGTCATTGCTGCGTCAGTACCATCTAAATTAAGTAAAGTATGATGCTTGCTTTAGCACCTATGACCACTGCTGCAGGAACCTCACCTGCTGCCCATATGTGAACTTTGCAGGCAATTAAAACACATTTTCTATGGCTTAACAGCCTTTCGGTTCTTGAGAGCTTCTTGCGCCTTGTATAGCTTGCACTTAAAATAAAATGACCATTAACGTTGCAAAAAATGTGCAGGTCTGTATCTTGCGATTGAGTTTGACCGAAGCCTTGCAGTGTTTCAATCAACATGGACGATGATTCATGTTTAAAAGTGGTCTGGTGCTGATGATTGCGGATGGCATGGCATATCCCATATACTGGCTACGTGGAATAAAACACAACCAACACCAAAACGTTTAAAACCAATCGCTGCGTTGTCCAATTTCTGCAACTGACCCAGCTATGATAACTAATTTAGGAGATATTTCTGATACATAATAAAAGAGATCAACAATATTTCCTACCCTGCTCTAATTTAACTAAACCTTAAAAATCTAACCTAAACTATCGATTTTAAACATATTAAATTTTTTTTTATCAAACAAATAATCTGAATTTTAATCTATAATAAAGGAGCATAAAAAATTGAATTTACGTTAATAACTATCCTCATCTTAATTTGTTTAATTATTATTTAGTATGGTTATAATTATTTATAACCAAAAATCAAATATTACAAAAAAAAAATTATAATTTTAAATTATAATATAACAAGTTATAGTTTTTAGTACCACCAACACAAAGCCGGACAAAATTATTTTCACTAAAAAAAATACATCATCTGTGTGTTGTGGTACGGTTAAAATTTAGAAAAAAAACGGAAATACCACACATTCAGGATGCACCTAAAATTAAACTGGACTTGCAACCCCATCCCGAAGGACGATAAATTAAAAATTAAATTAACGAAAGTGAAAAACGCCAACTTAATTATGAATTGTTCATCAGATCAGAGAAATTGTTTTAAAAAAAAATATTTCGAGACTGGTGCTTTACATGTTAACACAGCCTAACGGGATGAGACGTCAAACTGTCTGAAAAAAGTACAGAATCAAAGCCATTCACCCTTACTGCGTCGACATGCAAAACTGCTCACCTACTTCTACAAAAACAATAGATATGCTAAATAACTAACAAAATTAAATAAGTTTTGAACCAAAACTTCTGGCTTCTAAACTTGACAAAATCCTTATATTGTCACTGATAACTCGCTGGTTACATTTAAAAATTTCCTTGACATCCGATACAACTATACTTAGCTTATGTCCATGACTGAAGTCAAATACCCGTTCACTGGCAGAAATCCTAGGCTAAACAACTTAGTACATTATATCCTGAACGTGACTAAAACTATATGAGTAGACTGGTAAACCTCATCCCGAGAGATGGATGGTAATTTAAATTTTAAAACTAAAGTGAAATTTACGCGAAACTTAACTATATGTCATTAAAGGATATTCATATTTTAATTTTGTAGACTATTCAGCTGTTGGACAAAAGCTTACCTTTGGTAGGGGCTGGTCGGATGGACACAATTCGGTTAGAACAGAAAAGTAAAGAGAGTTACTTTAGGGAGGTATTTTTATTTTGGTGCCACTTGTAATAAAGTAGACATTTAAATCTCATTTAAGGACTGATTTTTTATTTTGTCCCTGTTTGGAAATGATTTGACTTTGCAGTAATGAGTTTAACCACGAAACGATAAGTACAATGACCTGAGAATGTGACGCCTATACTCTGCCGGAAAGGAGTGGTCAAATTACTACAGTAGACCGCATCGTCCACCCTCATTAAATCGCTCTGCAAAATCGCACTAATCTACTTGTACGAAAACAATAGAACCAGGAGACACGAACTTGGAAACAATTGTGAGATTACCCACACAAAAGGTCAGTATAAAAAAACAAACTTTCAACAATTTCACTGACAAACACTTTTACACTTTTTACACTTTTTCACATTTATACTGCAATTAAAACAAAAAAAAACCGTCAAAATTTCAACCACTACCGTAATTACTAATTCATTGCTCGGAGTGCGAGTTGGGACCTGCCACCAATGAACGTGAAATCAGGGCTCAAGCAGATCAAAATTCACCGTTATTAAATTATCACAACACAAGTAGGACCCACCATGTATTAGTTCAGGCAAACCGCAGCCCTACCGATGTTAGAAAAGTTTGTTTCGTGTTTTAATCACTATACTTAATCACTATACTTAATCTCTTGTATTCACAAAAACCTATTTATTTATCCACCAAATCACTGAAAATAGTAATTAAATTTACTGAATTTGTGTGGCCTCGAGTTTGTGCGCCACTTGTAATGAAGTAGACGCAACTTTTATTATTGGACCGATGTTTTTGTCCCGTGTTTTGGCGCCACTTGTAATGAACAAGACTCAGGCGCAAACCTGAGTCCTGACAATTACATAGATTGTCCAATGCGCTCTCCACCTTAGCTATATATATCCCGCTAGCTCAATGCGAGGATATGGTTGTGGGTGTTGGTGGAGTCGCTTTTGGACCTTGATAAGCTGCATTATGAATTTGGAGAATCAATAGATTCAAAAAAGAAAAATGGATAAGCAACTTCGGACCACCAATCCGATAGAAGAAAAATGTGAGCCCTTGTAACGGATCACATCATGGTGGAGAGAAAACAAAAAAACTCAATAAAAATAAATAAAAATTAAATTAATATTAAAATTTATTAAACAAAAATAAAAAAACTTACATGACCTTCCTCAGCGGTCGTCCGACGACCGTCCCGTCCGAAAGTCACCACCAGAAGGACCGAGTTCTTTCCGAAAACTCAAAAAGCGTCCCACCAAAAAGAAATGTATTAAAATAAAAATCAATAATTTATGGTGGGGACGGTTATTCTACTCTAACCCAATAAAAATTATTGAGTTAGGTCAGTTAAGAGGGAAAAAAAATTATGCCATAAATGCATAAAAATGTGAATTAACAAGTACATTGCCCTTACCATATACTTGTTATTACTTGAAAAAACATTTTTTTTTTATTTGAATAAGAAACTTATAGTTTCCTATTACAATTTGATTTTATAAATTATTGCGAAACAACATAATTTAATTGTTTTGCAATGAACGAAAAAAAATAATTAAAAATGGCCGAATTGGTAAAGATGTTTTGGGTTAAATGAATTTAGCTTGGAACGGGGCCATAAAGTGCCACCTGTTACAGTTTGTTACATTTACTGGTACTGCAGCCAGGTTAGCGACATCAGTAGCATTGCTTGTATCAGGGTTGGGCGTTTTAGATGTAAAAACCGTTTTCTCCATTCTACATGTAAATAACTTAAATTACAAAAAAAAATGTGTATTTTACAAAAATATGTAAATTATATTTAAAAAACGAGAATCCGTCCAGAAATAATTTAAAATATTGAATAAATGATAAAACATTTGTTTATAAGAATAACTTGCATTAGAAAATTTAATTAAACATTTTATTTAAATGGTTAATCATAATTATTTTCAACTTTTAGTTATCTACATTGAGACTATAAAAATCACCTATCCTTCTACAATGCCATCTGTTTACGTCTTAAACTAGTTCTTATATTCGACAAAATAAACAACTAGTGACATAGTGCCATCTAGCTATATTTGAATAAACTAAATTAAAATATTTTTAAGAGTGCATATTTCTTTCGATATGTAGCGGAAAACTAATTGCAATTTGACGTTTAATCATAAATAAAATAATTCTCTGCTGTGAAATGAATCAAGTGAACCTATACTCGTTTGACTGGCTTTTAAATTTAAATCTTTATTAATTTCAAACAGGACAAAATCAACCAAATTATCACTACCCGTCTCACTCTCATCAAATAAATGTATGCATGAAATTACTAGCCCTATTCTATCCATTCGATAAAATGCCTATGCATTATGCCTTTGATGTCCAGTGTAGTAAAGAGGTAGCGAATATGATTATCGAATTTAAGCGTGGAACTGTAGTGAATTTTATTATTTCAATTTAATTTTTCTTACTCTATTACTCTAATTACAATTAATAATTTTTCATAACCTAAGTTTGCAGCAATACCATTATACTAACCTTCCATATGCTAACTCCTCTCACGAAAAACGAAGCGTTCATCAAATTACATTTATTGATAGCAGGTGTCAAGATTTCATTGTCAAAATATTTCTTATCATAGGAAAGTTGCACTTTATTTAACATTTATACATATGTACAAATATCACAATAAATAAACACAAATACACTACACTGTAGTATATAGTCAATTTTTCTTTAATTAAGAGATTTGGTAACAGATGGCGATAATTGTAATGAAAAAGTTGATTTATATATTACAGTATGTATAAAATAATCGTTTACATTTTACATACATTTTACATGTAAAAAACCCAGTAAATAACATTTTGTAATTTACACGCCCAACTGTGGCTTGTATAGATTTCTTTGTCGATTTCAGCTTCAACTCACAGCTTACACTTTATGTTCATTAGGCACTGGGTCTCCGTGCTCTGCACCGTACGATTTGTCCTTATTAATATTCTCCATGATAAATTATTTTGTTCTGTGTGTCCCATTTATACTGTTATGACAAAAAATTAATATTCCAATGCATTCAACCATGCGCTTATTACGAGAGAATATAGCAGTCGTATAATCTAAGGGCTTTTGATATTTCATCCGAATAAACGAAGATTTCTTTTTTACAAATTTGAAATCATTTTTTGTGGCTTTTTTTTTAAATGTGCAATCAACCTACGCAACCAAACATTCAAAATCTCGGCAAATTTATTTTTGTTTAAAGAAATTTACACCAATAGAGCTGCGATCATCTTTATTAATGATCAATGTATATTGTCTTGGAAGGCGAGGACCCGACTTTTGTATTGGAAATTCATGAAGGCCATCAAATTTCAACTAATACTCTGTTGTAACCGCTTTTGTACTGTATTTTGTTACCTTGTTTAGCTTCGATCAACAAGGACTTACTATCCGTATATATCGAGATAATTAATGTTTGCATAACTATTTTGATACACAAATCATATTTAGACTTCCATTAATCTTAGATCCACAGTAGATTGGACGATACAGTTTGCATAAAAATCATCCTATAGTAAATAGATTTTTTTTATTTTCAATTTTGTAATACTACATTTTGAAACATTAATCATTACACTGTTAACCTTATAAACTTTACATAAACTTAATCATAAAAAAAATAATCTGCATACAAAAGAAAAAATCTATTGTGTTCATCCTATTGTTGCCATAGTTTATGCAAAAAAACGAAATTATTTCGAATAAGATCAAACGTTCAGAGGTTGGTATAGTTCATGAATTTGTATTCTTTCCGAAGAAGATAAACATCTTTTTGTTTGATAAAGAAAATTTGCTTATAATCTGATTATAATATTATATAAGGATAATGTTAATATTCCCAACCCAATAGGAGAGTAACAACGCCATATACGGAAAAAAGAATATTCACTAATCATGATTATGCTGTATAGATCTTTGTAGACAGCGGGTTATCTGATAAAAATTCAAAAATAGACTGCAACACGCATCTGACGAAATAAATATTGCTGATTTTGAATGTCGTATGCTAATAGTAGTTTGTATATTGGCTACCCGAAAACCTCATAACTTCAATAGCAGCGAACATCTATTTTCATCAATTGACATCAATAACAAAATAGCATTACCCATCCAACAACAGATAATAGGAACAGATTGTAATGTAACATACAACATGACAACCAAAGTTACAAAGGACGTCATCTACAACTTCAAGGACACTAATAATTTAAAAAGTTTATGACCAAAGTATTATTAAATTTAACAGAAGGCTTGAAAATTACGACCTCCAAAAGGTGACATACCTTTATTTAAAAAAAATTTATTACTTTAGGAAGGAGCAAAATGTTACTTCAACCTTTGTTGAACTCTCTTTATCTCTCCATATACATAAATCGAATAAGTGGTCGATTTTATTAAAGCTGTTGTACATTCTGTTTGTAGCTCCAGGTTGCATAATATGTTCTGTGTGCGTCTTATTGTAATAATGCATGACCCCATTTTAATTATGGATAGGGTACCTTTAAATTTAGTAAAGTGGCAAATTTAATATAGTGGCAATTGTTTTACATTAATATAATAAGGTAATCCATGGTAGTATAGGACCAACCATATTCCCATGTTAGGTGACGGATAAACTTCTTTTGAATATTCTTTAGTTTTTTGATATACATGTCGTGCCCTGGGCACCAAAAATTAACGACTTATTCTAGTTGTGATTTAATGGAAACTTATCAGAATCTTTAATATCTCCAGTCCACTGTTTAATAAAGCCAAATATCGAGTCAGCTCTAGCAATGTGGAAACCTTAAAGTTCACCAGAGGTGGCTAAAATAAACGCAGACCTCTAATTTCCCATTCCGATAAATTACGAGCGAGTACTTAGGTACGATTTAAACCGTGTCACAAAAAGGCTGCACAAACAAATTTATACAAGCATTCCAGTGTTTTTCAGTGGCTAATATGGCCTTAGCAAACTCCGTGTATATTACACTAACCTGCTTGGGATTTTTAATTTATTTATTCCTGCTGATGGTGATCTTTTTAAGATTGGTAGCAGTTGATCCTTTTGGCATTAAAACATGAGGACACAGAGATATAAATCGAGGCACCAAAACCTAATTGTTGAATGAATAAAATTGACGTCACACCTTTATAACATGAAATATCATTCCGAGTTCCAGTTTTAAATATTGGTGATTATCTGTTTGTTTCCCACTTCTGGAGACAAATACCTAGTTTTAACTATTGTTGGACGTACCTGTTTAATATACTAAGCATATTCAGGAACCATGCTGCTACAATTGTACCCGTTATAGGAGCATTAATTGAAGCTAGCTTCGGGTGATTGCAGTGGTGTAGGTTGGTGAAGTGCACGTTTTCGATGCACGGACATAATGATTCAAATTATTCCTAAGAAGAAAAAAAATTCCAGAAGATGAGGTGAATATTCTGATAACGGTGTAATGGTGGACATGATGTAATCCCGCATTAGGCAGTGATCCGTTTTTTCTTATAGTTACTATCTCTGCTTCTAATGCGGATGGTATCCAGCCTTCCCTTGATATTGGAATTTGTTTCGGTTGACGCTCGGTTTTTGATTTTTAAACTGAAATTTCGTAAATTGTTACCCGTCAGCAGATGGGCTGACTTGTGGAATGATTTGCTAAAATTGTTGGATGCAATGCCATCCTTATCTCTTAACGTGCCACCAGCACTTATGGTAACTGCTCCAAATCCTTGAAAATTATAGGAGTTAATTTCAAACCACAAAGCACATCAATTGTGGTTTCATTGGGAACCACAAACATCCATTGGTTAGGAGCGTGAAGTTTAATCCAGCGGTTTGTTTAATTTATTCTCATAATGGTGCATACCTTATCAAGTTCCATTTTTCGTTGTAACACTGCTATTTCCCATCTTCCGTTGTTTCCGTTGTGTTTAAAATATATTACGCATAAAAATCGAGTAGGTTGTAATTTTTGACAACGGGTCATGTTCAGTTGACACGAATGCGAAATGTTCTCGATGATTGTCCACTGTGATGTATTTTAGATTTTGCTGTAGTTTCTCTATGGAGCTAAAGCAGGAGCTTTTTCCAATGTGTTTACAGATGTTTGAGTTGTGTTTTGTTAGTTAATGACATAAGATGATTTCCATTCTCTTTAATTTTTTCAAATTGAGTTTCGTATTCCGAACATATCAACTATGATTATGCCAGTTGTATCTCCTAAACCTTTTATCATTAATAGTTCATCATCCGTTGTTGTGTATGTTGGATTACGTTGCAGTTCAATTCAGCCAAATCTCTACAACCTACTTGTAATTTTAGCTGAGCTTGCTTAATAGTTTCTACCTACTCCCAATAAGGCGTCATGTTGTAATAAATAATTATAGTCCAAATCATTGCCACTACATCCAGGTTGCCTATCTTCTCAAAGTATATATCTGCTGAATGGTTGAATGAATGTATTTCAATATTGGCTTGTGCAAGACCCAGTACAGCAGAAATGAATAATATTGCTAATGCTAGATAACTGGTTTTGATGGAATCTCTTGCTTGTCTATGAGGTTGCCGGAAAATTACCTCTGATATTGGTTTGTGCTGAAATTGTACTTGTTTCTTTTAAGATACTGTCGCTTTCGACAAACAAGTAGCTCTTCTTCAATCCCTTTTCTATGTGGCCGATTACATTCCACCCTAACTCAGTTTCCTGTGCCATAGGATGATCCGAGCCATCTTTGATTATGTTGTTGTTATAACCTTAGTTATTGGCAGATAGAATGCTCCTAGTATTAAATCAATTGACCGCGTGCATACAAATACCGGCTTTCTTGCCACCAATACCCAAAATCTTGATATTTTCCTTTTGTTTTTTAAAGTTGATCTACGGTAGGTAATCTTTGCCAACATAAGTGTCGCCTGTGATCCTGGATCAATTAATGTTGTTAATGTTACGGGTGCTAGTTGCTACCTTAACTTTGGCAATTGGTAATCATAATGGTGATCTTTGATTAACTACGAAGGTTTTGGCTGTAACTTAAGTTTTTGAGGTTATTCCCAGTGTGGATATAGTTACTGCTTTTATACGTCCCAATGGCTGTTTAACTTGTGAACGTGGTATGACCGTTTTTTTGTTACCCATCGCCTCTAGAAGACTGGAATCTCCTTTCAAAATCATTAAAAAAGTCTCCTAGTTTGGGGACTTCTTTTAGATTTTCCAGCGTTGTTTCATATAGCCGTATGGAATCCAGATCCAGTTAATATTAATACTACGAATAATTCAAATATAGAGCTCATATTAAGCTGCTGAAGATGGTGTAGCATCTCTTTTCCAGTATCATGCATAGCTTGCCCTGATCCTGCTTGAAGCGTTGATAAGGACAGCAGGGAATTAAAATATTTATTTGCTAGCAATCTTGGATTATTATATCGTGCCTGCACTGTGCTCAAGGCCATTTCAAAATTCTCGCCTGTGGATTTCAACCATGCTTCATATCTCACTCCTAAGCACGATACTAAAAATACTCGCAATAATTATTCTTAATGCAGGATCTTACCAGCGATTAATGCAAAAATAAGAAACAAACAAGCTGAAATCTAGCAAAAGCAATTGAAATGAGAAAAACCATAGCAATATTCTAAAAATTAACTGAGTTGGCAGAAGCAAACGAACTTAGTAGATCATGGGTGAAAAATAAAAAATAGTAGCCTTCTATATAATAAGATAGTCCAGCATATAGTAGACGTATTATGCTCCTAAATTGAAAATAAACGGAAATAAAATATAAATCTTTCTCATATTAGAATAATACAGGATTAAAACCAAACTTTAAAATGTACAAAAAACCATATAAATTATTTAAAATACTCTGATGTCCAATACAAATATATTGGTTCAAAGACGTCACACTCGTTTTTCAAATTCTACTACTATCCATATTAAATAATTTATCAATTTTTAAATACGAGAAATACACTTTCGAAAATTTATAAATTTATAAACAAAACTTTCCAATTAAATAAAATTCATTACCACACCACAAGTAATTAAAAATTAAAATCATCTCAAAGAACCACAAAAAAAAACTTGTACCTCATATATACTATATATATATGTATATTTTATGGTAGAGCACTTCAATTTTATTTTTAGTTACCAGCAACAAATTCTTTCAATCTCTTTTTTTTTGAAATTCATAAAAAAACATTTTTAAAGCTTTTTATTATCCACTCGAATCATAAATTTATTATCACATAATTGAATTTTCATTAATAATTTTTGGTTTTCCTTTCTTTCTGTAGTGGTGAATGTATGGTATGTCTGTGTATATATGAGTTGGGTGGTAAAAATTTATGCTATAAAAAAAATTGTTAACATATTTTTTTGGTTTTTATTGCTTTTATTGATAAATTTTAATGAAAGCTTTCACATTATTTTTTTTACATGTAAACATGATATAATTGAAACGGCAAACTTTGTTACGTGTTTTACTTTTAACACTCAATTAATATATACAAAACATAATAATATACGAGTACCTAATGGTCTATCTAAATCACAACTTGATATAATTTAAACGAGTGAACATCTTTAAAAAGTTCACCTTTAACCATAGCGTAAATTTAAAAATCAAAAATATTCTACTTAATTATGTCTGCACAACTTTCTCGTCGTACTATGTCATAAGTTAATTTTTCTTAATGTTTTTTCCTTAAGTTGTCATAAGCATGTTGTTGTTGTTTTGTTTTTTCAGCTCATCGTTTAAAAACCATCAACTATACCACAACAGGTAGCAACAAACTTTAATAATGTTAAACAATAACACCGCACCAACAAAATATGAATAATGAAGGCTATATATATATATAGTAAAAGTTATATGTCAAGCTTTTTGGAGTCATTTGACTGTGTACACAGTATATGTTTTTAATATTACCTTATGTCGATACAATAGAGTTATTTGTTGAGTGTTTTTTTTTCAACTTTTTAAGGGGGAGTTTTAAAGAATTCGCTTTTATGGATGAATCTCTATCACCAAAACGGAAACCGCACAGAACTGGTCATTTTAAAACTGGATATTTCAAAATAGGATTTGACAAAACGAGATAAGGTACAAAACTGGATATTTCAAAATTGGATATGTCAACACGAGATAAGGTACAAAACGAGATATGGTACAAAACTGGATATTTCAAAATTAAATAATTCAAAACGAGGTAAGGTACAAAACGAGATATGGTACAACACTGGATATTTTTCAAAACAGGATATTTCGACATGTGATTTAAACTTAAAATAATTTTTTAGGAACGTTCTGGAATATGGCCAATTAAGAATGAACTCGGCGAGTTCTTAACCAATTTTAAAATGATTTGTTGGGAAAGTTCTGGAATAAGGTCAGTAAGGTTCCATACTTAAATATTTCTAAGGAGAGAAATAAAATTTTCCCTCACTTAATGTTTTTTTTCTTTAATTGTATAATTAAATTTTATTTTAAAACCTTTTTTGGAAAAACCTCTGCAATATGGCCAGTAAGGTTTCATACTTGAATAATTTTAAGCAGAGAGATAGAATTTTCCTTCACTTAATGGTTTTGTTTAATTGCTGCTTTTCTCATCTTATCAAAATAATCATTGACATGATCGAGTTTACTGTCAGTAAAATGTATCTTTATCTATTTTTTATTCTTCTACTTAATATAACTTTTCTTCACTTTAGAGAATTTATGTGAGAAAAATTAATTAATTTTCATCCTACATATCGAATTTGATCAAAATCGGTTAAGAACTCACCTTCCTAATTGGCCATATTCCAAAACTTTCCCAAAAAAACATTTTAAGTTTAAATCACATGTCGAAATATCCTGTTTTGAAATATCCAGTGTTGTACCATATCTCGTTTTGAATTATCCAATTTTGAAATATCCAGTTTTGTACCATATCTCGTTTTGTACCTTATCTCGTTTTAAAATATCCAGTTTTGAATTACCCTGTTTCGTCAAATCCAGTAGTAAAATATCCAGTTTCGACCAGTACCCCACCAGAACATATACATTAGTAGTAGTTTCTTTAGAGATAATAGCGTATAAAACTCCATGATGCACGTTACTCTTGATATTGCGTCTTGATTTCTACTTTAACGTTGTTTGACGCGACTTCTAGATACATTTATATTCTCGTGATTATAGTTTAAGCATTTGTTGCTTTTGTCGTTGCAGAAGAATAATTTTTTATAGCAGCTCTTAATATCTTTTAGATCTTTCCCAAATTTAGTGGATTATCACTATGGAAACTGCAAATGTTTGCATATATGTTAGAATCATTGAATGCATGGCAACTGCACATCTTATTTTGTATATTATATATTTTCATTTAAAATTGTAGCTTTCATGATATTATTGCGCCATATTCCTTCATTATTTCTAACGTATAGCATCTCATTTGACATTGGTTAATTTTATCGATCGATTAAGTTGCATTTTCCTTTCCGAAAACTGCCATCTTGCTTCTTTTCTTGATATATTGGTCACCGACTTAAGAGTAACGATGAATATCGTACAAAACTACGATTATCGACTTCAACATCATTGAATATATCATCCTTACAAAGTAGTGGTATTGCGGCCTTCTTCAACTGATTTTTATTTTTATATTATAAGACAGGTTTTACGATATAGTTCTAGTATTGGTTAAATCATGGTTTCTAAAAGTCGTGATCACTTTTTTAAGATTCAATGATTCTCGGAAACATGAAAAGATGTATAGATGTATTCAGATGAGCATTTGACTGCTTAAAACGATATAAAAACGAGATAAAATCAGTCGTATTCTGAACATATAAGTTTTATCAGCCCTAGTGTCGGAAGCCGATTATACATTTTTCGGAAAAATCATCTTCTTAGTTGGGCTAATACGGTACATGAGTTTTTGAAAACATGAGGTCTAATACGAATAGTATTAAAGAGTACACATAGGAATAAAGAATCTTCTTGTCATGCACCAAACTTAGAAAAACTCTTATATAATATACATAACGAAATGTTTCTGACAAAATTCTATTTGATGATTCTGGAAAGCCTTTTTGGCTGGAAGCATGATTCTAGTCAAAATTTTGTAAGATGGTGATTAGTATGACGGTGAGATAAAAATATTCCATGATAGAATGGTATAACGCAAACAGTTTTTTGCAAATTAATGACAAGAGAACCAGGCCTGTATAAAAATAACATTTTTGTGGCTTGTGTTAATCAGAGAAATATTTTTTTTAGTTTTGCATAACACATTGCCTTAGACGTCTGTGGTGGTATGTTGATACTTTTGGGAATAATATTCATTGTTGAGATGATTACTTGTTGGACTTCGTTGGATATTCTAGGATTAGATCACTACATTTTCAGGACGAAAATTCAATCCAAAATCATCTTGAGCACATTTGAATTTGAATTACATTAGATGTTTCTAAATCCTAACAATTTAAACCGGATTATCAACCAATCGAATTACTGCAATATGGTTATGTGATCAAAAAAAAATCCGATCAAAGCATTGGTATGTGATGAAAAATTGGCAGCAAACTTGTACTGTTAAGAATTGAGTCAAGAAACGATCGATATTATTATGTAAATTGAGTCTATGACTAAGAGCAATTAGTTCATTTATAGATTTTGTTTTCAGGGAACCTTTGCAGATTGCATTTGATTGGTGACACATAGTTCTTTATAATTATGATTGTCTTGGGCTAACAGTAGTTTGAATATTAACTACTAGGAAAATGGACCAATTCTGTCTCGTTACTGGCATACTATTCCTTTCCTTACCCGACATAAGAAACCAACTGTTGATCGCTTAGGTGTCAGTATCCAGGTCTAATCTGTCCTGTCACAACTAACAATCCATCCAAACTTTGGGTTTTGTTATATGTAACACGGGTGTACTGTGGTACTCGGCATTCCAGGAGTTCCTGGCTCATCCTTGGCCGTTCATTCTAATTAATCAATCAATCAATCAATCAATCAATCAATCAATCAATCAAAATAATTTACTAATTTAAGGTCAGTGTTCAGCCAAAATATGATCATGTAAAATTTAATTTAAAACAATTAAATTTTAAATGGCTGTCAATTTATCTAATTTCTCGCGTACCACAAATCACAATGAATAAATTGCAAGATACGCCATTTCGTCTGTCATTATAACAATATATAGAACATCGATTAATGATTACCAAAACACGATGTAATAACCGTACACCAATAAAACGTTCTATATATACCCTCGATTTATACACAAACCATCCCCCCTTTTTCGGAAAAGTATTTTATTGAGTCATTCATTTCACAATCATGTTAACGACAACGACGATATCATAAAACGTGAGATATTCGTATTTTTCAACCTTTTTATCGCACAGGCTCGTTATTTTCATTTTCCACTCACATTTTCATGATTTCGAAATGAAAATGAAAACGGAAAAGATGGAAACACACGTATAAATGTCAAAACTAAAGTTCAATTAAATTAAATTTTTTTTGTTGGTTAAAGTTTAATGTTCTTTATAAGTACATTGGTGGTTTGATTTTTTGTCGAAAGTTATCTGGAATGATTCATGGTCTGGTTTGGTAATTAAATTTTTATAATTAAAATCTAGCACTTTTAAAAGTGGAGATAAGGAATGAATTAAGCTGTCGTAATACATAATTTGTACTGTACTATATTTTTGTATTTGCCAGGTTTTACCAATGATACCAGGTTTTACATAATAATAACAACAAATATTTTTTAACTGAGCTTTCCAGAATATGTACCAGTTAGTCACGGTTTGTAACAATTTTTGTTGAATATATTAGGTTGTATTTCCAAGCAATACAAAACTATTGTTGAGCCACTTCCAAGTCCTTAAACGTTCAAATTACTCAAACCGAAAAGTGCAGCAGTTTCAATTTTAGAGTCGTTAGCACTTTTTTTAATTTGCTGCCACTCTAGACTTAGAACACCAAACTTAGAAGAAAGACTCTAACCTTAGAACACCAAACAAGCTGCGGTGCAACAGGTATATTGGCTATAGTATCTGCTAACTGTAGCTTGTTAAGTAAATGTATTATTATCCTCCAATTTTCTGTCGCCATCTAAATATCTTAATGCTTCATCCCAGTATTGTTCAAGTTCCATATCTGAAACCAACCTTAATGCAACAAACACGTGAGAAGTTTTTGTGAGTACAGTAGATTGAACAGATGTGGATTTATAATGCTTGGGATACTGTGCGCAGTTGTAAAAAGCAGCCCTTTTCACATATATAAAAATGTTATTATGAAGGAAAATTTTCCAATTAAAATTTTTCCAACACATTTATAGTATTTATTTTTATAAGGTGTGATGCATCTATGGAAGGGATTGTTAGCGTATTGTATCAAATCGATAGCGATTGTCATGAGCGTCCCATTGCATTCCTATCGCAAAAGTTAAAGGGGAAACAAAGAAACTACTAAATTACCGAGCTGGAATGTCTCGCGGCGGTAATGAGCGTAAAATAATTTCGTCCCTACATTAAGCGTCACACATTTTTCGATAATTAATGATCATGCCAGCTTAAAGTGGCTTATGGGACAAAAAGATCTAAGTGGACGTCTAGCAAGGTGAAATCTAAAACTACATAGGCATACCACTTTAGTATACTCGATGTAAAAGGGCCTCAAAATGTAGTACCTTGTGTTTCCTCATCAATTCTTTGGATCTTTCTTCATCTAAGTTTCAGGATCCTAAATATATCTGTTTTAGAAAAAAAATTAAAAGCGATCCGCTTAGTTATAACTAAAGATCTTTTCCGGCAGAACCACGATGAACTAATATTGACCCACAGTGGAATTGCCTAAACAATCGAATGATACTATCGACTAAACCATGCAAATGCTTACAATTGTACGCAAAGTAAACTGTTTAAACGAATTTAGGACCGCCCGTTGCATCATAGGTTCTCCATAAATCATGCCAATATTTGCAAACTACTTTTACAGACTCTCAAGTAGCATACAAATGAGTACAATTTGAGAGCAAGACCGATTTGTTTTAATTCCAGTCAGGACGTTTATATACGCCAACATCATTTGAGCAAAGCTTTAAACTTTTTCTCAGCTAAGTTAACACCCGGATGGCGACTCGCTTGCATACTGAGGAAAGAATGCAATGTAGACGACGTGTTAACAAAATGAAGACAAATTTCATGGAAAAGATATAAAAGTTTGACTGTTGGATCAGTAACTCATATGACATTCATCTATACCGTTCTTCAGATTCAAGTATGTTTTGACATTGTAAGTATAAATCCACTTGCAGATGTGTTGTTACCAATGTCATAGATTGTACACCCCTGCAAAAATGTTAGATTTTGGTTTAGTTTACAATTTTACCATCATATGCTAACGGTATAAACAAGTTAGTTGTACAGAGAAATTAAAATGAATTTTTTTAGCGGACCATTCTTGTGCGACCTGTGTAGGTGTAAACACCAAAACAAATTTTAATTTTAATCGTAATTGTCTTAAACCTGAAATATAATCGTAAAAGACATATTTTTTTGTTTTGCTGGCGGAAATTGTGAACCAAAGTACAGGAGTTCGAAATATTGTAGAGATTTAAATTTTAAATATAATTAAAAGGTGAGAACCTCGTGGAGGCAGGCAAATATTTTCTAGATAAAGTGATTTGTTTTTAATTTTTAGCGTGACGCGCAATCGTGCATGACTGTTTTTTTTTTGTTGCGTGATTAGTTTTTGATAGCCTAAGACACGTGAAGCTATGGCCAGCATAAATTAACCTGCGCTGGTCGCAAAGTAAAAACCAAATAACTAAATTTATTTAGTGGAATAAAAAAAAAGGTGCAACAACCATTTTTGTTTTGGCGGATGATTTTTCTTAGTCAATGTGTTGTTTGTGAAAAAAAGGTGGCCATCTCTAATTACAATTCATTTTGTGTCTCGTTTAAACTGTTGACATATAAAATTTGTAAAGATTATTGTTCGTACGTTATCTAAAACTTCAAGAAGGTGTTAAAAGTGGTTGTAACTAAAGGAGTGAAAAGAAAAGAAAAAAAATAATCACTTAGTTTACAGAGGAACGGGAGAGTTCGACCGGATTCAGCTGTGATGGGTGAGTAGTGTAACGGTACTTAGATAACATTTTCCTTTGGTTCTTTTTTTGTTTACCAACGAGTTTTTGTGATAACTGAAAACAAATATATATATATATATATATATATATATATATATATATATATATATATATATATATATAAATATATATATATATATATATGTATAAATATATATATATATATATATATATATATATATATATATATATATATATATATATATATATATATATATATATAATGTCAAGCAAGGCACGTGCTAACATTAATACAAGCGATTCCAGCTACATGGTTTATCATCACTGAGGTTAGTCACCTCACAAACACATATATGTATATGGTTATCACAAAAATGGCTTAACTAATTTTAGTGTGGTATTAATGATATATGAGTGAAAAATTTGGTAAATTTAAATATTGTTTACCGATCTCCACGTTGCACATTTACAAAAAATTTTGTGAATGTGAAAATTGGTTTCATTCGACCTTCGTAAAATTGCCTTCCCACGAGTTGTGATCTGTTTGTAAATTAGATGATTGTATAAACGGCTCTCAGTTATAACGGCTAACACAACCGCATGGTTGAACTCGTTCTTGATGTATATTGTGTATTTTTACCAAACAGTTTACCTAGTGGTATAATTGTTACTAAGGTAAATAAATGTGCAATTTAAATCTTATTACTATTCGATGAACTTGACCTATCGTAGAGCGATTTTCTCATCCAAATTTATGTGGTATATAGAATCAAACTTTTCAGTTTTCTTGAACTATTTTTTGTAGTCTTTTTTGGAAAAAGTTTTTACAATTTGGCAAGTTATTAAATCAAATCCTTTAAATGATTTATCACCAATTTTGGTTACAATTCTAAAGCTTTCATCAGCTCTTTTACTTAGGGAATGGTTACAAGGTTTCTTCCAGATGAGCCAGGTTTGCTTTTAGATCCTCCATAATGTCTTTTATCTTACATGTTGAGTTAAAGTCTCTTGACATACAATTTATTGAGCTTTGTAAAACGAGGTCTAGAAATGATTTGTAAATATCGTTATGTATTAAACATTTTCCTAACCTTAACCGAATCATTCATCAACATCGCTTTCTTCGAATTGAAATGGGTATATACAGATCATAATCGATCGTTTAAATTTTACATGCTTTGTTTTAACGGTGACTATATACTCGGACTCGAGTGTCCTTTCTTATAGAAATTCTACCAAATATTCATCTGTACGGTGGTAGATTTTCTTCTAAGAGAATGATCAATCGGTTAACTTTTTAGTTGGGTAAGTCGATTGAGCATTTATAGCGTTGCTGCGGTGACGTAACATATTACTTAGTCCAATGACTCCAAAAATGTTGAACAACTGATAGACAACTAGAATTTATGCCTACAAAGTTTGTGCCGTTCTCGGAGTAAATAGATTGACAAAATTCTCTTGTTGACACCAATTTTTAATCGCTCCTAAAAAGGAAACCAAAGCTAAATTACCAACTACTCAAAATGTAGGCTTTGATTTGAAATTTACCTCGTACTTTGAAGTAAACATAAATTGGATCACAAAAATCAATCCATATATAGTATCAAATGATGGTGCTAAGTAGTTAAAATCTCCATTTTAAAAGAATTCCGGTTTTGTGGACCTCACTTTTTAAATACTTTATTGGCCAACCACTTTCCATTAATTGGCCAAAACTATACCCGAGTAGCTGCGAGTAATGCCTAAAGACCAGAATAGACATTTTGTGATAAAAATAAAGAATAGTTTCATCGAATGCAATTTTTCATCGAATACGGTAATGTTGACTGTGGAAGACGAACGCCGGCGATGAGTGTCTTAAATGGATTTGTTACGATTGGTTTTCCTTTACACAAAACTTATAGTTCATCGTGCCTTTATATTTTGACCAATACGAATTATCACATAAAGCCATATTTCCAGTTCTGATGTACATAATGTTCCTGAATTCCAAAATCCAAAGTTTATAATTTTATAAAGTCATTTTTCTGAAGAAAGCAAATCTGTTGTGTCACTTTCGTTTCAGAACAATCAGATGATACGTGCTTACGTCATTCTGCGCCGCCTATTCTATATATGAGTTTTTTGCAAATATGAACAGTTCGGAATATATTAGTTGAGAATGATACAAGACCGCGACATAATATTTGTTGGATTACCAGAATCAAACCAGTAGTAGCAGATTGTGATATCGAAAATTAAATCACTAATGGTTTTTAGTATTAATTGTCTTAACATGAGACTTGGCACAAAGAAACGACATGTAGAACCTTCCTTCAGGTACATAAGCATGCTAAGATTTTCAAAAATTATGGAGAAGGGCGTTGTTACACCCACAATGAGCAATCTAGTAAGTAAAAATAAGTAATTTATAGTTTAAAAATTCAAATTAAGTTTTAAGCCCACTGGAGTTGCTGATAAGAGATGCAGCATGCAGAGCAGTTTAATTAAATTATGATTTTCTTATGCTAGCAGTAGTTTAAGTAATGGCCACCGGGAAACCGGGCTAGTTCTCTCATAACTGACAAACCTTTCCTTTCCCTACCCCACAACAAACAACTATTGGATGCCAAGGTGACTGTGGCCTTAATAATTAACCTATTAACCTGCCCTATCTATCCAAGTTTAGGTAAAAATGGGTGTACGGTGGGCCAAACGCTTTTCGAGATATTCTGTTTAATGCTTGGCCATACATTCTAAATCAATCAATCAAAGTTTAAGAATTCAAATTAATTTGTTTAATGTATATTTGTAAAATTTTCAGAATTACACTGAATCCAGTCTTTGTATCAAATGTAAACCGTTGATGCTTCGGCGGCCGAGAGTGGAGACTAGCCAACAAAAAGCGAGTTGCGGAACATATAAACAAATAAAATGTTTACGCTAATAGAAGCCAAGTGCCTAACCAATAATGTAGTTATTAATTTATTATTTAATTATTTAATTATTTAATTATTTAATTATTTAATTATTTAATTATTTAATTATTTAATTATTTAATTATTTAATTATTTAATTATTTAATTATTTAATTATTTAATTATTTAATTATTTAATTATTTAATTATTTAATTATTTAATTATTTAATTATTTAATTATTTAATTATTTAATTATTTAATTATTTAATTATTTAATTATTTAATTATTTAATTATTTAATTATTTAATTATTTAATTATTTAATTATTTAATTATTTAATTATTTAATTATTTAATTATTTAATTATTTAATTATTTAATTATTTAATTATTTAATTATTTAATTATTTAATTATTTAATTATTTAATTATTTAATTATTTAATTATTTAATTATTTAATTATTTAATTATTTAATTATTTAATTATTTAATTATTTAATTATTTAATTATTTAATTATTTAATTATTTAATTATTTAATTATTTAATTATTTAATTATTTAATTATTTAATTATTTAATTATTTAATTATTTAATTATTTAATTATTTAATTATTTAATTATTTAATTATTTAATTATTTAATTATTTAATTATTTAATTATTTAATTATTTAATTATTTAATTATTTAATTATTTAATTATTTAATTATTTAATTATTTAATTATTTAATTATTTAATTATTTAATTATTTAATTATTTAATTATTTAATTATTTAATTATTTAATTATTTAATTATTTAATTATTTAATTATTTAATTATTTAATTATTTAATTATTTAATTATTTAATTATTTAATTATTTAATTATTTAATTATTTAATTATTTAATTATTTAATTATTTAATTATTTAATTATTTAATTATTTAATTATTTAATTATTTAATTATTTAATTATTTAATTATTTAATTATTTAATTATTTAATTATTTAATTATTTAATTATTTAATTATTTAATTATTTAATTATTTAATTATTTAATTATTTAATTATTTAATTATTTAATTATTTAATTATTTAATTATTTAATTATTTAATTATTTAATTATTTAATTATTTAATTATTTAATTATTTAATTATTTAATTATTTAATTATTTAATTATTTAATTATTTAATTATTTAATTATTTAATTATTTAATTATTTAATTATTTAATTATTTAATTATTTAATTATTTAATTATTTAATTATTTAATTATTTAATTATTTAATTATTTAATTATTTAATTATTTAATTATTTAATTATTTAATTATTTAATTATTTAATTATTTAATTATTTAATTATTTAATTATTTAATTATTTAATTATTTAATTATTTAATTATTTAATTATTTAATTATTTAATTATTTAATTATTTAATTATTTAATTATTTAATTATTTAATTATTTAATTATTTAATTATTTAATTATTTAATTATTTAATTATTTAATTATTTAATTATTTAATTATTTAATTATTTAATTATTTAATTATTTAATTATTTAATTATTTAATTATTTAATTATTTAATTATTTAATTATTTAATTATTTAATTATTTAATTATTTAATTATTTAATTATTTAATTATTTAATTATTTAATTATTTAATTATTTAATTATTTAATTATTTAATTATTTAATTATTTAATTATTTAATTATTTAATTATTTAATTATTTAATTATTTAATTATTTAATTATTTAATTATTTAATTATTTAATTATTTAATTATTTAATTATTTAATTATTTAATTATTTAATTATTTAATTATTTAATTATTTAATTATTTAATTATTTAATTATTTAATTATTTAATTATTTAATTATTTAATTATTTAATTATTTAATTATTTAATTATTTAATTATTTAATTATTTAATTATTTAATTATTTAATTATTTAATTATTTAATTATTTAATTATTTAATTATTTAATTATTTAATTATTTAATTATTTAATTATTTAATTATTTAATTATTTAATTATTTAATTATTTAATTTTTTAATTTTTTAATTATTTAATTATTTATAGGAATTGTGACGGGATTTCAGTCTCCGGTACCGCCACCACAACTGCAAATGCAACTGATTAAAAACTTTAATTATGCAAACTGCATTAGAAATTTCATAAAACATTTAATAAGGGGTGACCCTATTTATGTCGTATAATTATAATATAACTAATCTTTAATTTAAGAATGCCCGCAACAGAATGGCCGTATAACGTCAAGTTTTTACTTACCCTGCTTCCGTCAATAAATATGTTGTTCAACATCAACATTGTTGCCACAAGCCCAATACAATTGTAACTATAAGCCACGAGCCCAATACAATTGTATACAAGGTATAAATATATATCTCACGTTAGACTCGAGGCTTTAATCCAAAATCCAAAAATGAACATGTTAGCTTTGTTTGTCGCACATATGCTCACCAAATTTGGTGTCTATTGCTTGACTAGTAACTTAGATATAGGTCACGCAATGACTTTTGGTTGGTCAGCCATACACCCCAAATCAAGCAAGGTATGTAATACAACATGTTTTACATGTTTTCCACGTTGCCAGTGCTGGCTTTATGACTTTTTATGGAAATATCTTTTAGGCATCTTATTTGTTTTTGAAGCAAAAATTGTTCTAAAGTATAAATGGTAGGAGAATACTATTAAATTTAAAAGTACAAAATTGACCCAAAAAACGTGTAGCTTAATTTGCCTGGCCGCGACCTCATACCAAATTATTATGGAACAAATAAATTTATATTTACCTTTTTCAACGATAAGTTTGTGAAATAAACTATTAACAAGCAGGAGCCACGTACCTAGATCACTTAAACTATAATCTGCTGTCAGTCGTAGTTGGCATGGAATAGTGACTATGCTAATCTGCTTAGTGGGTTAAGCCGACCCTGCGTGTTGTACAGGTTATTGAACATATTGTACATTTTGTTAAATTAATTAATTAATTTCATTTACCATATTGCTTTTTGTGGGTGTATCGAGTCGTTTTTCACGATTCTGAAAAATGTTTCTGTACTAACAAAATCATCAATAATCCCTACCTTTTCAAATCATTCCAGCTGTTCATTGTCAATGAGACATTTGGAAAACTTCGGCAACCTCATTAAAATTCTTACAAATATAACTAAATCAGAAAGCGGAACTAAATATATAACTAAATCAGAATTCTCTTCAGTTGTTCATATCCCGAAACTCCTGCGTCTACCTGTAGTTGGCTCATGTATCACATTATAGGTTTTCCCACTCTTCTTTAATCCACATACTCGTTTGACCTTTCAACATTGCTGATTCTTTCGATTTTCCTCCAACACCACATCTGAAAGGCCTCCAGACGTCTTATATCTATCTAGTTTATTGTCCATGCAATAGACCCACACTCCAGATAAATAATTTAATAAGTTCCTTTTTTATTTTTATGCTCAATTCTTCAGTGCAAAGTAGTTTTTCTTTCTCGTGAATGCCGCCTTTGCATGTGCAATTCTGCTCTTTGTATCGCTTACGCTACTTCCTTAACTTGTAATAATACTTTCCAGGTATTTGTATTTTAATTATTTTTGTACGTTATATCCCTTTATCTGCACCTCTAGAGTATTTCTCCTCGTTTAGTGCATGACGTTTGTTTTATTTCTATTAATTTTTAGATGATAATTTTCAAATATGCAGTTAATATCTTCCATATATCTCTCACTAGTTGCTGACAGCGCAATATCATCTGTGAATCCGATCATGAAAATTTCCCTTACTCCTTCCTTTATCCCTTTATATTTTCTTTTCAACTTAACTTTCAATTTGTTAATTGGTTCTTCTATATATAGATAATTAATAACCGTCGGAATAATATGCACCCTTGTTTAACACCGCTGTTTATTTTGGCTGAAGTGTGCATATTGTTAATCTGGATTTCAGCTTCCTGTAGTTTGTACTAATAATATATCAGCTGTTTGCTTTTTTGGTCAATAATCTATAAAAGGAAACAATTTTTTAAATCTCAAGCAATCGAATGCCTTTTCTAGATCTACAAAAGCTTGACTCAGGTGAACCTTTATTTTTCGTTCCATTCTTTTGTGAATAATTTTAATATTTTCGATGCGTGTGTCAGGAGGCATAAAGTCTTGTATTGTGACCATTTTCTTTGGTACAGTTATTACTTTGCTTTTTACGAAGTTATCTAGTTCCTCTCCTGTGATGTAAACTTGGTTAATCAACCTTAATAGTTCTTTCTCGAAACCTGCGCCACTATATTGTATTGTATGAGTCAATGGGTATATTATCAATCCCTGGAGCTTTACCTTTCTTTAATTCTTTAAATGCGATCTCAATACACTATACAGAATTGATTCTCCCTGTTCGTCAACATTTGTATTGATTTTGATATATTTAGTTGGGTCCTCATCATCATAAAGTTATTTCAGGAATGCTTGCCATCTTAGAGCTATATCTTTCTCATTTATCATTTCCAATCTTGGATATGGGCTTCTTTATTACTTTTCTTGCCAAAGAATTTTTTCACAATCTGATATGCCTGCTTCAGCGGAATTTTTTCAATGAGTTCTTCGATTTCTTTGCATCTATCATTTATTCATTTTTCTTTTGCTTGTCTCGAATCTCTATTAATTGTATTTTGCCGCTCTTTATATCTTTCTTGTCTTAGAGTCTCATTACCATTTCTATATTGTCTCCTTTCCTCGAAGTCTTTCACTAATTGATCCATTTCAGAAAGTCGTGGAATCCCTATAATAAACTTTAATTTATCATACGCATACCATGTGGAGGAAGTTCCTTTAGTTGTATATTCTCTTAAAAACTGGATCCTCAGGCTATTGATTTTTTTTTTGAATATCGCTCACGGAATAATTTAATGTTGATTTAATTTGAACTAGCGCTGCCCGACAATCCTTAGTATTATTATGTTGTATGTGCTCCGTATCCCATAAAATGGCATTAATTTTATATAAATCAATAAGTTGCTCCGTATTTGCTTTATTCCACATTTTACTCTTTTAAAAAACGTAAGTTTATCTCACTTTATAAACAAACTTTAAAATAATATTCTTTTGAATATGAAGAACGAATGATAGTTTTTGATACGAAATGTTTGGCCATAAATATTTCTTACCAAAGCTAACATGTTCATCTTTAGTTTTTGAGTAGAAGTTAGTTGATACAGCTTGACGTAAAAATAATTTGTTGCGGATAGATTGGGTTTTAAACCAGTATTAAATTTTTTTATTTTATTATTGAAATTTTAAATATTACAATGTGATTCGCGTTAATTGTAGTTAATTGGCGGTGGCGTTGGTGGCGGTATCGTGGCATAAACTCCGTAGTGTTTGTTAGCAATAAAGAGAATAGTTATCTTTTCCAATTCATGTTACATCAAAATATTATAAAGATAAATAAAATTCAATACATATATTATTGGCTACCGTATTTTCGCAGATAAAATTTCGCAACCAAAATAACGCAAATAAATTATAGCAGGCAAAATGATCGCATAACAAAAATGTCAAATTTTTGACATTTATTTGATAAATATTCCCCTACATTCCATAAATTTTAATCAGGCTGTCTGAAAAGTATAATAGTTGATTGAAATATTTCCCCACCTGAAATGAGTGACGTATAAAAACTTTGCACTGGTCTTTGGTCATTGAAATTGTCATAGCAACGAAAATATTCAAATTTTTCTTATATGATTTTTGAATACTATGACAAAACCAAGTAGTGAGTTTTGTGTTTTATTGTTTATATCCGAGTGAGCGTACATTTTGGGTTTTATTAAAGAAAGCTTTAGTATTTTTCAAAAATTATCATAGCAACTGATAGTAATAATTAGGCTATCTTTTATTTTATCAAATAAACGTCAAAAAATTGTATTCACACATATTTATCATAGGTTTCGGACACAGTCTAAATTTTTCTACGTCAATTTTGGTGTAAGCGAAATATTGATGCTACATTGTTTTTGTTGATATAATTATAGTGCGACAAAAGTACTATAATTATATATAATATATATATTTAATATATTTGTTGCGATATTTTTTTTTGCGATAGTGAGGTAGGTTGCCATATTGTTGTATAAAATTGTACATAAAAATTAAAAACTATTAGAATACGAAGCATGAAAACACTAATTTAATTAAATTAAATATAAAATCCTAATAAAGGGGCAAAATATAAGCCCCTCTCCTAAAAGTAAAACAAAATGATTCGGTATATAAAGTATAAAAAAAAGTATTTAGAAATAGAGTATTGTAAAATAGTTAAGTACCCAACTCTCCATGAGAGAGTTGACTCATATACATTAAAAGATAAAAACAAAAAGTAAAAGGTATTAAAATTATTTGTGAACAGGAAAACAACTGGAGTAAGTAAAATTTTTCTTAAATAACAAGTCGTTTGGATATAACCAATCCCGGTATTATAAAAGATAATTTCCAGTAGATCTTCTTGTACAAATACAAGCTATTATTGTCATAGCCTCTCAAGTAGCAAGCGGATAAAATATTCGAACTAACAACAATAAAAGCCAAATTCTATTTCCTTTTAATTTTTTTTAATTTTTTTTTATTTTTAATACGATAATAATTAATTCAATTAATTATAAATATAAATATCAATCAATTAAAGCAGATTATGATCTAATTCGTAATCGTTTACGAAATCCACATTTATTTATAATTTATTTAATTTATGATTAACGCGTGCTTGAAAGCTACTAGTGGTAAACTGTTCCAATCTGATTCGGTCTCGTTAAATAATGTTTTGGGTAGCTAAATGCTTGTAGTTTAGTAAACGAAAATGAGTTGCAGAATTGCTTTTAAAGCTTCTCGGTTTTGATAAACCTGAAGCTCTTTTATTTTGGTACTACCTGTTGATCCCTAGATCTGTACAGATTTTTTTTTGTTTCAATAGTCTATTCATATTGTTATGCACCATCTTACGCTTATTTTCGATTAATATGGTGGAATTTATACTTACTACTTTATATGGTCCAAGCCATATTGGATCTTGCTTTGTGCGTCTGTTTTCATTTTTAAGCCATACCAAATCATCTGGTCTTAATTGAATTCCGTCAAGTTTTTTATCGTATTGTTGTTTGACTATCTGTTTTTTATTTTTAATGTTTTCTCTGGCATAGGCATGTGCGAGTCTTAATCTAGCTTTGAATTCAGCAGCGTAATCGTCAAAAGTTTACGTGGGTTCTGGATCTTTTTTAACCGCGCTTGGGATGAGAGCTGGCCTTCCATATACCAGTTCATGTGGTGTATAATTTGTTGAATAGTTAAATAGTGTCATTGCATAGTGACACATTTCGTCCCAATTTTGTATATCTATATCCGTAAAGGTTCTATGATATTCCTTTAAAGTATTGTGCGACTTTTCCAAGGCTCCATTTGTTTGAGGGTGATATGCTGTTGTAGTTATATGTTTTAACTTTAGCAACTTACATACCTCATTGAAAAATTTACTCATGAAATTACTGGCTTGATTAGTGAGAATTGTCTGAGGGATACCATATTTGGTAATATAGTGCTCGCATAAAGCTTTCGTGACTATATTAGCTTTTTGATTTGGTACTGGGATTACTCCCGAAAATGTAGATAGATTTTCTTGGAATGTAAGTAAATAGACATTTGAGTTCGCTGTTCTCGGTAGGGGACCTACTATATCGAATGCTACTCTTTGGAAATGGTATTCCGATGTGGAAGTGATTTGTAATGGGGCTCGTATTTGTATATGACACTTGTTTCTCTTGCATTAATAGCATTTACTAATGTATTTGTTGATGTCAACTAACATTTTTGGCCAGTAGTATAACATTTTAATGCGCTTATACGTTCTCCATGTGCTTGCATGGCCTCCTAACGGTAAATTGTGATATTTTTGTAAGGTATGTAACCGTTTTTTTACGTCATGTACTACTACTATTTTGTTTGGTTTTTACCAAAATTTTCATTCATGCTTTCACTTGCATTTGGAACTGTGATTGCTTGTGAATTTAAATTTGTGCATATTTTGCTTGAGCTCTCGTGACAACCGTTATTTGCTCGTAGCGAATACGGCTCAGTGCATCAGCGTTTGTGTTTTCCTGATTTGTGGAAAATTTCAAAATTGTATTTTGACAATTTTAAATTCCATTTCAGAATCCTGTTTGGTGTTTTTGTTAAGTTACCAGTAGGAGGTTTGTGATCGGGTTTAGTTATGAGTTTATTTCCGTAAAGATATGGCCTAAAGTTATTAACACCCCAATAGATAGCTAATATTTCCTTTTCAATTGTTGAATAATTCCTTTCGGACTTGCTTAATGTTCTACTTGCGTATGCTACTGGAAATTCACCCTCTGGGTAAAACTGTGATAAAACTGCTCCCAAACTATAGTCACTTGTTTATTAGACATTATTTTAGTGAATGTAATGCTTTTTCACAGATTTCACAGAAAATGAAGGGTGGCTCAGCAATTTCCGAGAATTTTGGAATAAAACGACGGTATTAGTTGGCTAAACCCAAGAATGACTGAGTTTCTCTGACGTTCTTTGGTGTTGGAAATTGTTGGACTGCTTGTGTAGTAGTTGGATTTGGTTTGATACCTTCAGAAGTTATTAAATGGCTGAGAAAAATGATCTCTTTTCCCAGGAATTAGCATTTGGTGCATTGGAGTTTCAAGTTGTCTGATCGGCAAATATCGAACACCTTTACTAATTTGTTGTTATAATCATTAAGATTCTTTCCATAGATAATTACATCATCTAGGTAAATAAAATCTTTCATACCTTGAAATTCTCTGAGAATGCTGTTGATTATTCTTTGAAATGTTCCTTGTGAATTTCTTAACCCGAATGGCATTCGTGTGATTTCGAAATGGCCATAATCGGTACTGAACTCTTTTTTATGACAATCGCTAGGATTCATCTCAATTTGACGGTAACCGCTATCCATGTCTAAAGTTGTGCGTGCCCTAATTGGTCGAGAATATCGTTAATATTAGGTTGTGGGAACGAGTCACTTATTGTGATTTCATCGTCTTTTCCGGGTTTTTTAGGCACTGCAAGAAGTGGGCTATTGAATGGACTTACGCTAGGACGGATTTTGTCTTCTGTTAGCATTTCGTTCACTTGTTTGTTAATTTCATCTTTATGGGTTGGTGGTAATCTGTATCTTTGTACGTGTACCGGTTTTGAGTCTGTGTATAAAGTAATGTGGTGTTGAACTCCTGACACGCTTGTTAATTTGTCGCCTTCTATAAAAAATATGTCCTGATAATCTAAACATAGTGTTAATATCGATAAATTTTTTTGTATGTTGTTGTTCGTATCTAAATTGAATATTCCGAGCATTACTTCTTGATCTGAACATATACACAACTGGTTTGATTTTGTTTTTATTTCTATACATACTTCACTCCGTGCAGGTAGTATGATTTCGTTCTCAGGTTGACTTGAGTATTTTATAAAATGTTGTCCTATTTTCAATTGATTTGAATTATACAGTATGTCAACTTTATGCTCATCGAAAAAATCTCTGCCTAGAATACCATCTTCTTTGATTGAAAACTCATTTGGAACTTTGTGGAATTTGTGCTTTACCGTTATGTTTTCGTCTAATTTTTAATCTAATGCTATCGATCCTAGTGTTTCGGTTGCACCTTTTCCTATACCTGTTAATTTTAAAATATCTTCAGTGTCAATTTTACTTTCTTAGAAATCTTTCTTTAATTAATGATATTTCTTCACCTGAATCTATCGATAAATTTGGTCTTACGTTGCCTATTATTGGTGAGATGGTGTCTGTTTCTGTTTTGAATTTAGATACTAAGTTTATAGATTTTGTAGATTTAATATTGTCTGGGTATAGTAAATGTTTTATGTCGTGTAGACCGTTTACGTGTTCGTAGCTTTGTTCATTATCTTTTAATGTTCGCTGTCCTTTGAAATTTTGGCTTTGTGATTTGGTAGAATTTGATTGTTTTTGTTTCCGTGTTTCTTCTTCTGTTGGATTTATTTTCACTTTATGTTGGCTCTTAATGAAATTTAATGTTCGAGTTGAAATTATAAGTAATAAATAATTTTATATGTGACCCTATTATTTGCAATAAGGGCAAAATTAAAACAAGATGCGATGTGTTTACACTGAATTTTCTTGCGTAGTTTGTCATTATGTGTTTGGTAATTAATATTTTTGGTTTTTGAGTGTCTGAACTCGTAGGAATTATTTGATTGTGGATGCTGGAATCCGTTGAATTTGTTAGATTTATATATATATATATATATATATATATATATATATATATATATATATATATATATATATATATATATATATATATATATATATATATAAGCGTTATTTTTTTATCTACAAACCAATTTGTTTGCATGTATCAAAAGAATTAAAAGAATATTCTTTTTATTCTACCTTTTAATGTAGTACAAACTGGATACGTTCGGAATATTATAACCAAAATAAAAGAATGCAAAAAGGAAAGAACAGAAGGTATAGAGGAGAATGATTAAAATAATGAGTTACATTCGGAATATTTCGTAAATGCAGAATGAATTAAAGAAAACACTTATGATGACATATTTTGATGGCCATGTCAACACATTTATATTAACAATAATCTACTACATTCTGTAAACATTTTTTTGTGACATTAAACCATCGAAAAATTTTGTATCAGAAAGTATCATTCGTTCTTCATATTCAAAAGAATATTATTTTAAAAATTGTTTATAAAGTGAGATAAACTGTGGCGGCGCGAAATATTCGCTAGCCACAATTAAACAAATCAGAATAAATTTATTTTATCAACTGATAAAATTTAAATTTATTCTACACCAGATTATACAGGTATATACCATGGTAGATAGATTTATATTTCATTTTAGTAACTCACCCTGGTCTCTGCACAATATAATTTGAACTACAAATTATAACATTAGTAGAGACACAAACCGATCATTAGACAAATAGGAAGATCGAAAATATTATGGGTTCGAGTCTGAAAATAATAATTATTTATTTTCATATGGCGGCGTAAATTTCGATAACTCAATTCGGGTTATATTAGGTATTCAATTCAATTCAATTCATTTTCAATTCAATTCATCGCCATGACAGCTTGCTTCTTTCTTTTTGATAAAAAAAAGCATCTATCACTTGAATTGTTTTTTCTCTCAAAGACGCACGGTAGTGAAGAAAATAATAATAATAAAATTAATAAAAATAATTAAATAAAAAATAAATTAATGTTTGTAACTAGTTTATAAATTAAACATAAAAAATATTTTTTTATAAAAATAAAAATAAATTAAATAATACATGTTATTTTAAAAAATAATAAAGGGGCTAAAGGAGCCCACAGTGGTGACCCCGACGCCGGTTTTTACCGGGCGAGGAATTATTTATTTTTTTTTACACAAGTAATATAATAAAAATATACAAATAAAGTATATATACAATATATATACAAAAATATATACAATATACAAATATAAAAATAAAAAAAAACACATTAAATCGGAGTCAGAAGGAAAAAAAAGCAACAACCACGTGCCACCTTACGCCACGGGGGCAAGGCCGGGCGTGGCATCGCGGGAACACCAAGGAGAACAAAAAAAAAAAAAAAGAAAAAAAACAAAGCAACAACCACGTGCCACCTTACGCCACGGGGGCAAGGCCGGGCGTGGCATCGCGGGAACACCAAGGAGAACGAGAGGGACCACCTTAAATAGAACAATCCAATTATTAAGTATTTTTTTTATATTTCAAATTTATTTAGTATTTTTTTACGCCTCTCCTTCCGAGCAGGAAAATTTTGTAAATTATTTTTTTCACCACCTCATTATTGCTAACAAAAACATATTGGTGATTTAAACCCACATGTTTCTTTGAGAGACTTTCCCCAATTCAGTGATTCTGTTTGGTATTTTAATTTTTGGTTTAGACATAAGAAACATAATTTGTTTATTTTATCGACATATTATATTGTTTTGGTGACATAGTCACGATTTAAAGATGTCAGACGAAGAAAATAAAATGGATACCGGTGAGCAAAAGAAAGTAAACCAAGAGTCGATTGGGATCACATTGCAGCCATTTTGGCCGCAGAACCCGCGAGACTGGTTTAATGCCGCGGAAATCGTTTTCGACATTAAACAAATTAAAACCGACAAAATAAAGTTCGGACACGTAATTACGTGCCTCCCATCTGCAGTGATGTCAGAAATCTCTGACATCCTACAAAATCCGCCTAAGGAAAATCGGTATGAATTCATTAAGCAGGCGTTGATTGACAGACTGTCTCCGTCTGACGAGAGACGAATTGAGCAACTGCTGGCTGGACAGGAATTAGGTGACAGACGCCCATCAGAGGCATTAAGATATATCCGGGGATTAGCCGGGACGGCGATATCAGAGCCGGTAATTCGGTCAATATGGACACGTCAATTACCGGAAATAATTAAAATGACTATGCTCACACAGGCAGACGATGCCGTGTTGGAGGCGATGGCCAAATTGGCCGACAAATTATACGACGCAATCAAACCATCGGGGCAGTTGGCAATATTGTCGCGATCTCGCGACAGGACCCCCAAGCCGTCCCCGTCAGCATTTATACAATCAGGTCAAACTGAAACATTCAGTCAATCGAAAACGATCGAAGACAGGGTACGAAACTTAGAATCGAAGATGTCTGCGATTCTAAATCGGCTAAATCAACGGAGTCGCTCGTATTCGGGCAACTACCGTAATCCGTCATATTCTCGGAACCGCAACGATTCGCGATCAAGGAATCAAACAAACAGAAATAAAGGCCTGTGTTATTTCCATGGCAAGTTTGGAACAAACGCGACAAAATGCGTGAAACCATGCACTTGGGTTAGTCAATCGACACCCAATACGTCTGAAATAAAAGAGAAAAAAAACGACTAAAGTCGCAGGTGGATTCGGTGACCGCCAAATTGTCGGCACCGTATCATTTCAAACAACCGACTATAATCACCTGCACTCCCAAACAATAAATCGAAATTTACCTATTACGCCAAACGTGGAGTCTGCGACCAACATGAAGTATGGTTCGCACAGACTATTTGTATTGGATACAAACAACCACATGAATTTTTTAATAGACACGGGCGCTGACTTGTCAGTCATCCCGTACATGAAATATAAACAAATATCACTAGATATCACGCGTAAAACGCATGACCTAGTATTATCGGCAGCAAATGGAACTACCATTCGCACTTATGGCACAAAGTTGCTTAAACTCGATATTGGACTAAGACGTTCATTTACGCATGCTTTTATTTTGGCTGCAGTGAACCGTCCAATTATCGGTGCCGATTTTCTTAGCAAATTTGGGCTGCTAGTAGATTTAAAACAAAAAAGGTTAGTCGATTCAGTTACTACACTGTCAGTCGACGCCACAACAATTTCGGTCACTACACCGCTACCTATACACTTTGTCATCGACAATGGCTATGGCCAATTATTGAAGAAATTTCCTTCACTTATAGCAGAGCCTAATTATAATCTACCAATTAAACATAACGTGGTTCATCATATTGTTACTGAGGGACACTTACCAGTATCAAGACCACGTAGATTAGACCAATTACGGCATAAAGCCGCGCACACAGAGTTTCAACATATGGTGGAATTGGGAATTTGTCGAACATCGGCATCCCCCGTCTCGAGTCCTCTTCACTTGGTGAAGAAGAAAGACAACGATTGGCGACCATGTGGGGATTATCGTAGGTTAAATACCATTACGATACCAGATCGTTACCCGATCCCCCACATACAAAATTTTAACATGCAATTGAATGGTTGTGAGATATTCACAAAATTAGATCTCGTAAGGGCATATCACATAATTCCAATCGCACCGGAAGATGTTTATAAAACAGCGATCACGACTCCATTTGGCCTATTCGAATTCACACGAATGCCATTTGGACTTCGTAATGCCGCTCAGACCTTCCAGCGATTCATGAACGAGGTCGTTCGAGGCTTAGACTTTGTCTTTGTTTACATCGACGACATACTCGTCGCTTCGAAAAATGAGGTAGAACACAAACTACACCTTGAACAAGTGTTTCAACGGTTAGTTCAGTTTGATGTTCATATTAAACCCTCCAAATGTGTTTTTGGAGCTAGCACATTAGATTTCCTCAGTCACAAAATAACACCCGATGGAATACTACCGTCTACAGAACGAATCAGTGCCATCGTGGATTTCCCAGCTCCGACAAACATTAAATCTATCCAGAGATTTCTGGGAATGGTAAATTATTACCATAGATTTATACCGAAAATTGCGCATATTCTCGCACCAATTCATGGTCATTTGGCAGTGTTATTGCGTAAGCCCAAGACACAAGAGAATTACTCTTGGACAAACGAATGTCAACTAGCATTCACGTCACTAAAAACTGAATTAGCGAGAATAACATTATTGCGCCACCCACTGAGTGAAGCGAAACTAAGCATCACGACCGATGCGTCCAGCATCGCAGTCGGGGCGGTTTTACAACAATGTCGAAATAATCGATGGGAGCCTTTGGGATTCTTTTCGAAAAAACTAACCGAAGCGGAAATGAAATATTCCGCATTCGATAGGGAATTATTGGCAATATATCAAGCCATTAAACAATTTCGATATTTTGTCGAAGGTCGTGAATTCACAATCTTTACCGACCACAAACCTCTAACGAGAGCTATCAATTCAAAAACTGAACGCAATCCAAGGCAAACTCGCCATTTGGATTATATAAGTCAATTTACAACTGACATACAGCATATTCACGGCCAAGATAATGTGGTAGCAGATACGCTATCACGAGCAACAATTTCGGAAACTTCCGAAATAACACTTCTGGATTACAACACGATAATCGAAGAACAAAAGAAAGACAGTGAACTTCAGATTTTATTATCTGGTTCTAGACGTCACCAGTCCGTTATGAGACTGGAACTTTTGAAACTACCCGGACTAGAGGTAGTGTGCGAAACAACAACGGGAATAAATCGCCCATATATCGCAGAGTCAATTAGGCTCAAAATTTTTAAAATGTTGCACAACTTATCCCATCCTGGCATACGTGGTACGCGTAAATTGATTTCACAACGATATTTTTGGCCGAATTTGAACAAGGATATAGCCCATTGGACTCAGGCTTGTTTAGCTTGTCAAAAAGCTAAGGTTCAGCGCCACACAAAATCACCGCATGGTCTATTCGAAATTCCACCAGGTCGATTCGAACATATCCATATCGATATTGTAGGACCACTACCACCATCGAATGGATATACATATTTATTAACTTGCGTTGATCGTTTTACTCGGTGGCCAGAAGCATACTGCATGACAAATATGTCCGCAGCGACCATTGCAATGACGTTGGTGACAAATTACGTATCTCGGTTTGGTGTACCTCTTCAAATCACCACTGATCAGGGGTCCCAATTTGAATCAAAATTATTTACAAAGTTAACTGAAATTCTGGGATCACACCGAATACGCACCACTGCTTACAATCCGAAAGCAAATGGCATGGTCGAACGGTTCCATAGACAGCTAAAAGCTGCACTCATGGCAAGAGAAAACACAATCCACTGGAGCTCTGAGATTCCAATTATTTTATTAGGAATTCGAGCTACCGTAAAAGAGGATTTGAAGTGTACACCAGCGGAAATGGTGTACGGACAAACGATTAAACTACCCGGAGAATTTTTCATAGAAAATCCCACAAACAATTTACCCGATCATAACACAGTAGTCGACCAACTTCGCAACACCATGCAAAATTTGATACCATCACCTACACGTAAGTCGAAGCAAACTGATATATTTGTTCCAAAACTATTGGATGCGTGTGATTACGTTTTTGTGCGAGATGATAAGGTACGAATTGGATTATCACCTCCATACGAGGGGCCATACAAAGTTGTGCGCCGCCTCCGAAAATCGTTTGTCATACTAAAAAACGACAAACAACAAACTATATCAATCGATAGATTGAAGCCAGCTTACGGTTTACAAGATGCATCCATGGATGTTGGATCAACTAGATCTGTTCGTATAACTGAGTAGGTTGGATAAATTTTCATTATTATGGAGGGGGAATTCACTTGCAGGAGAGTCCTGTGGCGGCGCGAAATATTCGCTAGCCACAATTAAACAAATCAGAATAAATTTATTTTATCAACTGATAAAATTTAAATTTATTCTACACCAGATTATACAGGTATATACCATGGTAGATAGATTTATATTTCATTTTAGTAACTCACCCTGGTCTCTGCACAATATAATTTGAACTACAAATTATAACATTAGTAGAGACACAAACCGATCATTAGACAAATAGGAAGATCGAAAATATTATGGGTTCGAGTCTGAAAATAATAATTATTTATTTTCATATGGCGGCGTAAATTTCGATAACTCAATTCGGGTTATATTAGGTATTCAATTCAATTCAATTCATTTTCAATTCAATTCATCGCCATGACAGCTTGCTTCTTTCTTTTTGATAAAAAAAAGCATCTATCACTTGAATTGTTTTTTCTCTCAAAGACGCACGGTAGTGAAGAAAATAATAATAATAAAATTAATAAAAATAATTAAATAAAAAATAAATTAATGTTTGTAACTAGTTTATAAATTAAACATAAAAAATATTTTTTTATAAAAATAAAAATAAATTAAATAATACATGTTATTTTAAAAAATAATAAAGGGGCTAAAGGAGCCCACAAAACTTACGTTTTTGGTTTTAAAAGAGTAAACATGTGGAATATAGCCAATACTGAAGCCCTTATTGAATTATACAAAATTAATGCCATTTTATGGGATACGGAGCACATAAAGCATAACAATACTAAGGATCGTTGGGCAGCGCTAGTTCAAATAGCATCAACATTAAATTATTCCGTGAGCGATATGCAAAAAAAAAATCAAAAGCCTGAGGACCCAGTTTTTAAGGGAATATACCACTAAAGGAACATCCTCAACATGGTATGCCTATAATAAATTAAGGTTTATTATAGGGATTCCACGACTTTCTGGAATGGTCGAGAAGAGCGTCGAAACACCCACAGTAAGATATTTAGTAAGTGAAATTAATTAATTTATAGTTTAAAAATCGAAATAATTTGTTTAATGTATATTTGTAAAATTTTCAGAATCAAAGTGAATTATTTAATGAAATAATCATGGATGAAAATTCCAATCGTGAAGATGAATTTGATATTGTTGGGAAATATGTGGCTAATGAATTGCGAAATATAACAAAAAGATTTACACAAATGGAAGCCAAACGCCTAATAAATAATGTGTTATTTATAGCAAATACGGAAGGATTTCAGCCACCGCTACCGCCACCGCAACCGCAACCGAGACGTAGATTACTTTAATTATTTATAATTCATTTAAATTCTAATAAAACATTTAATAAGTGGTTAACACCCTATTTGTTGCGAATTATTATAATGTAATCAATATTTAATTTGAGGAATGCCCATCAGAAAGGCAGTATGATGGCTACTTTTCACTTATCCCGGTTTCGTCAATATATATGGAGTACAACTATACAAGAACATGGTTGCTACAACTCTCAACTCAGTAAATAATAATAAATCTAGTCTTTCATGATAAGCGACGAACCCAATACAATTGATTATATTGTATTGTATACTGGAGGCTACAAACAAAAATCCATAGATGAACATGTTAGCTTTGTTCATCTCACATATGCTCACTAAATTTAGTATTTCTATTGCTTGACTAAAGTAACTTGGATAGAAGTCATCCAATGACTTTTGGTCGGTCTGTCGTTTATCTCAAATCAAGCAAGGTATATGTTTTAAAGTCACTTAATTCATATTTTATTATTGCATAATCACATTTTTTTATGTTAAATTATAAAGTTTGTCAACTTCTTTGTGTTTGAAACAGATTCCGAAGTATCACCAAATATTTTGATAGTTTGATCACTAATTGCCGACACCGGTTCAAACGTCACAAATTTCTAAAAATTATTATTTAGACAAAAAATAAAAAAATATTCGCCAAGTCCTTATGGCATGTACGTGATTAAAAAATTTCATCACAGGATGAAGTTAGTAACAAAATCTTTTGCTCAAAATTATTACCTATTTTACTTGATATATGAGACATATGTAATTATTAATTGTGTATCGTTGTTCGCTGTGATATACAAAATATTTGTGCGATTTTATGTGATTTTTTTTTTTTGTGATTACATTTGGTGATTTACACTTTTTCGTGTTATTTCGTAATAATTTCTAATCTTAAATTTAACTTCATTTTGTTTTTATTGGTTGATTTTAATTTCGTAATAATTTTTTTTTGTTTGTTTTCGGTGATTTTAAATTTTCGTGTAATTTAATATTTTTCGTGTAATTTAATTTTTTTAATTTAATTAATTCGTAATAATACTCTCTCTATCAAGACAAACCACTATCGAAATTTTGGCGCGGGACAAATAAAATAAGAAATATCAAAAAATAGCAAAACTTTATATAATGAGCACAATTATTGCTCATAATTTTTATTTTATTTTTTTATTATGTTGGATGCTTGCGGTGAAAAATGTGCCCAAAGTTAAAATTATTTCAATTCAGACGGGGAAATTTATATATTTTTGAGCACTTAGAATATAGGTATGTATATCCTTTTTATAAAAGTTTTAGCAACAAACACACAGCACTACTGCAAAAGATAAAAGGAAGGATTAGGAGGGTAAAAGGTAAAAAAAGAATAAATGTAATAAAGGTTTTCAGTCTTCTAGTGGTTTACTTTTGATATTAGGTTTGAATGTCTGTAAATTGTATTCCAAGGGAAACGTCTCGTCGTTCAGTTTATTCCACAGTCGCGTACTCCTAACAAACAATGAATTTTTAAATTTATTGGTCTTCGCGAATTAAATTTCGAGATTGTATCGGTGTCTTAAATTACGCACGGGCTTTGACAACCAGGCATAAATTCATAAAGTTCCGATGAACATTGACCATGAAAGTACTTGTAAAACACGCATAAGGCTCCCACATTACGCCTATAGGAAAGAGAATCAAGATCAGATAATAATTTTACGTCTTCAATCATTCGAGATGCTCGGTTTTAGACCCGATCAAGTGCAATTAAATGAGTTTTCCGTGCTCCAGCCCAAATATTAGAATTATACTCCAACCTGGGTCTTATGTAGGTCTTATATATTGTAAGTATTTCGGATGGATTAAAGTATAACTTACATCGTCGTAGAAATCCAAGACATTTGGCTGCACCAATCGCTGCTTTGTTTATTTGTTCAGTCCAAGATATTCTCTTTGATATAGTTAAACCGAGAATCTCAAATTTGTCAGACGTAGCCAAGCTGGATTCACCAGTCAGAAAAGTCATTGAATAACTATCAGTTTTGCCAGAAAAAACACAGGATTGAAATTTGTTGGGATTAAATTCAACTCTGGTGGCTTCACCCCATTTAAGAATGGAATTGAGATCTCGCGTAAGGCGATCCATTCATAGCCATTCTTTCTGCAAGAACATTGTTTCGTGATGAAGAAGAAGGTAAATTGTAAGAGGTGGAAAGTAAACTGTCATCAGCATAGGAGTATATTGGATTGAGACTTGCTGATAGAAGATCATTGATGGAAATTAGACAAAGGGCTGGAGAAAGGAGGGATCCCTGAGGAACACCAGCGTTTATAAGATATGATCGGAAGTCACGCCATCTACCACCACTTTGATTTTGCGACCAAGAAGAAAATTCTCAATCCATAAAATAAATGAACCGTGAAAGCCAACTGCCCTCAATTTACACAGCAAATCCTTGTGCCACACGCAATCAAATGCTTTTGAGATTTCGAGTGCAATGACTTGAGATTCACCAGATTGATGAATGCTTCTGTTCCATTGTTCAGTAACAACATTAATTAAATTACCTGCTGAACGCCCTCCGCGAAATCCATACTGACGATCAGAAATTAGTTGATTAGCTTCCAAATATTTTATCAGCTGGAAGTTGATTATGGTCTCAAGTACTTTAGAAAGCACCGAGACGATAGCGATTAAGTGATTATTTAAAGGGTCCAATTTACTGACTTTGTTTAGCATAGGATGTATGTTAGCAGTTTTACAGATGGAAGGGGAAATGCCAGAAGACATAGATCGAATAAAAAGACATGATAGTAGCTTAGACAAGGATTTACAGCAATATTTGAGGATAATTGGGGGAATACAATCCGGACCGGCTGACTTGTTGGTGATAATGTTTGCAAGGACTTTAGCGACCACTCTAGATCTAAATCTACTGCGGCGCATCGATGAACTGGCTATAGAGATAATTGGTGGTATTAAGTTGGAATCAGGTAAATTAGAGTTTGCTGCAAATTTTCGGGCGAAGAGATTAGATTTTTCTTGAGCTGTAGAAAAAATATAGTCCCTATCTTTCAGAGGTGGTATTGATGATTTCCTACTGTTCAATAAGTTTTCCTCTACTTTGCGGGCAAAGGACCAAAAGGTCCGATTGCTATTGCCCTGTTTTAAGACATACCGCAACTCTTCTCGAACTTTTTTTTGATATTTTTTTTAGATTGGGACACTGTTTGAGTTGCCAGATTTCTAGCCGCCTTAAATATAACTAAATTTTCATTTGACGGGTTCTTAACAAATTTGCGGTGAGAGGCTTCTTTATTGGTGGTTGTTGTTCTACAGTCATGATTATGCCAAGAATTGCCTGATTTTTTTTTATTTGGCTTAGAGAGACTGGGAGAAATGAACTGTACTATTTCCGTGAGAATGACAGTCGAAACTAGAATGGCTGCATTGTCAATATCACTGAAGGCAAAATAAGAATACCATTCGAACTTTAGAAAGAACTACTTATGTGGCGGTTAAGTGGATTTATTTGGAATACCGCTTATTACAAAATCGATTTGAATCTGCACTTGATGCAGATGATTCACCGTTCCATCCATTGCATTAATGCGGTGTTCCTGCTGATTATTTATTTCATTGGAGAGTCTTAAAAGATCTAACAGTTCTTTTTTTTTTAAATTCCGAGTTCATGAAAGTCTTGGGATATTTTAATTTTTCTTTTATCAGAATCGCAATTTCGGAAAACTCTCCCTCGTATTTTTGCAGTTTTTTAATCCTAATGTCTGTTTCAGACATTGGCAAAAGTACTGCAGTTTGGATAGGTTAAGTTAACGTTGTTATCTTGATGGATATTTGTAATTGTTCTTTTACACATATTACATTTAGATTCCATTTTCACTTTATTTTTAAATATTCAAACAACAATGTCAAATTTTATATTTCTGTACTAAAATTGAATTGGCCAAAACTGTTCCCAACTATCTGCAACGATTGCCTGCAGACTAGTATGGGGGTACTTTTTATAATGAAAAAAACAATCTATCAATGCTCTGCCCGAAACCTAGTGTAGTGTGACACTCTTTAATCTCTTTACCAATACTTGCAAAAAAACAAACAAAAAAAAAACTTCCCAACATAAAAAATTGTTTAGGAAATTTATTTCCATATTCCAGGAAATGTATTGTCCGAATACAATTGTCTGAAACGGAACGACAATGATCGAAACCGTTTCACTCCGTGTACTTGCACTATGGTGGAGGGTCTCTTTAAGGGTCTTTTGAAGAGTAATTTTTCGAACAATTTGGACAATGATGGTGATACAGATTTATGTCTGTTAAGACGGTTTCTCGTTAGGTGGCTTATTACGCTTGGATATCATAATAACTTCCTCTATTTTCCACTGCTCAAGAACACATTTCATTCTAAATCTTGCTTAATTATGTGAATTAACTTCTTAGGACATTTTTTTGACAAATTTTTAATAACCTTTCCTGTAATAAACTCGTATTCAGGAGCTTTTTTTGCCTTTAGGTTATGTTTGATTTCATTTTTGAGTTCTTTCGTTGTAAGAGATCGCATGTCTAATTCATATTCTTTTTGCATGAAAAAGGCATTTTCATTCAGTACAAAGATCAGATTTATCTGTGAAGCTTTTGACCCAAGTACTATTTGCTTTTTTGATTAGTGGCATCTACTCTTTTGGTGTGTTCAGTCCTTTTGTAGCTTTTCATAAATAGTAATCACTTTCCAGGTTAGTATTCTTAATGTTTTGTTAATTTTATGTTGTTAAGTGAGAGAGATAAAGCAACTTTTCGGCTATAAATCTGATAAATTTTTATTTGATGTCCTACTTGCTGTTCAAGATTAACTTGTCTTTTGTTTAGAATCTCTATATTTTCTTCTTTTTTTAGAGAGGCGATTGACAATATCATTTAGCGTGTTTTGCATTGCTGTCATACCTTGTTGAATTCCAACATTTTGATCTGACGGTCCAGGTAGTCCTTGTCTTGCTGCTTGTGAGTGGTAGTTTTTGTCGGGATTTCTTTTTTTTCGTTGTTCTCATTGGCTGGTTTTTGTTTGCTCGATTTCGCATGTTTTGCAGTGTCTTGGCTACTTCACAGTCTCTATAGCTAACAGGGTGTGATCCTTGTCAATTATTTCATTTTGCTGGAGTGTTCCTATCTATCACGCAGTTTTTTGTATCAGGCTTTCCCGCACATTTTACACATCTGGTTTCACGATTGCAGTATTTTTGGGTGTGGTTGTGTGCCTGACACTTTTTGGAATGAGGTATGATTCCGGTCACCTTTTTCAATAGCTCCATTCGGACAACCATTCCTAAGATATTCTTAATATTGATTAAGAATATTTTATTTTCAATTTATTTTATTTGCAAAGTTTGGAGTGAGCAGTGGTATTTTTATTTTGTTAACAATACTCCCTTCGTTGTCGGTAGGCTTTCTTTCAGTTTTAAACATATTAACTGCATTTAAGACCATTACATTTTTTCTTTTAAGGTCTTCAACTATCTCATCTCGTGTGCATGTCAGACATATTTACCATCTAGACGTTATTGTTTAACGACACACACTTATACTCCTTTTCTGCCACTTTATCCTTATCGCTTGGTAACGCTAAATTTATATATTGATTGGTGGTCTGTCTTTATCTTGCTGATACTTGGTAATTGGTTTACCTTTGCTCCTGATATGTTAACACTGATGCTCATTTCTGGATACGATTCAGCTTCCTTTTTACTGGAATAATTTACTTCTTGTGTTTTGGCTTTTTTAAAGCACTTTTTGATTTTCTCATTATCCAATTGGTTTCTCTTTCTAACCCTTTGATTAAAATCGGTTTATTGGTACTCGATTCAATTACCACATTTTGTTTCTTTGTCGTGGTTTTCCAGGTTTACGGCTTCTACTTCGAACGGAACTTCATAAACAGTTTGGAAGTTCATTTTTAGGTTATGCTTATGGTGTTAGACTTATTCTGCAAGAAGTTGCATATGGTGCTGTATCCATTGTATGGCTTTATTAATCTTTGTTTTATTGTCTAGACTCGTCTAAAGCTTTGATTACTTACTCAGACTGGGAGTTATCAATAGTTACTTGAGACGAAGTCACGACATCTGAAGCTATCTTTAATTGTAGTGTACCACTATTTACATTTAGAACCAAAGTTGGTGATCTCAACATTATTGTGCTCTTAGGAAAATTGTTCCCTTTATTTGGCAATAGTTGGTTCCACCCAGGATTCATGGTATAGGCAATTCAAGATGGTTGACTTGATGCTGATAAAGATACATCTGTCTTGTTTTTTATTTTGTTAGGCACGAGAAGTAACGGTCACTCTTGACAAAGTTTTGCGTTATCATTAGAAGGCTATGGGTTTATAGTGTGAATGTCACTATATTTGGAGTTCACATACAAACGATTAAACAAGCTCTTATCCACGCAGACATCGGCTTATGAATTTCCCACTTTGACTTGGCTGTACTAGTTTTTGGTTTTCTTGATTTCCTCGATACTTGCCCATATTTGGCAAACTTTCCCTTATCTATATCACCTGGAGAGGCGCTTGATGGATGAACTGGCAAACCCCACACAGAAGTCTATTTGTTGATGCTTTTTTATTCCAGAGAAAATTTTCTAGATTTATCTAGATTTTTGTATGTCCTAGTTTTGGATGCAATTTTACAATTTATAGTGGTCAAGTAATATGCTTTTTGAATACGCGTAATGACGATCTTATAAGAATAAAATACGCACCCTGTGCAATAAATTGTCAAGTAAAATGTGATAAACTTACACCCTATACTAAAAACTACTTTCCATATTGCACATTTTAACGTTCAAACAGTTAATCATAAATTTTCCAATAAAAAATTTTCATTTTTTTTTATTATCATGCACGACAAAAATAATACGTCTAAGCATTTGTCAAAACGATCATTTATCACAATACTTAACCGACAGCTATACAGATAGATACTCGTATAATAAGAAAATTACGAAGTGAAAAATTTAAAAGGATTTTTATTTACTTCTTAGATGTGATTTTAAAAGAAGATTTACAATAACGACAACTCAACATATATATAATTTACTTTCATACACGTCTGTCACATAATTCTAGTTTACGATTTTATCTATTTATGCAAGACAAGTTAAAATTTTGATGTAACAGATGTCTGACATTTATCGAACATTATATTATGCATTTTAGGTAAAATAGCCACAAAATCCTCAGGTGTAAACAATTTTTTAAATTTTATCTATTGTTTACTGATTTGGAAATTAATTTTTTACACCAACAGACAAAATGAAATTTAAGCTCATTTCGGATATTATAGTACATAGTATATAGGATGTGTGTACCGATTGTATACACTTTTCTATATATGTACATAGAACACATTATAACTTCAACAAAATAAAATTAAATTTAATAGAATTCTTTTCAATTTTCAAAATCGATTTTTATGTATGTATGTATGTGTGTAGATGAAATTCAATTCCTTCTTAAATCCTTTATATTTTATCGTCCCAAACATTTTTATTCGTTTTGTGTTGTGTTGTAAAGTTAAGCTTTTCGTTTTGCTCTTCCATCTTAGGATATTTCTTGGATGTTTTTTTTTGTATTTTATTTTGCACATATACCAAACAATGTACAAACACACAGGTATATTTCTGGTATATGTATACTGGTGTATGTATACATCGATATGTGATAAGATCAATATATGTGCTTTACACCATATATGGTGCAGAAAACAGAAATCCTTAAGATTATTGAAAATGTGTATAGTATATGTATAATTCCTTGTCTATTAGGATTCAACTCTATACTAGAATAGTTTTTAAAATTTTAAAATAAATTTCTTTAATTTATGATTACATCGTGCAAAGGAAATAGTCAAAGATATTCTATAATTTTATTTGAATATCATATGCATATTAAATTAGTGCATCCAGTTTGTAATTGCTTTGAGGTTGTGCTCGCTACTATGGACAATTTCTTTTCACCTAAAATATGAATGGATCATCACGAAGTAGGTTTTCACTTAATGAGGCCTAGAGTAATCAACATGAATTTTCGACCATGATTTAGTCGCCTCTTCCCATGGGTGCATGGAAGCCTGTATCAAAAACTTCCTGACCACCTTGCTGTCGCAACAGTTTCCAATCGCCAGGAAACCTTTTCATGGAGTAACTAGTGCCAAGGTTTCATAATGGTTGCCTTATCTGGAGTTAACAAATGGTAAAAAATAACCATCATTCATCCCAGAACCCTTTTGGCTACCTCTTGTCCTTTTGTGGTGAAAGTGGCTTGAATAGAATTTGTTTTCTGTTCCGAATTGATCCTGTACCGGAGAAAATCGATCAATGAATTTAAATGTTGTCTTCCTTTATGCGGATTACTAACTAAGTCTTTGAAAAGTGCCATTTAGTTTCTGTTTCAAAAATTACTGTTATCCCTAGTAGCAGACCATCTAAAATTCTGAAAAATTTTCTTTTGCAAGTATCGACTCCCAAATCTTTGTAACCATAAATCTTCATGCTGTCATCCGACTTCAAAGAGGGAATTGGCATAGCAGACTCGTTGTAATTTAATGGCTCTAGATTTTCCCGTTGCTCTAACATGACATGATGACAATGTAGGCAATGTTGCCAATATTGGTAATGTTGGCAATGTTGGCAATATTGGAAATGTTAGTAAAGCTAGCCATGTTGCCAATGTTGGCAATGTTAGTAATGTTAGCAATGTTGCCAATGTTGGCTATGTTGGGAATGTTGGCAATGTTGCCAATGTTGGTTATGTTGGCATTGTAAGCGAAAAATAGTAATATTGACAATGTTGGGAATGTTGACTATGTTTGCAATGTTGGCTATTTGGCTATGTAAGCAATGTTGGCAATGTTGGGCAACTTTGAGAATGTTGGAAATGTGGGCAATGTAGCTATGTTGGCAATATTGGTAATGTTGGCAATGTTGGAATGTTGGCAATGTAGGCAATGTTAGCAATGTTGGCAAAGTTGAAAATGTTGGCAATGTTGAAAATGTTGGCAATGTTGGCAATGTTTGCAATCTTGGTAATGTTGGCAATGTTGCCAATGTTAGCAATGTGAGCAATGTTGGTAATGTTGACAATGTTGGCATTATAGGCAAAAATGGTAATGTTGGCAATGTTGGGAATGTTGGCAATGTTTGCAATGTTGGCTGTGTTTGTTTTTTAAGCAATGTTGGCTATGTTGGCTATCTTGGCAATGTTGGCAATTTTAGCAATGTTGGCAATGTTGGTAATGTTGGCTATGTTGGTAATGTTGGCAAAAATGGTAATGTTGGCAATGTTGGGAATGTTGGGAATGTCGGCAATGTTTGCAATGTTGGCTATGTTGGCTATGTAAGCAATGTTGGCAATGTTGGGCCACTTTGGGAATGTTGGAAATGTGGGCAATGTAGCTATGTTGGCAATATTGGTAATGTTGGCAATGTTGGAATGTTGGCAATGGTGGCAATGTTAGCAATGTTGGCAAAGTTGAAAATGTGGGCAATGTTGAAAATGTTGGCAATGTTGGCAATGTTTGCAATCTTGGTAATGTTGGCAATGTTGCCAATGTTAGCAATATGAGCAATGTTGGCAATGTTGACAATGTTGGCATTATAGGCAAAAATGGTAATGTTGGCAATGTTGGGAGTGTTTGCAATGTTGGCTATGTTAGTTTTTTAAGCAATGTTGGCTATGTTGGCTATCTTGGCAATGTTGGCATTTTTGGCAATGTTGGCAATGTTGGTAATGTTGGCTATGTTGGTAATGTTGGCAAAAATGGTAATGTTGGCAATGTTGGGAATGTTGGCAATGTTTGCAATGTTGGCTATGTTGGCTATGCAAGCAATGTTGGCTATGTTTGCTATCTTGGCAATGTTGGCATTGTTGGCAATGTTGGCTATGTTGGCAATGTTGGCAAAGTTGGCAAAGTTGGCAATGTTGGCTATGTTGACCATGTTAGTAATGTTTGTTATTTTGGTAATGTTGGCAATGTTGGCAATGTTGGCAATGTTGTCAATGTTGGCAATGTTAGCAATGTAGGAAGTACTGGCTATGTTGGCTATGTTGGCTATGTTGGCAATTTTGGCAATGTTGACAATGTTGGTAATGTTGGTTATGTTGGATTTGTTGGATATGTTGGTAATGTTCCCTATGTTAGCCATATTGGCAATGTTGGCAATGGTGGCTACATTGTCTATGTTACTTTATGCTTTGTACTTTTTGCTTTATGTTTTTTCGTTTTTCGGTTGTTTCTTTTTGTTTTTCTTTTTACTCTTTGCTTTTTGCTTTTTGCATTTTGCATTTTGCATTTTGCATTTTGCATTTTGCATTTTGCATTTTGCATTTTGCATTTTGCATTTTGCATTTTGCATTTTGCATTTTGCATTTTGCATTTTGCATTTTGCATTTTGCTTTTTGCTTTTTGCTTTTTGCTTTTTGCTTTTTGCTTTTTGCTTTTTGCTTTTTGCTTTTTGCTTTTTGCTTTTTGCTTTTTGCTTTTTGCTTTTTGCTTTTTGCTTTTTGCTTTTTGCTTTTTGCTTTTTGCTTTTTGCTTTTTGCTTTTTGCTTTTTGCTTTTTGCTTTTTGCTTTTTGCTTTTTGCTTTTTGCTTTTTGCTTTTTGCTTTTTGCTTTTTGCTTTTTGCTTTTTGCTTTTTGCTTTTTGCTTTTTGCTTTTTGCTTTTTGCTTTTTGCTTTTTGCTTTTTGCTTTTTGCTTTTTGCTTTTTGCTTTTTGCTTTTTGCTTTTTGCTTTTTGCTTTTTGCTTTTTGCTTTTTGCTTTTTGCTTTTTGCTTTTTGCTTTTTGCTTTTTGCTTTTTGCTTTTTGCTTTTTGCTTTTTGCTTTTTGCTTTTTGCTTTTTGCTTTTTGCTTTTTGCTTTTTGCTTTTTGCTTTTTGCTTTTTGCTTTTTGCTTTTTGCTTTTTGCTTTTTGCTTTTTGCTTTTTGCTTTTTGCTTTTTGCTTTTTGCTTTTTGCTTTTTGCTTTTTGCTTTTTGCTTTTTGCTTTTTGCTTTTTGCTTTTTGCTTTTTGCTTTTTGCTTTTTGCTTTTTGCTTTTTGCTTTTTGCTTTTTGCTTTTTGCTTTTTGCTTTTTGCTTTTTGCTTTTTGCTTTTTGCTTTTTGCTTTTTGCTTTTTGCTTTTTGCTTTTTGCTTTTTGCTTTTTGCTTTTTGCTTTTTGCTTTTTGCTTTTTGCTTTTTGCTTTTTGCTTTTTGCTTTTTGCTTTTTGCTTTTTGCTTTTTGCTTTTTGCTTTTTGCTTTTTGCTTTTTGCTTTTTGCTTTTTGCTTTTTGCTTTTTGCTTTTTGCTTTTTGCTTTTTGCTTTTTGCTTTTTGCTTTTTGCTTTTTGCTTTTTGCTTTTTGCTTTTTGCTTTTTGCTTTTTGCTTTTTGCTTTTTGCTTTTTGCTTTTTGCTTTTTGCTTTTTGCTTTTTGCTTTTTGCTTTTTGCTTTTTGCTTTTTGCTTTTTGCTTTTTGCTTTTTGCTTTTTGCTTTTTGCTTTTTGCTTTTTGCTTTTTGCTTTTTGCTTTTTGCTTTTTGCTTTTTGCTTTTTGCTTTTTGCTTTTTGCTTTTTGCTTTTTGCTTTTTGCTTTTTGCTTTTTGCTTTTTGCTTTTTGCTTTTTGCTTTTTGCTTTTTGCTTTTTGCTTTTTGCTTTTTGCTTTTTGCTTTTTGCTTTTTGCTTTTTGCTTTTTGCTTTTTGCTTTTTGCTTTTTGCTTTTTGCTTTTTGCTTTTTGCTTTTTGCTTTTTGCTTTTTGCTTTTTGCTTTTTGCTTTTTGCTTTTTGCTTTTTGCTTTTTGCTTTTTGCTTTTTGCTTTTTGCTTTTTGCTTTTTGCTTTTTGCTTTTTGCTTTTTGCTTTTTGCTTTTTGCTTTTTGCTTTTTGCTTTTTGCTTTTTGCTTTTTGCTTTTTGCTTTTTGCTTTTTGCTTTTTGCTTTTTGCTTTTTGCTTTTTGCTTTTTGCTTTTTGCTTTTTGCTTTTTGCTTTTTGCTTTTTGCTTTTTGCTTTTTGCTTTTTCTTTTATGCAGTATACAAGTACGGTATAAAAAGTAAATATTATAATGTTTTCTAAGCAAATTCGCTATTAGGATGGTTTGCTAATACAAGTCTACAGATTAAAAATTAAGTGCGTAGACACATTATTTGGGAAAATTCAAAGAAAATTGTCTTTTATAGGAAAAATGAAAGCACGTTTTACAGCACTTCGATATATTCCAGAAGACCACGAAAAACAAACTGAAAAATATACACAAAACAAGTAATTACCAAGTTCGAGCAATATGGTGTTTGCAATATTCGCAATTCATTTTATACGAGAGCGCAATATAGAGCAAAAGGCATGAATAGATCTTCAATCATTTTCCCATAGAAATATTGAATTTAATAAAAAGATGTTAGTTTGGTATGGAATCAGATATAATGTTGTATTAGGAGTGCTTGATTGTTAAAAACCGATAGTTTCGATCTTAAAAAGACGGTCAACATTTATCAGTAGAATATTGCAGAAGTAACCGCTGCCCAGGCAAAACTTGTGCAACAAGATTCGCAGATTTGGACCAGATCTGCTCATAGTGCGGTAAATAATTTGTGTCATAATTCAGATATGAATCAAAATTATAAGGATAATAATAAAAATAAGGATAATACTTTCTCGAAGCCTGTTGCTCTGATTATAAACCTAATTGGCTAGTAGATTTCGTCTTGAACTATCTTTTGATATACTAATTTTCCCTCTTTAAATATTTTTCGAAATTTCCTAAACAAATATACAAAAATGAGTATTTTCCTAAAAAAATGCTAGCTACATAGCAATCGTAAATAATAATTGAAAGTGGCGTGACATGTGGCATGCTACCTAACGTGCCATATATATGTATACTGTGATACATTCTTTATAATATTACCAAAAATTTTAACTTACATTACCAAAATCCAATATTTAGCTAAAGGCTTCTTTAGGTAGGAATTTTAAAACATTTTTAATTTTGAAATGGTCTTATATGGCCTTATATAGCAAATTATATGGCTTTATATTGAAATGATCTTCGTCTTGTTTGGAAATAAACCTAAATAGATATCTAGGTATGAAATGCAGATCGATGACTTTCTTCGTCTGAAAATCTTCCTCTAAGGAAGAAATGTCTAAAGTTTAGCAAATCTTACGCCGAATTCGGTTACACCACAGCAAGATGGCACTCCTCATTTACCAATAAAGTATTGTAAAGTCAGCGCAGTTCCACTCATTAATATTTTAATTTAAACCTGTTCTTTTAAATTTAATTTACTTCCATACAATCCTCGAAAAAATTCCACACAACAAATGGCCAAACATCGAATACAAACAAAATCTGGTCGACGTAACATCTAAAAGAGTGAAACCGCAATTTTTTCTAACTTGATCCATTTTTAGATTCAGATATACTACGGGTGCAAAAAAAAATTATTGTTTCATAACCTTAAAAATGTTAATAAAAAAATTCAAAAATTATTTAAAGCTTTTAGAACTTTTAAATTTCACAAAACTGCAATTTGGAATAAATTAAAGCACTAATCGATATTACCGCACTTTATAAAACTATGTCAATGTAGTACAAACGTTGCACACATCTGACACATATTTTACTGTCGCAATTTTTACGTTTACAATTGGCTACAGTATATTATACTAATAATACGAACGCGCGGGAAATTTAACGTCACGGTATACAAATATAGTAGAACAAATAAAAAGAAATCAGTCGACAACTTGCTCCTTTCGGTCCCAGTTCGTAAAAACCTCGTTTTGTTTTGTTACTTTAAATGAGTAAAAATTACTCCAGCACAATTTTACTTTTCTCCTCTTTTCACATTTTCCATTTACAACATTATGTTTTTTCGATTATGGTATTTCTCCAACATTAAGTTGGTTTTGAAAAAAAAAATGTTCACAACTTTTTTTGTCTGCTTTTCATTCGGTTTTCGAGTAATATTTGTTAGTCGTTTTCGAATTGTTCACGGGTGAACATTATTCGAGTGAATTTAAATTTTTTTTTCCAAACCGAACTTTTTAGTGTCGATCTAAATTTTGAAAAGGGACGAAGTCAATTTGTTTTTCAAATTAAAATTTAACGGCGCGATGTTTTATTATTTTCTATTTTTGGTGTATTAACGGGTGAAGTGAGCTTTTAATAATATAAAGTTTAAGTGTTGTTTTGTGAAAAGTGAATTTTTGAGTGAAAACAAAAATTGTTGTGTGGTTGTTTTTTTTTTGTGTTTCCATTTGAGTGCTTAAATTGAGTGTAAAATTTTACGTGGCTTAGATAATATCATGAAAATTATAAAAAAAATGATGAAAATTTTTAATTGGAAATGCACGTTTATCATTATCCTATTGTATTATATGAATGTCGTAAAATGTAGTGAATTTCCCGAACGTGAGTGTTGTGATCCCATTTTTCCTGAACCAGATCCAATGCCACCAGCATTACCTACGACAACAACATTACCATCGTCACCATCAACGTTGACCGGACGTTCAGGTAATTGAATAATAATTTAAGTGATTTTATGTTTATATTTTTTTTTTGTTCGATATTTCCACTCATCTTTTAATATAGCGTGCGCTGTTTATATAAAGACACGATAATTATATTAAAGCATCTGCTTATATGTTTAGCCTCATTAAATTTTTATAAATGGGTCAATAAACAACATGTTTTCCTGTTTGCCGGTATATACGTATACTTAACAGACAAACAATTCATTATCGTTTAATCTGTTTTGCGGAAAAATAAAAGCTACAACAACCATGTACAGTAGAAATGTACTATAGAAAAAAAAAAAGCTTTTCCTCATTTCAGTGTATATAAATAGATGAACTACGTTGAAATATAAAAAAAAATTGTGTGTTTGTATGTAATTGAAGAAGAATACGAGGAACATTATTTACTAAATAGATTACATAAGCTTTAAAAGCTAATTTTTTTTCTATATACATTTTTATTTGGAACGTAAACATAGCCAAATACATCCTGATACGTTTTCTTTTGTTTTAATATTTCCTATTTTTGTGTGTATACTAAAATTAAAGCTCGCATTTTAGGTTATCTATTTAACGAATATAAATACTGATCGTTTGTGTATGTGTGTTAGTGTATTCCAGAGTGGATGTGTGTTTCAGCATAAATGAATTTTAATTAAAGTGATATTAAAGTGGATAAGCTCGTATACAAAGTCTAATAATAGTGTTTTCATTTTATAACCAAAATATATAAAAAAATAAAACCAAATCGAATTTTAATTTCAACACTTTGATAAACTAGAGCTTTAGTAAAGTTTTGTTTACTAAATTTGTAAACAAAAAAAAAATATCGAAATGTTAATGATGTGATGTTTGCATGCTTTTTTTTCCATTTCATGGTAAATTTAACAAATTAATTGTTGTTTTATATTGCTCGCGCGTATAGTAGAGCTTATTGATTTCACGGCAAAATAAGCACACAGATATTTTTGTTGTTTGGTGAACGAATTTTTTTTCGTGTTGGTTTCGTTTTTTTTTTTTTTTTTTTGTGAACTTGAAATGGATATGTTAGTGTTATGTCAGATTTTTGGTAAACTTAGTGTTAGGTGTAAATACTTTAATTACTGCGTTACCTAGTTATTGGTTTAATGCAAGACAAATGTACTTATATCTTTTTTATAATGTTAGATAACTTTTTATAGTGAATGTAATTTTTTAAGAAAGTTTATTTTAACAAGTTTTGCGCAGTGTTGCATTCACATATAATTAAAAGAAATTGATTTAATATGTGAAAAGCATAAAATTTCCATAAATATTATTCCAATTAAGTTGAGATACCTTACCGAAATCGTGTTAAGATAAAATAGAAGGTAAAATGTTATTAATGACGAACCTTCAAAGGAGTCATTTTTTATTTTATTTTAATTTATTTATTTGTGTGAGAGGAATCATTACTTGTCTTATATGCGGACTAATGAATAATTTTACTCTTGCTTACTTTTGACAATGTTCGAATTGTTTAGTCTTCTTACCCAATTTTGTATTTCCCCTGTAACTGACTCAATCGTCAAGTCCTTTTAAGGATTACTATTTTTAGTATACCATGCTATAATAAGAGCAGCCCCAGAGCGGTATTCCGTAGGTTCACATCTAATTACTAGTAGACATTCTAGAGTGTCTGCCTATAAAGCAATCCATTTTATGGAGTTTTAGACAGATTTATTGATTTTTCTTCTTCATACGGGCTTTCATTTTGTAGTACAGCGATGAACCATATCGATGCTTACTTGTAATTTAATCCTTAAGATGGTGTAAAGGAAATTCAATAAGAATTGAGGTGTGCCAGGAAAATTTTATTGTTAATAACCAGGCCGAAGTGAATGTCCCAAGATATTTTAATAAGCAAGGGTTGCATAATTGGGCGGCCAAATCAAGTCAAGAAAGAGGTCCTAAATCATTAACCAATATGTTGTCTGTAGCAAAAACTTCAGGTGTTTATTTTCTGACGTGATGTCATACATTCTCATAAACTAAACAAACTGGAAAGTAAAGGCTGCTTATGAAGAATATAACAAAAATAATCCAAATAAACTGACGCGTCTACGGAAAATGTTAACCGAGGAAGAATTTATTGCCTACCTGGCTATTTTACCTAGCCAATTTCGAAAATCACTGAACTTCATCATTCAAACAATGAACAAGTGAATGTGTCGTTAGTTCTAAGGAACTAAGTTAGTTCTTAAAATTTGATAAAAAAAACACGAGACAATGCCGCTTAGAAACAAGTAAAACTAAAGGCAACCAGTGATTCTTTGAAATGCTAAACTTGAATGCACTCCGAATGTATTGTTGTGAATGAACAGCTATTTCCATTCCGAGGTATATGTATTGAAAGTATATCACTATAAGTAGATACTATATAAGTACTTTTTTTATTTTGTATTTTACGTCACTGCCTCTTGCACGCCTAATCAAAATCGCCTATCCATTATAGATATTTATACATTATATTTTGAACTAAATTGGCTGGGTGCCATCTTGCTGAAGTTAAACATTATTTTCTTGTGCCACTTTCGGTTTTATGTTTTAAATATAAAAAATTAACATTTGTATTAAAAAATTGTGCTTTGATAAAAATTCTAGTAAAAATAAGAAACTTAAAAAAAAATTACAAACTGTACACGTTGTAAATCTTCAGTACAAAAAGCCCTTGTTTTACAAATAATTTGTTCATCGAGGAAAATTTCATGTTTTTGTTTTAAATAGTTTGTTGGTCAACGGATGTATGTGAAGTTAGCCCGAAAAAAACCTTTCATCCCGAAAAAAGCCTTTTCAAAATGTGTCTTAGCTAAATATCACAAATAACTTAATTGTCAGCCCGAAAATCATACATAATAAGAGAAATTTTAAAATGTATCCCAATTTTAATTTTTAAAAACATTATACATTATACAGTAAACTTCAAAATGATGAAAATCATATGTACGTATGTATTGTATGTATTATAAGCAAAACTCAATATTTGAAGAGAGTATAAAATTCCACCACTGAATCTCAGCTCACAGGGGTTGATAGATATAGTGCTGTATGGGGTATGTTAGATGAGACTCTTACCTCACTAAAATAACTACCCGTATATCAACGCGATGGATAGAAGGGTGTTTTATAGAGCTTCATCCCCATATCCATCAAGGAATATTAATAACACGAAAGTTTCCACCACTGAATCTCAGCTCACAGAGATTGATAGATATAGTGGTGTATGGGGTATGTTAGATGAGACTTTTACCTCACTAAAATAACAACCCGTATGTCAACGCGATGGATAGAAGGGTGTTTTATAGAGCTTTATCCCCAACTGTTAGGTCTACGTCAGGTGATGGCATTTGGGTTTGATTATTAGGCGTCTGAATATTGGTTGATTTAATAGCAGCTCTTGGAATACCAGCCACAATTTGTCGATGGATTGTAACATTTCGTTCGTGTAAACGTCCTATTTTAGTGGGTAGTTTACCAATGTTAGTAGATGTTTTGAATCTCCGTTTTATAGTAGCAAAGTAATTTTCAACATGACTATTGCTTTGTCGTACTCCATCGTTCAAAACACCACTCCATAGCGGTAAATATGCCATGTATTTTTTTAATATAAAATTATGAAAATTAGGATTATACAAACTATTTACTCCACCAATTGATGCTTCATTATTTAATGACAAACAGATGTCATCTTCTATTTTTTTAAAATCTTGGAAATATGGGCTTTGTATGTATATTGGCTTTGTGCTGTCTTTATTTATTTTTAATTTTGTGTGATCGGTTACTGTAAAATCAAAATATGTATCGCTTTTTATTATTAAAGTAGTCAAGGAACTTAATGATTTTTGCACTTCTTGAGTAATAAATTTAGACCTTAATACTACTGGTAGATTCCTCCATAACTCTTTAATAGTTTCATAGTTTGTTACCATGAATAACGACGAAAGAACTTCTTTGACAATTTTAGAGTTGGATGGGCATTTTGAAAAGTGCAAATTTATATATTGTGCCATTGTGTGGGATAAATGACACCAGCATAAAAAAACTTTAACTATGGATTGGTTTGTTTTATAATAGTGTTTATTATTGATCCATGCATGAGTTGCCATAAGATATTCAATTATATCCATATTATTAAAGGAACTAAACACAGCATTTAATTCAGCAAATGAAAAATCTATAACCACTGAATTAAACACTGGCCATTTTTTAAATTATCCTTCGACGTATAACTTAAATGATCTAAGCCAACCTCCAATAGAATCAATATTGTGGCTTGAACTAACCATATCTGTTATTGGGAATGGTGATGTAGCATCAGTCATAGTAGTTTGGGCAGCTATTACTATAGCATAATACAAAATGTATTATTACTTGTTGGACAAGTTTTGAAAGGAGTACGAACCAAACTACCAGTAGCATCTAAATATACCGTTAATTCTGTATTTTTAAATGATTCTCTAATTATTTTCATAACATTATTCTGCATTGCACTATTTGTCACAACCATAAACGGACGACGCATAATTTTTTGGATATATTTATCTTCACTCAATGCTTTTTTTTCCCACTCTTTATCAATATCAATAAAATCATCTTTGTCATTATCATTTAATTGCAATGCCTATGATCGTATTTTTCTAAGTACATCATGTGACTTTGATTTTTGAATTGTATTGTTTTTTTGAACTAAATCTTCCTCTTGAATTAAACTTTCGGCAAACCTTTCAACAGTTTTTTCTAATAGTTGCCTTTTAAAAAGGTCCCGCTTATAACATATTGTGTGACCGAATTTTTTTGTTATATGAATAAAACGTTCACTCGTACTATAAATTTCGAAAATTCCTTCCTTTAAATCTTTATTTACAAGTTTATATTTTCGACATGTCTTTACATTTCTATGACCACAATAAGTTCTTTTGGTTAGATGATTTTTTGATACATCATAACTTTTAATTTTTATTAAACAGCCAGTAAGTTTTGTTAACCTTTCAATAATTACCGATCTGTACATATACGTTTCTAATGCTCGTTTATTAGGTAGAAAAATTTGTTTCCAAATACTGTTTGGAATGATTAATTTATAATCAAGTTTTTTGTAAACAATTTTTGTGGGTTTATTAGATTTCAACTGATTCGGCTGCCTGCTACTTTGGAACGTATTATTGTTCACGCTAACATCTGAAAGTAAATTATCACAACTTAAATTAAAATCTATATTACCAGATTTATCAGGAATATTGGGCATTTGATTCATTTCATCTGAACTAAATTCTTTTTCAACAGGGTTTGTTGAACAAACATTATTGGTTTCAATATTTTCATTTGTATCTATAAAATTGATTGATTTTAATTGTGAATCGTTTTGATTTATGAAAGCTAATGTCTCCAGTTCATCTATATGTTCACTAGTTGTAGAAACGGAATTATTTTCAAATGTATCGTTTGACACTTTATTGCTTCTAATATTTCTGTTCCAAATATTATAAATCTTGGTGCGATTTGAAAAATTATTTGTCACTTTAAGTAATTGACATAATTGAACCATGTAGTTGGAATTTGAATTAGTCAATTTAACATTAATTAGCGATAATTTTTCTAATATTGTTTTTACCAAATCCACAGTAATTAAACTTCTTTTCTTTTTGTAATTATACAAAGAAATTTGATGTCCTGATTTTTCCATTTTAATGGTAAAATTCAATGTAGAGTCGTGTAAAAGAAAGTCGTTTATATTTTAAAAGCAGGTATAATTATCTCAAATAGAAAGATAGCCGAGGTCGATAGAATGAAAAACGAAACAACAAAACGATATAATCACAAGTTTAAAGAGAGTCCAAGAGAAAGCGAAGGTGGTAGTTTTAAAAAAAACTTTTTATTTATTGCTAAAAAACGGTAAAATTCACACAAAAAAATATTATATACTAACAAAACAACGTCTGAACAAGTATAGAAAAGCAAACTGAAAAAAAATTCCTTTTATACTCTTTCAAAAAATTTTAATTTTTATGTTTTTTGATATTTTTTAAAGTAATTTGTAGAAATATTTTTACCAACGATGTAATAAATAAAACTGATTGTACAAAGAAACTGTAATTTAAATAGGTCCACGGTGGAACCTAATTCAAAAAATTTAGCTTGATTATCGTTTAGATAAGAAACAGATAAAAAATTATAACTTAATATTAAAATATGCATAAATAACTAAAGTAAAAATATAAAGAATTTCAAAAAATCGCGCATATTCAAATTAATAATCCTGTAAAGTAAGGATCCCATCTAACATATCCCATACACCACTATATCTATCAATCCCTGTGAGCTGAGATTCAGTGGTGGAAACTTTCGTGTTATTAATATTCCTTGATGGATATGGGGAAGAAGCTCTATAAAACACCCTTCTATCCATCGCGTTGATATACGGGTTGTTATTTTAGTGAGGTAAGAGTTTCATCTAACATACCCCATGCACCACTATATCTATCAATCGCTGTGAACTGAGATTCATTGGTGGAAACTTTCGTGTTATTAATATTCCTTGATGGATATGGGGATGAAGCTCTATAAAACACCCTTCTATTCATCGCGTTGATATACGGGTTGATATTTTAGTGAGGTAAGAGTCTCATCTAACATATTCCATACACCACTGTACCTATCAATCTCTGTGACCTAGGATTTAATTAGTTTGGCAATTAGGTGTTTTGTATATCTCTGTGAGCTGATTCAATAGTGGATAATTCCATTTTATATATAGACCCATTATATAGAACACGTTTATTAAGAATTCTTAATTTATTTGGTTTTAAATTTTTTGAGTTTATTATAAAAATTACGTCATTTAATAATTTAATATTTAAAGTTTATTGTAGTTATTTTTTTATGAAAAATCGGTATGGAATTTTTATTTATTACACTATTTTCGTACTATCAGTGAAGACACATTTTCAAAAGTCTTTTTTCGGGCTAGATTTTCAGGCTAACTTCACATCCGTGGTCAACGGCGAGTATCAAACTAACAACTACTAGGGCTAGGGCTGTAAGAGCTAGAAAGAAAATTTGATTTAAAAAAAAAGGTGACAAATTTTTTTTCAAATCAAGTATAAACCAGTAAACAGACTGACTGTAAATTTGTTAAATTGTATAATTATGTAAAATATGGCTGACTCAAACATAAACATAACAATCTTTTGGACAGTGTTCGGTACCTGTTATCTTTGACCATGATTTAGTTTTTACTCGCTATAAAGGTTGTCGTACTAGAGATAAAATATCTTATAATGTCGTTCCTGATTACAATGCAATTTATTATAAATATTTTACAGAATGTTTTTAAGTGTTATTTTTCATTGACTAACGTCAATACTTGTCAATATTCGTCAAACGTTTTACTCGTTTTGCTTCTTGGTTAAATTCAAGTATTTTAAATTTAATAAAACGTAGAGATTTAATTATAAAAATTATAGTAAGTAAAATTTGGACAAGATTTTCTTGGCTTCAAATATTTAATGTTTTTGAGAAAAAAAAACTATTAAATGCATCAATCGAGCTTAACAGTATTTCTACTTTTGAAATACTAATGACTAAAAAAAAAATAAAAAATTTGAAGGGAGTTGGCATTTCTAACACTACTGGTGTTTCAGTCATTGGATTTTCTGCTGATGATATATTGAAAAGAATTTGTACATTTTGTGATTCTTTGGGAGTTCTTCCATTACCAGATATAGATTTTAAAAGATCCTCGGTAGATGAATCCTTTCTATTTGATTGTGTTGATGAATTTCTGGTGAAAGAAGCCATTTTTACTTTTAAATCAGGATCTATTTATAAATCTTTTTCTGCCACACATTACATTTATTGTAAATCAGTGTTTGACCAAATCCGTTTTCCCAAATTTATGGAAGGTATAGTTTCCATCATTCCTTTACCTAAAATAAATGTCGTCTCGAACATTTGTGAAATTCTTCCTATCGGCAATTAGCCGGCTCTCTCAAAGGTTATGGAAAAAACTATGCCTATGCAGGTTCAGAAGCACTTCAAAAGGTTTTACTTTCTATGTAAATTTCAGTCAGGTTTTAAACCAGGCCATAGCACTACAACAGCACTAGTACATATAGTTGTTGATCTTTCTGGTATGTTAGATATGGAGAATTTGTTTGCTGTTATGGTTTTATTGGATTTTTTAAATGCTTTTGATAGTTTTAATCATACACATTTGCTTCAGAAGCTTTATATGCTACTGATATGCTCAGAAAATTTAACCATATTTCAAAATTCAAAAAATCCATTTTTGGACTTATGCAACTTATTTGAATTTTACTATTAAGTTTTATTTTATATTTGCATGTTGTACGAAAGCTGTGGCTTATGCCGTAATGATTAAAAAAAAAACTTATGATAAATAATTTTTGAAAGGAAGAGCTTTTAATTATCTGGCAAATTTCACCAAGTTGAAGATAAAAAACTTTTTTTATTAAAACTAGGATCAAGTGTATACAAAATGTGTTTCTAGCCTTTTCGAAAGCTTGATTCAAGAAACTCGAGAAACGCGTAACTATTTACTATTCAAATTTTACATAATAAAATGAAAAATCATTCAAATTAGTGTTGTGGTATTATTTCTTAATTTTCAGCATCTTGTCAACTTACAAGCTTTGTAACTAGCGATTACAGAGATTAATATTCCGTTAATTTTTGTATCATTAAATTTAGAAAAAGTTCTATAAAACTTAGACATTTTATTTATAGATTATAGCTATAAATTATTTCGTAGAAATTAAATTTGTATCAGACATTTAAATATAGATTATAGTATTCAGATGAAACCTCAGCAAGCTTGCCATTTATAGATATATAATTTAAACTCAAATGGAAACCCGTGCAAGTGATTTATATTTATATGCAATATACAATATTTAAAAAAGTTTTAAATATGTTTAAATTAAAAAGCTTATTGAATTTGTGTTTTTTTATTACATTAAAACGATACTCTAACAATATTCGTATTAAAGAAGCTTTTTAAGTGTTTGTTAAGTTAAAACGAAAACTAAAACTCACAACGATATCTAAATTAAATTTAAATCAATAAAAGCTGGACCCAATTTGTAAGGAAACATGACTAAATTTAAGTTTTTAAAGAAGCTGCTAAAGAAATTTATATTGTTACTTCTTTCTCTTTAAATTTGGAAGATATTGATTAAAGTATTGTTTTAAAAACGTTTTTGTGCTTCGCATATTATGATAAAAGCTAATATGTTAAATATTTACGGCTGTACATTTTTTTGAAACCGAATTTGATAATGCTGAATATATTTTTAACTTTTTATATAAATACATAGTTTCAAAATCATTTGATAGCTTCAGTTTGAAGCTTTGATAGCTTCTCTTTTTTAAGAAGCGATCTCTTTGGGTCTAAGCACATCACAATTCCCAATTTTGGGTATAAATAAAAATGATATAAAAAAAATGATTTTGGTTTATTTTGAACATACCTAAAATCGAGTAACTTATAGCAAACATTAAAAATCTCGTTTGTTTTTTTCGATGTTCCGATGTTTAGTAAAACGAACAAACCAAATGTTTTTATAGAGGCATAGTACTACGATTAAAAATTTTATTTGACTGGTGATTGTTTTTCAATACGTTACTGTATGAATTGAGACCAACCAAAATAAATAAAAGCTTGATTAAATACTCCGTAAATTTAGTAAGTGCGTAGGTAAGCGACTGATGATTCGTAAAACATTTTTTTTATCAGATACAATATTTTTCAGTAAGTTTAATCACAAATAATTTCAAGTATCTCTTTTTCGTTTACCACGTAGTTCCTTCTGTTTTATCTTGCGTTCTCGGAAGGAAAGTGATTGGCTTGCCTTCTTGTCCTCATACCGCTCTGAATTCAAAATTTAATACGTCTGTCGCGAAAGCTTGTTATTTCAATATTTGATATTTTTAGTGACATTATTGGTAAATTAGTGAAACTCACTCTTTAAATCTACAATCGTGAAGTTTATTTTACACTAGATTTGCAAGAATCTCGTTTATTTTGATTGTGAAAGACGAGTTAAGTTTTCGATGATTGTACAACTTTCTATGTTAAGTTTTCTCCGGAGGCGTCCTCTTTTCAAAATTATATGGTGATATGGGTGGTCTAACAATTACATCTTCTAGTAGTTTCTATATTGGTTTGTCAACTTCCTCTTTAACACATGTCACGATAACGATATGGTTGAGAGTAGGCAGTTTGTTGTTTACAGTTCAAATTCGCCATTGTAAGTTATAGCCAGATTAAGAAATTAATTTTGTAAAATTAAAACATATGACATTTGATTTTGATTGTGTGGATGACCAAAATATAATATATAAAACGGATTTCTACATGTATTGTAATCTTTTTATATACTATGACCCCCTGTTGGAGTGCAGAATCAATTGGCAAAACCATTATCTAGCATTTAGCAATGCATTACGCAGATGGGTACTCAAAAAGCGAATCTGCATTCGTCCTCATTTTGGCTCTCGATGGCTTAAAGTAAGACGTTAAGATAACTGCGTAACAGTTGGAAGAGCTTCGGCCCCTTGTAAAAATCAAGTTCATCTTTTTATACCAGGTTTTGGGTTTGGATCTCGGGTTTCTCTTTTTATTTTTAAAAGAATAACATTTTTCTCGTTCTGGCTTGCATAATTTTTCAGTCTTGTGTCTCGTTTTTTTAAAGAAAAGAATCAAAGAAAATTTTTGAATAAATGTTTTTATTATATAAGTCAATAATTGGTCGAAATTGAGGTTGAAAGTGTGTATTATAGAAGTAGGCTCTCTAAGGGTATCTTTCCCAAATATTCCGTCAAATTATTTTAGTGTAAAAGGAAAAATTTAGTTTTTCTGTCAGATTCAAAAAGCTCTTTCATTGCATGATGGATGGTTTTAACACTACCGACTACAGAATTTGCCAAAAGTTGCTTTTTATTTAAAATAGGATTACGTATGAGTCAGTATTCAATTTTTATTGAAATCCGGCCTTTTCTGAGACTTTGCTTGTTCCAAGTACTTAGTAGGATCTACCTCCATTTTACTAGTTAAGGTAACTAGTTGTCCCTTAAGGATCTAGGAAATTGCTTTGGGAATTGAAGTAGGAATAATTGTCTAGAATACTGATTTTAATGGTATTGGAGGGAATTTTGGAGAGGTTTCCAAAAATTTTGGTGCTATTTGTGGGTAACGTACAACATCTGGATAAAAGTTGTTATATTGCATTGTATAATAACCCATAGATGCAGTCATGGTTTGTGCCCAATAAATGTCGCTAGCCATCAAAAATTTATGCAACGTACAGATCGCTAGAACAATTGATTAAGTTTTTTTCTTTTATCTAAGTGAATTGGTTTTCCAAGTCAAATTAAGCTGTTTTAAATGCAAAAAGATGTTCCAACCATCTATAGCTCTGGAAAAGTGATAACTTTCGATCCGATACAGACCCGTTAACTGATGCAATGGATATACCTTTAATATATAAACTTTTAATGTGCATTCATCATCTGCCAAGATAAAGCGTGTGGTTTGTGTGTTTTTGCTCTAATGCGGAACGCAGTTTTTGTTTTCCTCCTTCATTTTGTTCTAAACTAAATTTCTGTCGACCAGTAAATGTTTCTGCAATCTAGACAGTATGTACTGCGCATAGTAGAACTCTTCTAAAAGTTTATTTACATTGGCTGTCCGAAAAGCGTTTTTTTCTGTGGATTAGAATATTTTTAGAGACCTTAGAAGATACTATCATACTCTTGCGAAAGGGTCAGATTCTTACCAAATAAATCATAACTCCCAATTTCCTTTACCCTATGGCCTCTAGGAATTACCGTTAAGTAATACTCCACGAATCAGGCTCAAGCTGCCATCATAATAGTCATAGTTCTTCATAGTTTTTGCACTCATACAACATATCATTCCCTCCGTTCTTCCACACTCTAACATCCAGTTGATAATATTTGCTAGTGCTAAATTCACTCTTACAGACGAAAATAGGTCAAATTTTTCTTTTCCAAAGCGCATACATCCAAAAAACACGTTATCTTTTGTTTCAGGTATATTCTTGCACTCAAAGCAGTAAGAAGAATCATCGTACTTGAACTTATGTAGATAAGCACGAAAACAACCATGCCCGTTTAAGAATTGACGTTGGTAAAACTGCTTCCCTCCATATCTCTGATCTATTCATTTATTCACCAAAGGAGTTAGTCGATGAATTCTTCGTCATTTCGGTGAATTGTCACATCGCAACCACCAGTCGTTATGCACTATTTAGCTAATAAATCTACTGCTGAAATTTTGCTATTAGATCGCCGTTCTCATATGAGATTTTTAAGGGGCTTAACCTATAAATAAAACCATCCTACATTTGGCGTTATTCGCGATAAAGCTCATTTTAGTGTCAAAGTTTTCTCACTCACAGTGTCAAAATGGGCTTTGAATGATCGATTATCATCGTTTAATACTCTCGCTGGTACTTAATAAAAGGTTAAGACACCTGTTCTCCACCCATTTTAATCATTATACTTTCCATCATTTTCCTACTGAAGACCAACCATTTCCGTCTTATATCTCTTCCACAGCCTTTCTTAGTTGTGTCGCCACAAAACAACTAAAATATCGCCTAGTTCGACTAGCTAAGTATATTATACAAGCTACTATAGCGCTCCGGATATGCACGAATCACATTTTGCTAACGGAAAAATTTGGAAGTTTATTAGGACCGGTTTTCCCATAATCAGGCGGTTGAGGAAATAACGTAGAGACAATATTTTATAACGTATAGATAATTTTGGATTGGATGGGCTATATTTTAGTTAGGAGGCACTGTAAGCCAAGTAACTTTAGCTAGTAGACACAACCCTACAAAAAATGCTTCCACTAGAGCTTTATCTCCATTTTAACTCAGATTCCCCATTCAACGATCAAGGAATACTTTAAAGCTTATTCACGGCTTTCTGTTATTATTATATTTAACATTGCGCCTATCCAAATCTCTGAAGGGAAATTATATTTCCGAGTTACTTTAGCGTTATCACAATAGAACGAAAAGGTTCGATAAATAAATTCGTTATTTGGTCGTTTAAAATAAATTTGCAATAACAATGCGGCAAAAAATAAAAAAAAATTAAATTCACATTTCTAATTAAGACACTGCAGCTTTCTTATAGTGCAAAACGGAAAGGATTAAAGCATATTACGATTTTTTTATGTCTCCCAAGTTCCTCAGTTAGTTTTTAATTTTTTTTTTACTTAATCCTTCTGTAGTTGAGAAAAATAGCACATTTTAGTGTTGATGTTATTAGAGTGTTTTGTAAGCTTAGTTTTAAATATAGTTGTGCAATATTAAATGTGGTTATGTTATTTGATCTATTTCCAATCAAATTTATTTATATAACGCTGAAATTGAACAAATTTACTTTTCTATCAAACAAAACTAAAAAAAAACCATGTTTATATGAAACTGAAACATAAAATACAAAATACGTGTTTTGCCTCCAGTCATATCCTTTTCTTCTGTATAACATCCTTTTTGCTTAACACTTTAGTTTTTTTTTCGGGTATACGAACAGTGTATAGATACAGCAGGCAGAATCTAAAAAAAATACTGTGTATATATATATGGAAATTCCGTTTTAAAATAAAATAATCAAACGAGCTTTTTTAAACTTTTCGTTTTGTCGATTTACACAAAAAAAAAAAAAACTCAATTTTATTATTCTTAAACCGTTGGAATGTGTAAAGATAGCGAAACGTTTCACGATAGTCTATAATTTATACGGTTTTTCGCTCCTATATTTTCCATTAAATATATATATATATATATATATATATATATATATATATATATATATATATATATATATATATATATATAATATATATATATATATATATATATATATATATATATATATATATATATATATATATATATTATATATATATTATATATATTATATATATATATATTTATATATATATAAATATATCTATGTTTATATATATATATATATATATATATATATATATATATATATATAAAATTATAGTCTCTGCGGGCGATATAACGATTTTGTTGGATAAACTCCAATCTAGTGGGGGAGCATTCCGAAGTAACTAAAGATTTTAATTTGTTATATTAAGTTTTAATTTTGAGTTCTAGTTCTAATTGTTTAGTTCTAGACTGATTTTATATAATTCAAATTATTTATTGTTTCTAAAAATGTTCATGTGAGATTTTTATTTTATTTGTTTTTATTTTTATATTTTTTTATTTTATTATATTTGTTTTATTACAAATGAATTAAAATTCATCTAGTAATTTGTCTTTAATATCTGACGTTCAATTTTTTTGGGGATATAACCCATCATGGCTGCTCTAGTTCCAGAAGTCTCGTTCTTAGGAGTCGTCTAACTAAGTTGGTTTTATCCATAATACGACAAATTTCGAGATTTTCTTGTTGATAAAGACGAAGTTGGTGTTTCCTCGCGTGCTTCCTACTTTATTCGTGGACGTATTCCATCTTTAAGTCCCTAAGGAATTTACCATTTCTGATATACCATGGTGCATTTACAATACCACGTAAAACTTGGTTTTGGAATGATTGTATTATTTTCACATTGGTTTTCATGGTGCATCCCCAAAGCTGAATACTGTAGGTCCATATTGGTTTTAGAATTTGACTTTATAGCAGCATTCTTTTTGACATGTTTTTTCCTCTTAAGCTTAGCGTCAAGTTTCATGCCTAAATATTTGGCTGTATTTGCATGTGGAACTTGCTGTGAATTAATTTCCACTGGTTGCTGAAGTTAACATAAATTAATTTGGTTTCATTTAGCTGGATTCGACATCTCTTTGTCCAGTTACTCAATGTGTTAGTAGCTCTTTGCATACTTCTGCTAATATTATCGTCAATGAGGAGTATTGATCTTCAAATTTTACCCGAAAATGTTGATCAGCTAAGGAAGATTATAGAATCTGATAAATATGCTTTGGTAGATCTCGGTGCAGTTTATATGTTAGTCCTTTGTGCCATACTTTATCGAAAGCTTGTGCTATACTCAAAAAAATACTTGAACATATATTTTTGGATTTCCAATTATATCTGTGATACTGTGGACCTGTTAGTTGGTCCAATTTTTTACTCTAAAACCAAATAGGTGCAGAGGAACAAGTTCTGTTTGTTCTATGATTAATTTGAGTCTCATAAGCAGCAATTTTTCGAATAATTGAGAAATACTTGGAAACAAAGAAATCGGTTTATACCCGATTTTTTGTCATTAGTTGGCCTGCTTAGTTTTGATAACATTTTCACTTCTGCAACTTTGTTAATTATTTGAAATAACTTTTCTAATCCTTTTTCAGGTAGTGCTTTAACTGATTGTCCTGTAGTTATATTACAGTTGCTTTCAACTTTTAACTCTTGCAAAAATACAGGTTTTATGTTTTGGCTGTCAATTTTGTTAAATTGTGTTATGTTTTTATCTGCAGTTTGTCTTGGGGGAGGTCTGAATTTATATCTCCAAAGATATGATGGAAACAAATCAGCGTTTTTCTTTGCGCTTCTAGCCCAAGTTTCATCATCACATTTAATTAGAGGTCTTTCGTTTTAGGTCTTTCTAGAGTTTTTGTTGCTGAGAGGGAATAATCGGTATTTTTTTGACCAATAAGGTCAGAAAGGTAATTTTCTCTTATAAAAAAGTTTTATTTTATTACTAAAATAGTTGAGTATCGTTTTACTTTGTAGGCTCCGTTTTCTCTGCCATGTTTTTCATGCTTTACAGTTTTCTCTAATCAATTCTCGAACTTCCAAAGAGAATGTGATATGTGTTCGAGTTTTTTTTGACTATTAGGCTTACTTCCAAAACTGCTTATGTTGTAAAATTATCTATCGAGTATTATTTCTTTCGATATTCCCTTCTAGAAAATCATTTTTTTAATTTGGAAATTATTGCAGTCGATTTTCTATCCTTCAGTTCGTGGATATAGTCGCGAGTTTTGAAAGTTTTCCTATCAAAGTAAGGAAGATGTAGCTTCGAAGAGCGAACGTGTTGCAATGTATTATTTCCATAGGACCTTGTGGTGATTTGGTGAAATTTCAGGTTAATAGGTTTTATCTCATAATTCATTAAATTGCATATTTTATCACATCACTAAGGTCTTCGCTTATAACTTTTTTTGACCTAGTTTTAGTAATGAGTCTTGAAGTCCGAATCGGAAAACTTGTTGTATTTTGGCAAACGTTTGATCATTGGTGAATATAGCTGAAAATGCTAGTGTATTTGCATAATTTTTTAAAATATTTGTGGGTATCGTCATCCATGAAGGATGCTTTACGAATCACCTGTCTTTTTAGCTTGCCATGCTTAGGGCGGATAGTTTCTTTTATCAGTGTGTGCTTAATGACGACCTCGATCACTATCTGATTTTTTGAAATTGTTTAATATCGTTATGGAATCGTGAATTTGTTTTAATATAGTTCCATATTCCACAATTTGGTCTTTGTAAGGTTCTTCGTTGAAAAAATGACGAGGTAGCCATTCCTTATCATAAAAGTCCTATCTGATACTTTAAACATTTTCATGTAGATTCAGTGCTTGTGTAAGTATACGTGCACTTTCAGAGTTCTATTCTCTGTTTGAGTCAATTGTACTCTAGAAGCACCGCATTGTTTCCGTGACTATTTTGATAATTTGGTCATTGCGATTTTTTCAAAACTGGAAATATTATCGATTACATCTAAATATGTTGATACTTCTGCTATACGTCACAATCAACTATTTGGCAGACAAATTGTCTATATTTATGTTATCCTCATCTTTTCGAGTGGTCTAGCTCTTCTAAACAAATTTAAATTTGTCTAGCTATCTTATGGTCAAATTTGTAGAAAAATATCTCATTGATCAGTTTTTAAAATTTTGTGACGTTTTATTGTTGTGTTCTCAATTCCAACGGCTTCATTTTTTTGGCCGTCATACCTTACTGCTGTTGTTCAGCAAACCACGAATCTCAGCATTTTCGGGTTGGCTGGGATGCTGTATATATTACCTCCCATGATGTGTGATTTCATCACTATCGTATTACCTCTGTAAGACCATATGTAGGTTATCTTTCATATGTAGGTTATCTTTATGAAACCAAGAACGGTTAACTATTTCACGTAAAACTTTATTTTGGAAAGTTTGTTAATATTATTTTGCTTAGTATAGCCCCAAAGCTGAATATAGGCTTTACAAGTTGTCCATACAGGTTTTAAAACTTATGGCAATTTATTATGTATTTTATAGCAATTTATTATGTATTGGTATGTCTAAACATCTTCCAATAAGCCAAAACATTTTGCTACATTTAATGTTGAGTTCACCTTTTTTTTTGCATGTTTTTTCCATTTTAAATAAGCATCATGCCAAGATATTTTTTAACTTTTTAATTTCATTACTTACCAGGTGTATAGTCCTTTGCAGTTTTCCGGCTGCCTCTTGTACATTATCTCCAATTACCAGGACTGCAGTGTCATCTGTGAATGTAGCTATTGCTTGTAATAGGACAATTGGTTGTATAAATTATATATAATACAGAGCCCAAGATGTTACGTTGAGGAACCTCTGCTGATATTTGTTTTATTTCGGAAACATTTTCTTCATACTTAACGTAAAACTATTGGGGTTAGCAATATAAGATTTCAGCATTTTAAAGTATCGTACAATTTTTCCTTTCTTGGTGCAATTTATATTTCAACCCAGGAAGACATACTTTATCGAAAGCTTTGGCAACATTCAAAAATAATGCGGAACACATTTTCTTATTTTTTTCTATGATGGTCGTGATCCCGTGAACTGGTTTAATATGGTAGAGTTATTTTATCGATTTTATCCTGTCTCATTCGTGATCTTTCTGAGATATACCTTTTGTTTTGTTCTGCTGATCGTTTTGGTCTGGGAACTACTAACTACTACTCATTCAAATTATCTTGATCTATAATAGGCCATTGCATTTTGATAACTTTCCCACATGTAAAAAATTATCCTATATCATACCTGTAAATAAAATCGGCAAATAATTTAACATTGAAAATAACTGGGTAGTTTTCTTAGACGGTCAACCTTTACTAACCTCGTTTAATTCATTTATTTTTCGATAAACTCATTTAAGGTAGGACTGCAGGTTGGTGTGGTGCTTGTCAATTTTATTAAAACGTTTGATATAGAGACTCTCACGAGATTTTGTTTATTTAAATTCAGATTTTGTGTTGACCCTCTCTGTTGTTGTCACTTCGTATCTCCTTAATCTTTAAATATCTGTTCACATTTGACTCATTGCATCATTGACAAACTTCAAATATTCAAAGACCTATTAAATGAAAAAGCTCAAATTTCAAACTTGACAAAGTTTGTCGCCCAAATAAGAAATATGTGCGTTTGTTTAGGTTAATTGGCAAAATCAATACATCGTATCAGTTAGGCAAGGCCTGTATGAAAAAGTTATTAAATCTTAGGCTTTTTTGACACAATCTGGTCATTCTTAATTTGTTAGACTGTTTTTGGGACCATGCAAAACTTCGATTGTGAGTATATCGTATTACGACAGAAAATTGGCCATCTGTTTTCAACTTTATTTTATAAGTATGGCAAAGTGTAGTAATGCCCGATTAATAGAAAATGCCCGCTCGTTAATCCTTATTTTAAAATAAGATGATTGCTCAAAATGCCAATGTTAATTGCAGCATCGCTTCCGCTCTTCATAAAAATGTATTTTTAATGTTGTGTTAAAGTTTAAAATGAGCTTTCAGAAATTATGACAAGTATATCTTTGGTGACAAAAGGATGTTCTGTCTTCGATACTTTTTAATTTCATGATAGAATTTACCTTTTGAATTTACCGAAGGTACTCATATATTATGGACATGCTATTTATGTAATTGGTAAATGGTCATAAGGTTTAAGAACTCTTTGAAACATTAGTTCAATTGTCAGTTCCCTCTGCGGCTCAATAGCATTATCATGTATAAGATTGTTTCTGGATTCAAAAATATAACTTTGAGATAAATTTGGAATACTGTAAAACGACTCTTCTGTCAAATGTAATCAGCCATCTTACAACATGTTTTTTAAGCCATCATAATATATTGTCTAGATTTTACTTATTTTAGTTGATAACTCTAAAGTAAAAGTCGAGTGTCTAGTTTTATTCCTTCCTGATGACAGAAATACAAAAGTACAGAGCTATAAATTATAACGATTGGTGGATTAAAATAATTATTGGCACTAATAAGTAATTCCAAAGTTTTACAGTGATTGGGACCGTAATCCAGTATCAAAGTGTCTAACCCACCTAAGAGTAATTAATATCAAAAATTAGAACCGACAAGGTCGGCCACATTTAACAATTATATCTTCAAAATTTTTGTTCTATTAGTTTTAATTAAATACGATACTCTAAAACCAAGATCCTACTTGGAATCAGAAGATGTTTATATTTAGGTTGAACACAGATGAATGGGGATAGCTTTTTAACAAAAGGCCCCTGTTAATAAAACTTTTTAAATTTTTATTTGAAGCAGAAGAGAGAAGACTAAGCCTTCTGCTCGTTATATTGGTTTTTATTCTAGTACAATGTAATTAAATATTATAATGGTGAATGGCCTTCCCTATAAGAATCTGTTCATTTCCCATTGAAACTTCCTATACCCGCTCCTGATACCTATGAACATTATATTTAACTATTTAAGCATGCTTCTATCGATATTATTCAGAATTGAATAGTACTATATTTTAGAGGTCTGAATACATATTGATTTCCTATTGATTAATAGGAAATCAATGTATTCTTTATGCGAAATAAATTTGCGGCTGTTTAGATGTACATTTGCATTTGCTATCTACGAGGAAGAAATGAAATATTTAAGATATGATTTCTGTGTATTTAATAATGGTAAGGCTAACAAAATTGTGGTATTTTTATCAAATTTCAATAATTTCCAAAAACCAAATAACACACGAAGGTCAGCCCATCAATGAAATTTTGACTCCAATATTTTCCAAAACCAAAAACACATTATGATTACCCTTTCAAATTGCGAAACTTTTTACATCAATCGAAAATTTTCTAAACTGAAAAAAAAATTTAATAGGTAATCTTTCAAAATTGTAAAGTTTTTGCAAAATAACGAAACTTTCCAAATTCAAAAAACGCACTTGATGCCTATCGAAACTGTTTTGAAAAACAAACATTTTTAATTTTTAAGAAAAAACCTGATGGCTAAGTTAGTCTATCATTACTATGAAATGTTAGCCAAACATGAAAAATTTCCTAAATTCAGAAAACAAATGATGGTTTTGCCCAAAAACTACAAACTTTTTGCAAAATATCGAAGATTTTCCAAAATCAAAAAAATACATGATGGTCGGCTGTTAGTCTATCAAAACTTGAAATTAAGACTCCAAACGTAAAATAATTTCAAAATTAAAATATGATGGGTATGCTTATCAAAACTGGCCAATTTTAAATATAAATCGATAAAGTTCTAAATGTGCAAAATATAAACAAAACTGAAAAAGTTCTTGAAATTTACGAGGAGGGTCCCAGTTGCTGTTCGTTGACTTAGTTATGGCAAACGCTTTTATACATCAAACCAATAAAAAACGATTTGTACCAAAACCGAAAAGTTTTCTAACCAAATACTTATCTCAACGCACCAAATTTCACTGTACAAAGCACATTGACTTCCAAACACTAAAAACCACTAAATAATTCGTGTAATCGATAACATATATTTCAAAAACTTTTTTTTTAAAGCGTTAAAGATATTCATTGCTTCTAATATTTTCTTATAATAATTTTGGGGTTGAATTAAATCCAATATTTAGGTTTTGTGTTGTTATAAAATATATTCTTAGGTATATACACACACACAATAAGTAAATAAATAATAATAATAATAAGAAAATCGTTTTTATTTTCTATATATTGTGCTTTTCATTCAGAACATAATTTTATTTTTATTGGAACATGACTGATTTCAATTTTATGTATGATTATGTTGATTTATTGTTCGTATATGTTGTTATTGAATGACATGTTAGAATTTTGGATAATATATTATCGACTATGGTGTAGCTGAATAGGTATTTTGCCCATACCTATATATTGAAAAGATTGTTGATCGATCGTTTTGTTGGATACTGGGCTTTTATCAATTTTAAATTTAGCATAAGCACATAATTTTACAATTACGGTCTAAAACATTGTTTTAATTGAATTGCGAAACTAAATTGCGAAAATAATTATTACATGACAAAATTAAAATTAGTGGCGCTTAAATCTCAGACATTATTTAATTTCCTTCTCAAATAAACAGAATAATATTCTCGAAATATGGACGTATTATATAATATACAGTACTGTACAATTTGAGCAGCTGCTACATCCAAGCTAAGGTGACATTGTAAATGCCGAAATTTGAAGCCGAAACAGGCGCAATTTGGTTTAATCACGTAACGTTCTTAGGTTTGAAATTCACCTTTTTCCTTGACCTACTACACTTATACCACTTTTGTATTAAAGTTGTGCACAATACGACTTAATATTATTGCCATTTTTAACGATTACCAAAAGCTATTTGAAGCTGTTTGAACTATGTTTAACATCCATTCAAGCATAGATTAAGATATAATAAAGATAGCCCTTACACAAGCAACAAAAATGTATATTGAAATAAAAATAAAGAGGAGAAACCATTTTTTTTGGTTACTGTATAACAAAGGTTTCTAAAATATGCATTCGACAGTGGAAAAATAAAAAATAAAACCAAGTAGCCTTTCTAAGTATTAAAATCTGTTTTTGTAGTTAAAAAAAAACAATTTTTATAATTTGTACAGTAAGCCAAAAAACGGGTTTAAATTTTTATTCAAACTAGTGGTACCCTTCAGCATATTAGAGGTACGCATCACTTACTTTTATTTTTAGTTCTAATTGAAACCTCTGTTTATATCTTAATCTATGGTTCAAGTAAATCAGCCAAGTATAAGGCAGAATTAATTAAAAATTTAAATTTTATAATATAGCTGTCATTTTAAAATCAAATGACTAAATTTTCCCCATATATTTTGGATATATCAATCAAATTTAATTTATAAAGTGACATGGAACAAACATATAGACGTAACATTAAAATAAAGCATTTGACTTCGTTTCTATAAAATACACAATAACATGATGTCATTTGATATCGTATCGAATTGAAATTTAATTGATTTATTTGTAGACTTAATATAAAATAAAGTAAATTTAAGGTTGGTTCAAGTTCAACGTTTTTCAATCGAATCACAATATATAGCCGTCTGAATTGTTTAGTTCTGGTAGAGGAGATGGTATATCGATAGAAAATGATTTTCAATTTTAATTTATTATAAGGTTTCATTACAACAAAGTTTTACTATTAAATACAAATAAATTAGTAAAAATCAATATAGTTTATCGAAACTAAAAATTTAAGAATATATATATATATATATATATATATATATATATATATATATATATATATATATATCTATATATATATATATATATATATATATATATATATATATATATATATATATATATATATATATATATATATATATATATATATATATTCAAGAGATAGCTAAACCTCCTAAATTGCATAACCACTTAACACTGTAGAAAATAAACAATTTCATAACAAATCGAAGAACTATTAACACTGTAAAACTTTGCGAAAATTCGTTAGATTTAAGGACTATTAATTTTTGCTCATAACTCTGAAATCAGGCACTTAACAAAAATTTTTAGTGAGCTTTAGTATTTACTTTTAATTGCTCAATATAAATCTCTTAAAAGTTTAGTTTTTAGAAGCATAGAAACCTTTTTTATCTCTGCTTAGATTTATAATATTAAGCCTTGCAATGCTTGCAACGAACAACCATGAAAATTATTTCCCTCACTACTAAAATTAGAGGCCTGGAATATGGCCTGTAATGAGTGTAATAATTAAATTTTATATAATAAAGACATTTAATTTGAGTTTCTAATGCAGTAGGATAAAGACCAGGGGCTCAATAATTATTTGGATACGGCCCAACTGAGATCATAAAATCGCTCAACGCTCTCTTTGGCAAAATATGTTTAAAGCTGTTGTAATATGACAAATTCATTAATCGATAAAGTACCAGGGTTTGTAACTTGGATAAACGATCAGTATACAAATTAAATTACTTTATTATAGATGTCACTCTTGATAACATTGAAGTCAAATAAATTGCCATTTGCGTTTTGCATTTGGAAGTTTTTAGGAAGCTTGTTACGCCTTTTGAATCCTTAATTATGAAATTTACAAACCAGTACCTAGTTCGTGAAAACAATTTTACTCATTCTGTTTAAAATTACTACGGCCTTGCCGATGGACAGGTTTAGATATTGATATATCATATTACCCATCAATTATTTCTCATCCGTCATTAGATATTTTGGATTCTGTCGTTTTATACTATGATACTGTGACAGTAATATGAATATTCCACAATTTTGATGGACCTACCATCAAAAGTTTTTGGGAATTTTGAGAACTTATGAATTCTCCTAAATATTCCACAATGTTAAAAGGCTAACCACCATGAGAATTGAGAGTTTTGGGAATTTATAAATTTCCCGAAATATTCTAAAATTTTGATGGACCTACCTTCAAATGTTTTTGTAAATTTTGGGAACTTTAGAATTTTTCTAAATTTTCCACAATTTTTGTGGACCTACCATCAAATTTTTTTGATAATTTTAAGAATTTCAAAATTGAAATTTGAATGGTCTTAAATATTCCACAATTTTGGTAAACTACCCATCTTGTGTTTTTGAGAATTTTGGGAACTTTCGAATTGTCCTAAATATTCCACAATTTTGATGGGCAAACTACCATCATGAGTGTTTTTGAGAATTTTGGGTTTTTATGAATTTCCCTAAATATCCCACAATGTTGAAAGGCTAACCACCATGAGTTTTTGAGAATTTTGGAAACTTTAGATTTTCCCTAATTATACCAAAATTTTGAAAAGTTGAACATTATGTGTTTTTGAGAATTTTAGGAATTTTAGGAATTTCGGGAATTTTTAAATTTTCATAAATATTCCACAGTTTTGATAGGCTAACTATCATGTGTTTTTGAGAGTTTTGAGAACTTTTGAATTTTCCTAAATATTCCAAAATTTAATAGACTAACCATTATGTAATTTTCCGAATTTTCATGTATTTTCCAAAATTTTGGGCTCTTATGAATTTTCCTAAATATTCCACAATTTTGATAGGCTAAACATAGTTTGTTTTTAAAAATTTTAATAATTTTCGAATTTCACTAAACTTTCCACAATCTTGATAGACCTTTCTTCATCTGCTTTTAGAATTTTTAAAACGTTAAAATTTCTCTAAATATTCCAAAAATTTTATGGGCAAACAACTATTATGAGTGTTTTTGAGAATTTTAGGATTTTATGAATTTTCCTAAATATCCCACAATATTGATAGGCTAACCACCTGAGTTTTTGAGAATTTTGAGAACTTTTGAATTTTCCTAAATATTTCAAAATTTTATAGAATAAAATTTTATTTTTACAGCTTTTAGAATTTTAACCATCATGTAATTTTGAGAATTTTGGGAAATTTTCGTTTTCTATTAATATCCCACAAAATTGATGAACCTACCATCATGTGTTTTTCAGAATTTTGGGCACTTGTAAATGTTCCTAAATTTTCCTCAATTTTGATAGGCTAACCATAATTTGTTTTTAAAAATTTTGTGATCTTTCGAATTGTCCTAATTGTTCCATAATTTTTAAAGGCTAACCACCATGAGTTTTTGAGAATTATGGGAATTCATAAATGTCTATAAATATTCCGCAACTTTGATGGACCTAAATTGTTTTTGTGAATTTTGGGAACTCTTGAATTTTCCTAAATATTCATTCCACAATGGTGAAAGCTAACCATAATTTGTTTTTACAAATTTTGGTAATTTTCGAATTTCACTAAATTTTCCACAATCTTCATAGACCTACCATCACGTGTTTTTTAGAAATTTGGAAACTTTAGACTTTTCCTAAATATTCCAAAATTTTAATGGGCAAGCAACCATCATGAGTGTTTTTAAAAATTTTGGGATTATATGAATTTTCTTAAATATCCCACAATATTGATAAGCTAACCACCATGAGTTTTTGAGAATTTAGGGAACTTTTGAATATCCCTAAATATTCCAAAATTTAGATATGCTAACCATTATGTGTTTTTGAGATTTTTGAGATCTTTTGAATTTTTCTAAATTTCTAAATATTCCTCAAATTTGATAGACTAATAACCATCATGTAATTTTGAGAATTTTGGGAATTTATTAATTTCTATAAATATCCCATCATGTGTTTTTAAGAATTTTAAGCACTTTCGAATTTTCCTAAATTGTCCTCAATTTTGATAGGCTAACCATAGTTTGTTTTTGAAAATTTTGGGAACTTTCGAATTGTCCTTAATATTCCACAAATTTTAAAGGCTAACCACCTTGAGTTTTTGAGAATTTTCGGAATCAATGGATTTTTTTAAATATTTCACAATTCAGATCATGTATTAGTCTATATCATTTATAGGTCCATATCATGTATTTTTGATAATTTTGGGAACTTCAAAATTGAAATTTGGATTATCTTAAATATTCCACAATTTTGATAGGCTAACCATCATGGTTTTTGAGAATTTTAGGAACTTTAGAATTTTCCGGAATATTCCAAAATTTTTATGGGCAAATAACCTTCATGAGTGTTTTTGAAAATTTTATGATTTTATGAATTTCCTTAAATTTCCCACAATGTTAATAGTCGAACCATGTGTTTTTGAGAATTTTGAGAACTTTAGAGTTTTCCTAAATATTCAAAAATTTTAATGGGCCTACCATCATGTGTTTATATGTTTTTTGAGAATTTTGGGAACTTTTTAATTGATTTTAGATATTCCACAATTTTAATAGGCTAACTATCATATCTGTTAAAGAATTTTGGCCACTTATGAATTTTCCTTAATATCCCACAATTTTTTTAATAGGCTAACCATCATATGTTTTTGAGAATTTTGGTAACATGAATTTTCTTAAATATTTCCCAATCTTGAGTTGCCTACCATCGAACTGAAAATGGATATAGTTTTGAACTGAAGATAGCCATAACCCTATTTAGCGATTCTTTACTACGTAATTTGATTTTAACTGATGCGCCAGTTGCTTTAAAACCGTTTGCTCTTAGATCATCAATTATATTTTCTGGTTAACAGGTTTAATGTAAATGATTGGCCCATTATTATTTATTACTCTAAGTGTGTCAAATTTGTTTGACACACTTACGAAAATAAACAAACTAGGCCTACACGAGATCTATAGCAATAATTTTTTGATTTTTTTATAAAAATAGTCATAATCTTTCGTTTAATAAGTTTAACTGATTTTGTAATTCTACTCTCGAGTGTTCTTGCATCCATTTCATGATAACAATCAGTTCTTTGCTTTTTTGTCTAGAAATTACTCAGCACTCTGAGTAATTTTTAAATATAAGGGCTTTTTAATATTTTTTGAGATATTTTAGTAGCCTTTAGCTGTAGTACAACAACTTATCTACTAACCTTTCGTTGGAAATCTTAAAATTTTCCAGCTCTTTTGAAAGATGTTAGAGTTTGATTAATTTCGTTAATAGCTATATCCAGCAATATTTGGTACCTACCAAATCTACGGACTGACTTCCGACAGTTAAATTTTCCTCATGACATATCAGGCATAACCACCTGGAGTAGTTATAACATCGGGTCGTACCACTTGGAAGTATACTAAACACTTATTATAGACTCAGATAATTACAACGTTGGAATATGATTCATAACCAAAGACGATCAGATGCCTACCAAACTTTACATAACACTTACTAAAATTTAAGTATTACCAAACCATTCACAAAAGCTTATTTATCTGTTGAAATTCCAATTTTTAAATAATAATTTTAAAAAATCAATCAAACTCAACTTTATTTACAAATTCTTCACCAAATCTTTAACGTAACAACAAAAAATAACTTTTCTAATATGTTTTTCAATCATTCAAAAGCTCTTTTTTTATATTTCTAACATATTTTAAAGCAAAAAAAAAATGTAACCTTTCCGATTGAAAAACTTTCATCCAACAAAGAAAAAAAATGAGACGAAGGGAAATTATTCCGCTTAATTGAGATGGATGACCATTCTTTACGTTTCTCGTTTCATCCATAAAGTGTTACACAAATAATCCGTTAACCTTTATCAAAATGTATCTTTTATTTTATTTTTTTAGAAAACTTTCTTTATACTGTTTGTGTATATGTACATACTTTGAATTCAACATCCGAACTTTTAAATAAAAAACCTCAACTGTATTTAAAGCAAAGTAAAACTATAGACGAAGGCGAGAAAATATTGCTTCTTTTGGGCTTTTTACAAAATATTTTAAGTGCTATAAACATTAATAGGAATTGAAAATATTTTATTTAAATAAAGTTCATAATAACTACAAATATTTGCATCCAAATTATCTGATTATACAAATTTGCTTTATCAAAAGCTCTTAATTCATAATATTGGTAAAAAGCTTTAAGTGTTTTTTATTTTTAGACACAATTATATAAATACAGCAGTTTGAAATAAAAAAAGTTTATAATACAAAATATTAATTTATCAAATGGCATTTTTGAAAATAAAACGGGAAAGCTTAACGTCAACATTTATCAGCCCTAAAAACTGTTTTATAAACTTTGAACGTACAAAATGCTGTATTATTTGATTTATACTAGTATTGACTCTGTGCAATCTAAAATTCGATAAATTTTTTACCCCATTTAATATTATCTTTCAAAAACACAAAAGACTCTTATAATTGAGACTTCCAAATTTGCCGATATAGCTTTTGTGGATTGTATTTGCAAAGCCTTCACCTTCTGAGCTAATCATTTTGCTGATTGTTATGAAATTTTTAATTTAGACCATTCGAAAAACTTTTACTAAATGGCTTATATTTTCATATAAGCTTAAACACATTTTAGATTGCTATTTTTTCTTTTGTTTTGACCTGGGTCAATATTCTCATCAGCTTGGATCGGGAACCACGACCACTTTCACTTTTATCATTGTTGACTTAGGCATGCTCTATACTGGTGGTTAATACTTGCCTTTCGGTCGGCTGCTTATAAATACCGTTTTACTGGTATAACACCTATATCTATATATACTACCTTTTTATATAACAATGGCTGAATTCTAGGTGCGGGACATTTCATTGGATGCTTTTGATGATGTCGTGTGGCTTAAACCACGTGCAGACACTGAGGATAAGAAAACGAGTCTGATGCTTCAAATAATGCATCCGAAGGCTAGTAAACGACCAGGTGTGTAGTTGACTAAGTGTCAAGCTAAGTTGCTGCAGCATCAGGAGTTTAACCGCTCTTTTTAAATCAACGTAAACCCATGTGACCGTTTTGAACGGTTGATGATATCCCCTTCTTATAGGTTGCAAACTAAATCTCTGTTAGAATCCTGTTGTAAACTGATCGATTCTCTGCAACATGGTCTGACTGATGTTGGTTAGTTAGATAGATTTTTGGGTCAGGTAAAGACGGTGGTAATCAAGTCTGAAAGTCCTGATATTGATGCTGTCCCAAGGGTGGATTTTGCTTGTGAATTTTTGCCTTCTGGATTGGGAGGTAGGATTTCTTCCGTTTCCAAGCAGAGTGGTAAAAAGTGGTAATTGTCTATCTTCGCCTGGCATTGTAGTCTCTACTGATACTGCGGGTGCATTGGCTGCTGTGGTCGCTAAATTGAGCGAAGTGTCTTAGCAGTTGACTCAGGTGAATGCAGGGCAGGGTGCGTTTCAGGATCAGTTGTTTAATTGGTCGTGGGGCGGCCACCTTTTAGTTCTGTCCCATTAGTGAGTGAACGAACTCGGTAGTCCTATCATCTGTTCCCGATCCATTTTTTTTATATTGTACATCATCTGGGTTTGGAGGTTTGGTGCCTTTGTTGCGATGTGGTGTGACTTTCACTGAGTCACCAACTGGAATCATGGTAGATAGTCATCAACTGGAATCATGGTAGATAGGTCCCTGTTCCAGTTGGACTGAGTAACCATATCGCACCGTCTGGCTTCCGAAATACTGTAATTTGATCTCCATATGATACCTTAAGACGTTGTCCTTCAGTGGTATTGGACACACAGGAAACATCATCCACGTGCTGATTTGTATGACTGGTGAAACTAGTTGATAGAGAGGTTTAAGGACTAGCAAACTGATTACGAAATAAGACTGCTGATGGAGTCACGAACAACAAGCCGGTGAAAATTTTATGGGTTTTAATCATGTTTAACTCTGCAGTATGCCACCTTCCGTGCGTAATGAGACTTCAAATATAACGGAGTAATATGAGGCTGGTACTGCAGTTTTATTTGACCTACCAACATTTTAAGAACATATTAGAGTGGATTAAGAGTAGATTGTGCCATCCCACCTGTAGGGTATTTTTGATACAAATGTGGTCAAAAGGGGACCATTTATCCCAAGTGAAGTCGTGGTTCGGGAAACTCGCAAAGTGGTTCTTGGAGGATGAGTACCCGAAAATCACTAAGAAGCAACGCTACACGAACTGTAATACCACCTCGTTAATAACTACAGGATGTTGCTGCAAATACGTATCCGGAGTTGGCTCAGGTGAGTCAACGACGATCATAGACGTATCAACCAGTACCTCGGATTTGTCGTGCTCTTTAAATCATCTTACCTCGGATTTGTATCAATCTTATATACCATCTTATATAATCTTTTAGAACAGATTTTTCGGTTAACGCTATACCACCATTAATTCCTGATTTGTTAAATAAACCTCGCAGTTTCTCCCAACCTCGCCGTTGGATGCGTGCAATTGAAAAAATCGACGTTATCTTTGGTCCTTGGTTGTTGCGTCATTAATCACGATGGAAGTTGAGGACCACCGTCATTATGTTGCCAGCTTGGTTGATGGCGTTTCTTATCGGGGATTGTTGAATAACGTGGCTAGCGTTAGAGTTTTGGGTTGTAGGTTGGAGAAATTGATACTCGATTAAAATAAACCAAAAGCAAATATACACAGAGTTGGATGGGATGATTTCTTTAGAGGTTATGAGGAATCACAAAGTAGCCGGTGCTCGCCGGTTAGTACCACCTGGAATAATACTTTTTTGCTGTGTGTGTACAAATTCTGATCGGGATCAGAAATTTTTTTCCGATTGCCGGAATTGGAAGGTCTATTTTATAAAAGTATTTTTATTTTGTTTATTGTTATGTGCTTCAAGCATTTTAAAATTTGTCCAAACATTTTTGACCAATAACCCTTAACTTTCTTAAACTAAAAAAAATGTGTAACTAATTTCTTAAATTCTACCTATTGATTCATTTAATTTAACGTTATTAAAGTTTTAATTTAAATTTCATTCACGAAGTGCACAGATGTCATATCAAAAATGTCATCTCATCACATCGGATATAAAAAGCGTGCCGTCAGATGTTTTAATTCGAAATGCAATTAATTCAGGTCAAAACACACATACAACTTTATATTTTTACTGAAATATTTATTTTACCTGCAAATATCTTCAGTAGGCCAACATAACTTTTTTAATAATAGCACGAGAATGGGAAACTGAGAAAAAAAATTTTTTTTTAAACACCAACCCAACCATAAAATTCGTTCATTTTTATTCCTAATGAATTGACTTCTTATTAAAATAAGACGCTACTTAAATTAGAACTTATACATTAAAGTATAAAAAGAAAAAAGATTGTCGTCCCTCAATTAATCACACCACGCCAAAAAGTCAACAACAACATAACCAACCCTTTTTTAATAGCGCTCTATATATATTTTTTTATTGGTGTAAAGCTTTAATGTTTAAAAAAAGCTTTATACTTACACTCTAATGATATTAATGTGTACACACAAAATACATACAAACACACAGAGTGAACTGACTTTACATTTGAAATGTAAATATTTTTTATTTGGTTTTGGTTGTGTAACATAATCATATAATGAAGAAATATAAGGAAAATTAAACATCGGGAAAGAAGGGCTTAACATGTTTTCTGACATGAACATGGCATTAAGGTGTAAGTTTCTTTTTAGTATTATTATTATATGATAAAATAGGTAAACATATATATGAACGAAGGTGTTTGCATTTCATTACATAATCGGAGTATATTACACTAATGTTATATTTTTAGATCTGCACACACACACACACACAGTACAAAATCCATTTCATAACTAATTTAATTACATTAAAAAAATGTTCACAGTCTAGTTTAGGTAATAAATCTTATCTAAAAATATATGTATATAGCGCTACCTTATTATTTATGCACTCGTTTGCATTGTGTACAGTAGTTTTGCACCATGTTGAAAATTGTAACCTATTTCCCACTAAAAACGTGTACATTCACAGTAAAAGGTAAACTATTTTCGTTATAATTTTCCATTTTGTTTAGTTTTCTTCATAAATTTTAATTTTACGTATTTGTAAGTAACAATGAAAAGCTTCCAAAGAAAATCGAATAACTGGATTTTTTTTTGTTTTAAAATTTTTTATTGCAACAATTAAATGTTTTTACTAGGTCAGTGTTTATATACTTTAAAATTAATTTGAATGCCCTCGTGTTCATACCAAATATATATACATACAGCATGCATAATATTTTACAATTCGAACATATAAAATTCATTTCAATACCAAACGTGATATATGTTGTAAAAAGCTGCTTAAAACATTATTTTAAGACGACATCGAAAATTAAGTTCTTTATAAGTTTTGCTAATTTATTATAGGCTTGGATTAATTAATTCAATAAGTTTTTGTTATGCTGACACGCACAGTTTAAAAAAAAGCTCACCTCTGTGATATACATTATTGTAATACTTTGTTAGAGCTTTGGAACACATAAAAATATTTATGTACAATGATTATGCAAGATAAGCGAACGAGTAACGTGTGTATTTTTAATTTGAAAAATTATGTAATATTTAACTGACGAGTCATTGTACAATAATAATACATGTGGCTCAAATTAATTTGCATATGTTAATTTTAGTAATTAATTTATCTCGAACTTTCAATTTTTTATTAGTATTTTAAGTGTTTATGGCTCAAGTATTATGATTAGACATTAAATGAATGAGGAATATGGCTTTTAGTATCCTAATAGAACCATAAAATCCATTATTAAGTTTTTTCCTTGCCCAAACGGCAAAAACTGCGACCTAAACGATCTGTTGTTTTATTGGGATTTATTAGTCAAAATACTTTTCCATCTAAAAAAGGCAAAAATGCTGCTTGCAGAGTCCCATTAATATTTCACCGCGGTCAAATTCCTCTCTTCAAAAAACAACTTACCCAGAGCCACACACTCACATAGTATAGGTCTACGGTTTCAATCTCAAGTTACAGTGACTGAAAGATAACTCACTAGTTTCATGATATTTATTTTGCTGAAATTGACCGCCAGTTCTTTATGGTGAAATGGTCTTTTCAAAAATTTGGCCAGTCCAAAGTTTCAGTAGGCCAAGCATGGTATTTTCCCATTTACTAATTGTGAAGGCTGCAGAGGCTCACAAGATGCCACAGAACGACTCAGAGTCAATGAGTGTAGTCAGTGAACCTGTCCGTGAAGCTCATCGGTAATCTCATTTCCAGTGATACCCTTTTGACAAGATACCCACCTAGTGCCTTTAATGCTGCTTGGCTGTCGGAGAAAATGTGGATAGAGGCGCCTTTAAAATCTGTATTTATAAAAATTGAACCAAAGGTTTCGATGGCCTAAATTTTAGCTAAAAAAACCCGACTAGACTGCTAGGTCCCATAGGAGGTCCACTAGTATCCCAGTCTGTTCTTTCAAGGACTGTTACCCTTAACTTCTTGCCAAAGAAAAATTCTTTGAGCATTACGCCCGGGAATCTAAAGAACATATCCAATTCTGAAAGTTCATTTAAAATGTCCAGATGACCCATATAATTATCATGAATATATTGATTCATTAGCTGTAATCTAGCTGCACAAGTAGCAGCTCACTTTTTGGCGCAGATATGAGGCTACCATTGTCACTGTAGGATAGGTGCTTATGAGTCTGTGAGTCGGAGACATGCTAGCCTCTGCAATGAAGTAAGTTTGTTCATAATAAATGTTTGCTATTAAATTATGGCCTCATAGGTAACAATTAGTCTCAATATCATGATTTACATCCAGTATCCTCCAGATTTACATCTGGTCCTTGATTTAAAATATGAGAGTTTCAATTCCGTTCCTTATGCTGGAAGACATCGTACATTCAAGCCCGCCAGAGTTATAACGAGTGATCAAAACAAAGGTGACAGGACACCGCCTTGCGGGCACCCCTTTACTGCCGTAATTGGGACCAACTCATTACTTAGTTTGAAAGTAATTTTTCTACTAATCCATATGGAACTAATCCAGTAGTTAGTCGGAGCATCAACACCGCTACGCCTGATTGCCTTAGAAATTGAGTTATATCCAGTATTGTCAAAAGCTCCTTCAATATCCAAAAAAGCACTCAGTGCAATTTATTTCGAGGGGAAGGCCGGTTCAACCTTGGCAACAAGTAGATGCAGTGCCCCCTCTGTGGATTTGCCTGTTTTGCAGGCGAATTGATTAGGTTTCAGAGGTCTGGTTACAGTTAACCATTCTCTGATATTATGATTTATCTGTCGATATGATGATTTATCAGTCGTTCCATAGTTTTGAAAATAAACGATGTAAGAGTGATAGGTAAGGCCTTAGGGAGTTCACTTGGTCGATTGCCAAGCTTTGGGATAAAACCACATTGACTTGGATCCAAGCCTATGGTAGGTGACTCAAATTGAAGTTTGTTCTAAATAAGGCTACCAGAGCAGGAGTAATCAAATCCAAGCTCCTTTAGAGAGAGGCTGGGAAGATTCCATCTCCACCTGGAGCCTTGAACGGCTGAAAGGAGTTAAAAGCTCATTTGAATTTTTCCGGATTAAAAAACTTACCGAATAAGCCATTAACCTATATCACATTTGCACCCATATGTGTACCAAATATAGAGTTAATAATTGTATTTGTATCGCAAACACTGCAAACCAGAAAATACACCTAAACCAGAGTTTCGAGTAACTCTTTGCGACCCGATGAATAGTTACCCGATGTACAGAAGCCCAATCTCGTTGGTCTGATCCTTAGTTGAACTTTATGGAGTTGAGCAGTTGTAGGTATATTCTCGATATTACCACTGTTATTGTTCCACGTCAGGCGTTTAGATCGCGTTTAGTTCAGTGTTATAATTTGTTAGGAATTGCCTATATTTCCTTTTCGAAAAAACTTTGCCCTATTAAATAATTTCCTAAACCTTTTACAGAGTTGCACCATGGAGTTTTGCGATTAGCGCTAGGTCTCTAATTGAACTCAAAAATGTTGGCAGCATGTTTTGATGAATATAACATCCCTGTAGGTTTTTTGGTTTGTAAAACTGAGGAACTGACTCTCTGCCGCTTGTATGATCACTCCCAGTATATCCAATCTGATGTGCAGGTTTGTGTTCCGACAAAAAAGTTTAATTGAATACATGCAAAGTGGGAGATAAACTGATTTGACAGAGTGAGGTCCAATACCTCCTGCCGAGTTGGTTCTTCCAGGATTACTGCAACTAAATCTTTAGTTATAAGTTCTGGAATTAGAAGTACGTTAATATTAGATGAAACAAATATTGCTATTCAGAAGCTTTTTCCATGCGATCGTAAATCAACTTACATGACTAAGGGTGGAGGCCCTAATTTTCTTAACCCAAGGTTCCTGAATGAGGCCAAAGCTGAAATGTTGTTGAACAAACCTGTTGAAAAGGGTATCCGAGGTTCCTTTTGCGTGATGCAGGTTTGCTTGTAGTACCCTAAAAGCGTGATGCTGGTTAGCTTGTAGTACCCTAAAAGTACCACCGATATACTTGATTATTAGAAGCTCTTCGCTCCTAGCTGTTTACCCGCCGACTGCTTACCAGCGGACCGCTTTGCGGGATTAAAGATGTTGTTGCCACGTCTCTCATTATCACTTCGATCGCCTCTAGGCTTGATTATCGATTTGAGTTCCGTCGACTTGGCGTGTTTTCCTTGGATATCTCTTTGTGTGGTCACTCTATCTGCTTTCACCGTGCCAAAGTAGGAGTTACGGAGAGATCCACTGATTATTCTCCCATACCCCACTAGCTGAAGCTGAATCTAGTAGTTTGCCACGTTCCTCTTGGATTTGCACAGTATCTTCATGGAGAAATCATCTATGGCCATGACCAAAGCGACGAGTTTGCCAGTTCTCGTCCGTTGCAGTATCTTCCAGGAATTTGCCGCGAGAATATTGTTCTGCTTGGCCATGGTACCAAGAATTTTCTCGCTAGACAAGCGAAGGCTCTGTGGTAGAAAATCTCTAACTATGTCGATCGAGGAAAGTCGTCCTCTTCCACCAAAGTTATGCTTAGACTATATTTGACCTTAGCTTGTCGAAATTGTTCCTCATGTATTCCACTGTGTAATGATCGAGACATACGAAGAAAAGCCATCCTGTTCTCCAGGAAAAAACCAAGGAGTTAAGGCTTATGAAAAGTGGGCAAAAGCCCACTTTTAATTTTTTGGTAGATGGTTTAGTGGGTTCCCAAGCAATCTTGAAAGATCTCTCGCACTTACTACAAGACCTAGTGTTTTGGGTAGTTGCTTCAGGTTTCGAGGGTGATTTAACAGAGAGCACGGACTTAGCAGTGGCTAGAGCCTCATTTCTGGTTTTGCTTTTCAAGGAGTTAAGCTTCACCCATTCACTGGAGTTGAGGGACATGTTCTCAATACCAAACCCAATGGTTGAGGTTCCCAATGTTAGAGAGCTAATACTATTGTGATCATCGCGAGAGTATAATGTGGGAAAGCATCATTAAATCGGCACTCGCCTGGTATCTGGAGATCACTTACTGACAACTAAGTCCCCCTCAGCCACGTAGCGTTAGACTTATGTTGTCCCATCAAAGCATTGGCAATTGCACGGTCGTGAAAATTACTTAGCTACATTTTAGGATGCATTGCCCGAGTATTGCTACAAGGAGACGTAACTAGAGAATTGCGTATGCCTAAAAAGCTTTGACTCCTAAGATCAAACCCAACCAACCAACACATATGTATTAGTCAATAGTCTATGAAACGTTTATGTGGGTAATATCCAGTCATCCTCATTATTTGGTTGATTGGAACTAATTAAGGAATAAGAAAGGATCTTAGAACTGCCAAAATAACGGAAGACTAACCACTATCCAAAAATTAGGCGTGCAAATATAGCAGTTTTTTATAGCAGTATGTGTGCTGATATCCTAATTTTATATTAGGGTATAAGAAACTTGATTGCCAAAAAGTTGTATAAGTTCCTTTATATTGGAGATGATCTTAGAATTCTTGGTGGGGGATTTTTTCTTGAGCCCCATGTGTAAAAGGTTGCTTTGAATTTCAAATCAGTAGATAATCGTATGTGTAAGTTACAATACCTTTAGTTATAAGGACTCATTTTACAACAATTTGAAAAAACTGATGGGAACCATACTGAGCCAATAATAATTGGTCAAAAGCGATTATTGTAGAATTTTGCTGTTCTTGTTATTTTATTTTATGATTTCTAATTAAGTTTTGAAGCTTTTCCGTCCTATTTTATGTAGTTAGCTGTTATTTTCTATTTGATCAGCATACTGACTTAAAATTTTGCCTCGATTAAATTTCATGTCAGTCCTTGCAAACTTGCTTGACCAATCAAATGTGCACCAATTAAAAAGTATTTGTTGATCTGGAATAAACCAAGCATAACTATTAAACACCCGAGTTTATTTATTTAAACCTAAATATTTTACTGTCAAATATAATTACATGCACGAAGTAACTACATGAATTTATTTAAAGTTTTATTAAATTTTTTATAAAGTATTTTTATAGATCTAATTATTTGAATTAGAAAAAAAAATAAATACTCCCAGAACCTACACATAAATATTAACATTGCAAAATCCAATAATTTGACCTTTATAAGAATTATGTTCGCCTAATAAAATTTATAAAATACAACTATATCCTCGTTTATATCAATTTAATTGTAGAATCATTTGACTGTAAAACATGACCCTCATCAAACCATAATAATATAATCTAAAACGAATACATTAAACGAAATCCCTGTTTTAGGAGATGAAGCAATCAAATGTCTTGTTGTGAGACAGCAAAATATATTAATGCTACATCCTCATTTAAAAGCCATTTGGAAAATTCCAATTTTCTAACAACTATAATAATAATACTACCATTGCTATTACTATTACGATTATTTTATATGTGTATACGTTTGATATGATTGTATTGCAATGAATTTATGTTATGGTGGCATACACAGTGACATTATGACAATAAAATTTATCTAAAACGATTCAATGATAATGCAGCTAAGTGGAAATATTAAGGTATCGTCTTAAACATAAAATTATCAACCAAAACAAACCATAAACCTAAATAATAAATTAACCAATTGAAAAAAATTTCCCAACATTGTGAAATGGTATATAGAAAATTTTATCATGTGGTATTCATTGTCTTGTACAATTATTACATTGTTATAAGAAGCTATATAGCACTGTGATAATGAAAATTTAATATAATTCGGTCAATACCATGCACGATACGTTTACAATATATTTATAATTTAAAACACCGTCATAACACTTTGATTTCGGTTTTTAAGTGGATAAACTGTTTTTATGTGGTAGCTTAATCTGTGATTTACACCATGACGAAGTCTTCACAAACCACTAAGAATGCCTTTTCCGTAAACTTTGGGTATGCTATTTGAATTCCACGTGAGCCTAGCCAAAGTACACAGAGGCCGAAAAGGAATTAATAACAACAAATTGTTTAGATAATGTAGTTCACTTGGGGGCTGAAACCAAAAGCTTCTCATTAGTATCATAATTAAAAACCGTTAAAAAACTCTTTGGTGATAAATCGGATGAAAAATGAGTCCTCCTCTGTATTAAATGCAACAAAAATGTAATCTGATGAGTGGTTGGGTTGAATAAGTAATAATTTTATTTAAAGCTTTCAGTATCAGAACTGCTTTAAAAATTTCCATATATTTCGATAAATTATTTTTGGCCAAAATAATCAGGCAAGGGGTTAGCCCACAAGAATTCGAATATACATAAATTATGCAATAAAACACGTAAAAGTGGTTCGATTTTGATGAGTGATAGTTTTATTTAAAGCTCTCGGTATCAGCATAAATACTGCATTCAAATTTCTATATATTTCAATAATTTATTTTGAGCCAAAATAATCAGGCAAGGGGTTAGCCCACAAGAATTCGAATATACATAAATTATGCAATAAAACACGTAAAAGTGGTTCGATTTTGATGAGTGACATTTTTATTTAAAGCTCTCGGTATTAGCATAAATACTGCATTAAAATTTCCATATATTTCAATAATTTATTTTGACCAAAATAATCAGGCAAGGGGTTAGCCCACAAGAATTCGAATATACATAAATTATGCAATAAAACACGTAAAAGTGGTTCGATTTTGATGAGGGATACTTTCATTTAAAGCTCTCGGTATCAGCATAAATACTGCATTCAAATTTTTATATATTTCAATAATTTATTTTGAGCCAAAATAATCAGGCAAGGGGTTAGCCCACAAGAATTCGAATATACATAAATTATGCAATAAAACACGTAAAAGTGGTTCGATTTTAATGAGTGATACTTTTACTTAAAGCTTTCGGTATCAGCATAAATACTGCATTCAAATTTCCATAAATTTTAATAATTTATTTTGGGGCAAAATAATCAGGCAAGGGATGATCAAATCATGACTGAATGAGTTAAACTTGGATGGATGGGTATGGTTGTTTAACTCTGACTGATTAGTATTAGAGATGGTGGATGACGTTGATGAAAAAATTGGAAACATTGAGATCGACCACGTTTCTAGAGCCAATTTTTAACTCAAAGAAGTTCCGCTTAGCAAAGGTAGCATTCGGCGATGACGGCGTTTAAGGATTTATTGGTGTTTAAGTGTATCGGCGTGGTTTAATTTTACAAAACAGCATCTTATTCTTATTTTGCAAAAATTGACACAATAGCCTTTTATTTAAGTGCATTAAAATGACTCCTTTTTACCAAACCAAAACTAATTGAAGGGGAATCGCCTATTTAGTTGTTTAATTAAAATATGTACTCGACTAGGCACGCGGGGTACTCCACAAATAAGCATTAAGTTGATATATTTTTAAACGTTTTCATGTCGTGTAACCAATGCCATCAGATACACACATGTCATATTATGTGTTATATGATGTGATGTATTGTTAAGGCATGTTTAGGCATGTTTTAACATATTATAAAATAAATAAACTATCTTGTAATTCAAATAACAATAATTTTTACTAACTATTATATACTATATTGCATGTTTAGTTTATCAGACAATTATTTTTAGTATTTTCACGCGATTTTTCATTTTGTTTGTATTCATGTCAGACATGACAAACCTATACGTATGTTCACATAGACAAACTATCGTTAAAGCCAGAGGTACGAATAAATCTACGTTTTGTCAAAAATCAGGTGTAAAACAATTTAAGGTAGATACATAAATTAAAATTCAACCAACGTTTAATAAATTAATCAAAATAGGGGATCTAACCAACTCTGTTTAAAATCGTGAAGCTTTTCATATTTTCTAATTTACATTCAACAAACAGGTGAATTCATATATCATGTCTTATATGGTAAACTATTTTTTATTTTTTTTTGTCAACATGAACATAATTTTACTTGCATAAAAATACATATACGTCTAGCGACGGAGTAGCGCATATATAAAGATATGATGGTACAGAGCAGCAAAAAATATTACATAGACTGTGTGATATGAATAGATAAAAAAATTTTGTATGTTGATAAAAAAAAATTAACTTTGCTATCATTTAATGCAATTTAAATTGAGAATATAATTAATGTTAAGGATATGAAAGGAATTTTCTCGTATTGGTCTTGATGTTCTGTAAACATACATAAATAATAAAAATGTACGTATATAAATAGAATATATACGAGATGAAAAATATGTTAAAGTTGACAAATTACTTTGTGTATTTAAAATTGTTACACGTTTGAGATTGTGTATGTGCGGTAAAATTACAAATGATACGAGGATATGTATAGCGACAGTATAAAAAAAATATGTTTGGCACCAACAGTTCACATTCTATATGCAATTTGTAAGTTTATGCAGTTTGTACATAATTAGTAAATATTATCATTAAGTTAAATTATGGTTGAATCTTTTCTTTGAGTATAAGAAATGATATTTAGTCTTTGAATGCTTTAATTTAAGGTATTACCACAGATAATTATAACAGATGAATATCTTGTATGGCCATAATTTACACAACTAAATTCATACGACGCAAATTAATGCCGAAATTTAACCAAACTAAAAATAGATCGACCTATAAAAATGAATATTTGTATCCTTGAATATATATATATATATATATATATATATATATATATATATATATATATATATATATATATATATATATATATATATATATACATATATATATATATATATATATATATATATATATATATATATATATATATATATATATATGTATATATATATATATATATATATATATATATATATATATATATATATATATATATAAATATATATATATATATATATATATATATATATATATATATATATATATATATATATATATATATTTATATATATATATATATATATATATATATATATATATATATATATATATATATATATATATATATATATATATATATATCAAAATACGCAAGATACAAAAAGTTTATGTAAGTTAACCCAGATTACTACTACAACGACAGTGATAAGAATATTGCACAGTGTTTATTTACAAATCATTATCAATTTACAGATATTTAAGAAGCAGTTCAGATCTTAAACTGCATTCCATGTCTACAATACATAATTGGTCGCATGGAAAGTTCGTGTCACCTAGTATAAATAAAATTTTAATTAAACAATTAAAAGGATTATTTCAAAACAAGTCTCCGACTTCAAACATTTTTGTGCTAACTTTCGACGAGATCAAAATTAAAAAAGAATTAATAATGATTTTACTAACGGGGAGGATCGATGGTTTCTGCGATGATGCAATTACTCGAACTTATGAAAGTCTTAAGTTTTTTAAAATCAGCAAGAAATGCGTTCCTTATTCAAAATATTATGCACAAAATATTAAAAATTTGCAATAACCGCCGAAATATTTTTGAATACGAAGAGCATAATAAAGTTAAATTAATGCCTAAACTAAAATGAATGTTACACTTGCAGCTCAACTTTACTTAGCTAATTGTTGCAAATGCTTTACGGACTACACTAAAAGTTGCTCCGAATATAATCAAAGACCATTTGTATAGTGCATTGGTACCTGCAAACATTATTGAATTTTTCAATAATTTGTTTGATTGCCTCGATTCGAGAAATTTTTGGGTCAAAAGCCCGATTTATTGTCCCGAAAGACAATAAAATTTATTATTTTCTTGAAGAAAGCCTGGAATACTTACAAAAAATAAAGATTGTGTCAAAAAATAAAAACAATTTCAAATTTATAAAAGGCTTTCAATAGACAAAAAATCCCAAATTTGGCCTGATTTGACTATCTGTCACAAAATAATGTAAAATTTATATTGATAGGAAAACCAATCATAAAACTGGAAAAATTTTTCGCAACTTCGTGGTAAAGGTGGTTTTAATTATACACCAACGAGCAATGATATATGCCAACATTTGGCAAAAACCCTCGTTATGGAATTAATAAATAACTCAAACTGTTCTATTGCATAATCGATAGCGATCAAATTATTTATTGGTTAAAATTCAAAACTGAATATAGGAAAAGATTAAATGATTTGGGAGTGGTAATACCATAGATGATCGGGATATATATATATATATATATATATATATATATATATATATATATATATATATATATATATATATATATAATATATATATATATATAATATATAATATATATATATATATATATATATATATATATATATATATATATATATATATAAATATATATATATATATATATATATATATATATATATATATATATATATATATATATATATATATATATATATATATATATATATATATATATATATATGTATGTGTCAATCTATTATATTTTATATGTCAATGTATTTTTCGTCTAGTTAGATTTCGTTTGCAGTAATCTGCGTAGTATGAATTTATTTCTGTAAATTATCGCCATGCAAGATGTTCATCTGTTATAATTATCTGTGGTTTTAGGTTAAAATCATTGTTCTCAAATTTGATGGACAAAAATAGAGACCACGCGATCATACATTTGATGATTTATTCGGGTCAAGATAAAAAAGTCTGAATTTCAAATCATTCGGTAATCATTCATGAAGACTAGTTTTATTAAGAAAAATGGACACTTGGAAAACACACTTTATCTTAGAGCAACATAAAAATTTTGCAAACCCATATACTTACACAAAAAATTTGGGTGCACAAAAATTAACAAAGAGGTTAGTTGGCTTTACAAATTTACAAATATGGATAAAAAGTCACTAAAACACGTAATAGAGCCCGATTATGATGAATGATACCTTAACCAAAAGCTGTCGAGATCAATATAAATCCTGTTTTAAAAAAATCATATATTTGTCCAAAAATTTCGATGCAAAAATGACCAAAGGGGTTGTTAGCTTTTACAAATGTACGAATATGGATAATAAGTCACTAAAACTCGTAGGAGAGGCTCGATTGTGATGAGATGAGTGATATCTTAATCAAAAGGTTTCGACATCAGTTTAAATTATGTTTTTATAATATTTATACAGTTAATTTTCAAAACATTAATAATTATGCCTCTAATCGAAAATTTACACAATATTTAAAAAATTGAAACAAACTGTACAATTTTGAGCACAAATCGGAAAATTTCTTATCCAGAAAACTCATAGTGGTTGTTCTATCAAAATAATGAAATTTTTCTCAATGTTCAAAAATTTTCCAAAACACAAAAAACCATAAAAAATTATGGAAAACTGAGTTTTTAAATCGATATAATTTCTACATCCAAGAAACACAAGATGTTTGCTAATACAAATTGTAAAATTCTGCTACAAATCAAATTTCTAAAATCTAGAAAAATTATGACAGTCAAATGTGAAAATTTTACTAAAATTTTTAATTTACAAAGTCAAAAAAAAACTGCTACCGTATATTGGCCTTAGGGTAGTCTCGATTTCAACACTTTTAAGCAGATTTTCTAAAAATACAAATGCTCTGTCCGGCGGCATAGTTTTGCAACGTTAAAAGGCGGCGGCACAGGTACAATTTTACCTTCATATATTTTATATGGTAATCGCACTATATGTAAAATTTTGTGTACGATAAATAGATAATATTTAGGTAATCTACTTCATTTAGATCATATTATGTGATATTTTATGCGTTTTTGCAATTATTTCAATAATCCTGTAAATTTAGATTTGGACGATAATAATTTTTAGTACAATTAGATTTTCATAAATATTTTAGTATATTGTAAAATTAATTTATATGGAACGTATACGGTCATACTAGAGACAAAACCATTTGTAACAAATTTGATGGTATTTGTGAAAACAAATTTTGTATAAATACATTTTTATACTATTCACGCAAAATATCGAGTATTCTTAGAAATTACCGTGGTTTCTCTATAAATCGAAAAAACAAAAGAAAATAATTTTAATTGTTTTTCTGATGTCATTACTTCTGACAAATATTGAACAAATTAATATTCACGTAAATTCGATCGATGTCGGGCAATTATTTTATATAATAAAATCTATAACATCCATTTTTTCGACCTATAAGTAAGTTACAGGAATTGGTTTAGTAAATTAAAATATTCTCGTAAATTTGTCTACTAATCTAATGAATGGCAGTGAAAATGGTCCTAGTATACGCTATAATGCAGAAAAACGCAAGAGCAGGTTAGTAATATCGTTGTAATCTAGTACTGTAGTAATATTACACACAATTATTACTTATTTGTTTGATTTACCAATTTGATTATAGGCCAAATGCTGATAATGAGACTAAAGAACAGTCAGATATTAAATAAGAAATTATCATAATGCAGGAAGAAGAGTACGACTCAGATGAAAGTATTGAGGAAGAGCCTGTGACCCCAAAGTACAGACAACATTTTGACTGCTAAATATGGATTTCAATGGCAAAGAATATTTGTGTCAGGATTTCCTGACAAAGAAGATTTGTGACAATATTATTCGAGAAACAAATCAAAAGGCCAAAAGATTTTGTGACAATTACAATAATCACCTGGTACAAAAATTTCCTGATTCTTGAAAACAGCCACAAACAAAAACGTTCGAGCAATTTAATGAAATAGAACTCGATGCTTTTTTGGACATATTAAGATTTATTAGATTCGACAATGAAGATACACTCACCTAACGTATGCAAACAGAGCTAAGGCTGCACCAATACGAGACATTTGGACAATGTTAAATAATAATTTGAAGAGAGCCTATAAACCACATAAATGCATCACCGTAGACAAACACAAGTTTCACTTTGAAGGTTACACTATACTTACACAATACAAACCTACAAAACCTGCCAAATATGGCATAAAGATTTTTTGGGCTTGTGACGATTCAAATGCTTTTTGAAAAGCTCAAAAGTTTTTACCAAAAAAACATGCAACCGTTTAACGAAAGGGCTTTATACTCAACCAATTTTGCATATAACCATAATGTAATGGTCTGTTCATACGTGCCAAAAAATAAAATCAGTCGTGCTTTTATCATCCATGCATAGAATGGGAGAAGTCGAAGAGACACTCGTAGCAACAACTGAGATAATAAAGTCCTATAACAAAGTCAAAGGTGGAGTCGACGTAAAAGATAAAGTAGTAGGATATAGTACTCAGTAAAACGAAGAACATTACGTTGCCCTTTGGTATTTTTCTACAACATGATTGATATCAGTGGTTTAGCATCGTATATTATATAAAAGGAACACAATCCACAGTTCATAACTAAGGACTTACGAAGAAAGTTCCTCAAAGATTTTTCCAATCAGCTATATAGGTCCTCAATCGAAAATCGTAGTACAAAGCCATTTTTGATGAGAAACTATTTTCTTTGAGGTGCAGTAGAAATGGAGCTTGGGAGACAAATTGTGGTATCATCAAAAACAGTAGCTGACAATCCAGTACCTCACGGTTGTCGTAGAGCCTTCTACAGGTAGTTGTTATGTCTAACGAGAGCTAAAGTGGAAACAGCGCAAAACCAGAAAGCTACTACTATGTTTGCGATGAACACGCAATAGTAAATAAAGACCATTTGTTAAACTTGTCAAGAATGAAAACAAAAAAAATCCTTATTTTTGTTACAAAAAGGTCAAGACCCTGTATCTCCTAAGAGGGTGAGGATAATATGTTTCTAAAACTAAGTCTGTATGATCCAACAAAAAATTTTAATTGAGATCTCATGAAAATTGAGATCTCTAACTCTCTCTGGCTTCTACAAGAAGATTTATAATTATTTAAAAATGGAAAAGGTACAATTATACCTATGCTGCCGGACGAGCGTTAGCAATCAAATGTACATTTTTGAATCCGTACTATTCAAATATTTGGTAAATATAAGTGAGCAATCGCTTCTAATAAGCATTAGTCGTCTTGTACTTTTTTGAGAGTGATCCTAATTTAATGTTAATTAGCTGAACCTATGATGCAGCATTAAATGCGTTTATTTATTAAATTTTTTACGCCACCTTCAGTTTAGGTATTTCTGTGTTCCTACATTGGGCAATGGTTCTTTATTATTTTCGTTAGGGAAATTATCGAATTAAACCAGAATTATTAAATCGTATATCCTGGAAAGACTATTGAACTTGCCATGTCCAACTAAAGTCCAACATAACCGCCATTATAATTAGCGGGCTTCAAAACATTTAAGATGATTATGTTAGTTTATATAATTGAAAAGTTGAGCTGCATCCTATAAACAAAGTAAACCAATGGCCTCCGAATTTGTATTCTCTCGTTAGGCACTATTTTAAGATTGTAGGTTCCGTTATGGCCTTAAAAGATAATCCCACGACATAGAAACGAAACTTATACGAATTACATCCATTGCTGCTTAATACGCAGCAATGGATGTAATTCGTATAAGTTTCGTATTAATGGATGTAATTCGTATAAGGAACGGTACAGAACGAATCTAGTTTTATGAAAATTTTTTGTAACTTATGCTTTAGCCAGCCTTCCAGAAACATCCTAAAGCAACGACAAATGTCCATTTAAATAAATACGGATGATTTATAAGTCATCAAGTTAGACGAATACCTGTTCTTGCCGATGAGAATATTATCCTACACAAGGTATGAGACGCATTACAAAGACTAAATGAAATGACTTTGAGATCGTATCGCGGCTGTCCTGGAATGGTAAAAACTTGTCACAACACGATGTTGTACCGTTGTTTAACTTCCAACCACCAAGACAAATCGTCATTGGTGAGCACCAGGCGCTGTGACTCTTAGATAACATCAAAAGCAAGCACCATCGATTTCCTTATATATTTGCTGCTGTTTAATATGTTGAACATCCTCAAAGTCGAAATTGTCACAATGGCCTCCAATTGTTACATACTGATCGAAAGCCTTATGATTAAATACGTTACTCATAAGAGGCCGTTAAAATGTTAGCGGTATCATTTAGTATTGTACTTTTTTCGTAGTCTACCAAATCAACCGTTTAGTTGCCTCCTACGTCCTTATCAATCAAATCCTATTTGATCTCAGTCTCATCATATCTAAACCATCAGATTATTATCGTCCATGATTCTTATCTAGTCTAAGATTAATGTCGCTCGATTAGATAAAATTAGCTATTAGATCATTACGTTTTATCTCCGAATGGCCCCCAAACCAAATTATTATTGCCATTGCTATATGTAGGATATTTTTCATTCGACTTTTTATTTACCACCATTCCTAAATTTTTATTTTTTTATTTTTTGGATAAAAATAAACTTCACTCTATTTTTAAGACCAAGAACAAGATTTGGGGTGGCAGAACGAAAAAGGGCAAACCAATAAATTACAGTTTCTGGTTTATATTTTTTACTTTTGCGTTTTATTTTCGAAAGTCAAAGTGTGTATAGCACTGTAACCCAAAAGGAAAAAGTGAAATGGAAAAACATCCAACCAAACAAAACCAAAAAAAAAAAAAAAAGTTTTTCTCTGTTTAATTTGAAGACGAATAATACACACAAAATATAGAATATACAATGTTCTAACATCACATTAAATCAAAATCAAGATAAGATTAATTCTATTTTTTATTTGTTCCTTATCTCATTTCTTCGTTTTGTTTTTATTTTATTTTTGTATGTGGCACAAGACAAATGGAGGTAGACACATATAAGATAAAGGTAATATCGGTTTATTTTTTTGTGCTTTGAAAATAAAATAAAAAATCGAAATATTTTCCGAAATGATTAATTTGGTTTATAATTTAGAAGACGGCCCGGGATAAAATATTATTATATCGAATTCAATTGAAGTTTACATCTAAATCGTAATAATTGATTCTTCTATATCCCAAGAAAGTATTGTTCGTTAGGTATTTCGTTTGTATATTCGAAGAGCATCTCTTAATATCTTAGCCAAAATTATCAAAAAAGATAATTGAATAAAAAAAAATGATCCAAATAAAGATTTGGTCTAAGCAGTTGTTCAATCTCATAAAGTCAAAGCGTGCAATCAAGGAGCATAAAGAAAAAATTAAGTTTGCTTTTAATCAAACTTTGTGTACCAGATAAAAATGTATCCTGCAAATTTATGCATTTCAGTTTTTGTGTACCTAACAAATATTTGATAAAATCAGAAAGATATTTACTGTAGTATGACGATGTACTTTATGTATAAACAAAATCATCTAAAATCATCTAAAATCATCTTATAAACTTAAAACTAGTATCACTCGACTTGAGATCAAAAAGATTTTTTCAACCTGGTTTATAAGAGTATAAGATTAACGGAAATTTAGTTATGTGTCACTCAGTAGTTTTTCTTGGGCTGATCTTTAGACAATTGTAATTCGTAACGACAGTGTTGCCCTTGGCAGTGCTGTAAAGCAGTCATAATTAAAGGGATAGGTACAAAAGAAATGGTGACCTTTAATTGCATCGTTATGTATCTTTGAAAATTGTGAGGATAATCTTGGTCAATAAAGCCACACCCTTATTAAATAAATATCTTGTTTTATGAGGTCCCCACATTTTTATATAATTGAGTGAATTTAAAGATTTTATTGCGTAAGTAAAACAAAAATGTTTTATGCAGATCGAAAATTATTTAGAACTCGTTGAGAGTTAAATGACTTTATAAATATAGAATTCGTCTGTACTTTTTAATAGTTTCTTTTGAGATAGATCAACCGTATTTTAAACAACGAAAATATTAAAGAAGGTAGTAAAATTGTCTACTGACTTATTTGGTAGGTCTAGAATTAAATATTTGTTATTAGGCTTTAGAAATCAGGCTGATTTAGTCCACTTTAAAAAAAAAAATCTAAAATGTTGATGGTTTTTACTTTCAGTAGGATCTTCCCAACAAACAATTTTAATTTACAGAACGTTAGCTGAAAATATACCTCGTATCCGTAAAATTACAGTGGGAAACGTTCTGTAAACGATTTGTTAATATTGAGTATACATTTTGGGGAAAATTATTCGTTTTTACAGATCGTTTACCAACTCGAATTATTGTAAATGATCTGTGTATATACCTATTATTTTGTAAAGTTACAGTAAGCCATATATATATAAATCTGTTTCGTTTACAGATCTTTTACAAATAATTTACATCATGAATCTTTTGCACACATACAAATACATATATAAATTTAATTTTATAAACAAAAATGTAAATAAATGTATATGTATTGAATTAAAGAATAATGATAATATGTTTGTAAAATAATGACAACAAACTATATTATTTTATACCTATATGTAATATTTTATTAAATTTATATTATTGAATTTAATTAATTTTGTTAGTTACAATGTTGAAAATTACAAACGAATGCCATTTTTTCTGGTAAAATTCTGAAATAGCTTGTTAAAAGCAATGCGCCATAAAAATTATGAATTTTATTAATTTTTAAATTAATTATGAGATAATTTTTTTTTTACATTTTAAATTGGTGAAATACTAATGATCTAAAATAAAGTTTAACTTTATCATTACATGATTTTATAAAATATTCTTCACATCCGAAATCATAAAAACGAATAATGTTGAGAAAATATTAAAAATTTAATTCTGTTTAAAAAATTTTGTTTAATAAGGACGGCAACCATTTTAAAAAAAATGGCTATGTGTTTGATCCGTAAACTTTAAAATACATGTTAACGTTAAGTAAACAGTTTGAGAGTAAATTGCATAAATACGATTACAAATCACTTACATTTACAATCCCATATTTAAAATGTTTACATGACTACATTATGTAAACGGTTTGTGTTGGTTACGTACAAATGATCTTACATTTAAATTTCATTATTAACCCTTTCACGAACACAACAATTTTAAATAATGCTCGCACTAACATTTTGCACTAATAATTTTTTTATTATTTTTTATCTAGAAGAAACAAATGTATGTAACGGTTGAACCTAAAAAAATAGAAAGTGTGTACAGTTTTTAAAAAAATGTTTGTACACAAAAGATTATATTCTAAACATGCCATGAAAATTGCAACGGCTATATACGACGTACCATTATAGTACATATTATCTATGTCGGTTTGCGACGTGTCCCACCGCAAACCATTCAAAATGACGGTATAGGCCAACGTGTCTGCAAAAAGGTTAAATACTTTAAGTATACGTAAACGATATGGTTAGGTTATGCAGAAGTACATATACATTTACATTTCTTATTCAAACTATTTACATGCATACGATATGTAAACGTTTTGTTTTTATATTTATACATGTTTTTGACATTTCTCATTTGACATTTTTCGACAACATTAAATAGAAATGCTCAATTCTTTAGGTGGTGATGTTGATCAAAATTGGCAGAAAATTAACATTTAATGTGATAAAACCATTAAATGTATGGTGTTAATTAAGATATTCAATCCACACAAGCAATTGCTTAGTCTGTACTACCAGTATATTCCGTTGCCCATTAAAAATATATGTTGTTTATGGTGTTGTAATAAAGTACGAGCAAAAAGTGTAACAAATTAGATTTCAATTTAAAAATTCTGTGTACAAAATGTTAGTGCTCGAAGTGAAATTCTATAAATCAATGCCGAGTTTCTTCAACACTCCATTGTCCAAAAATTTGTTTTTAATTTCTTATAAGAACCGGGCATTTTTTTGGAAAATCAAATTCATATCTGTAGTCAATTTTCATTTTCTGTGTGTTAGATTTACTTTTAAGTTACTACAAAAATTGGAATCGTTTTGAGATGACGTATTATGATTTATGATATTGTCTCTACTTCATGCAAATTTTTAGCGTATTCCTTAATTCATTAGAGTTGTTTTATTATTTATATGAATAAATTTTTTTTTTGACATTAGAAAACTGTGACGTAGGAATACAAAACAATTTAGATTCGTTTACAATGTAAACATTTTGTAGATCTACGAGGTAGTCTTATGCTCTCAATAAAGTTACTTCTGTAACCAATATGTGATGGTAGAAATACATTTGCAATGTAAATGTTTAGTAAATATACATGGTAGCTTTAAGCTCTCGTGAAGTCTACAAGACGTAAACATTTTGTAAATGTAATCGTACAATGACAATGTCATTGAACAGAAACGATAGTTGTGTAGCTAAAAGTTTACCTTTACAGTGTAGCTTTTTGGTATACATTTCAAAACTATAATTTGTAGACACTTGCTCACAGCTACATATTTCCGATACTGTAAATGTTCCGTAAATTATACATACTGTAAATTATTCCGTAAAATTTGTGACTATGATCTATACAAAATGTTACTTGGGTTCTTTCTGAATCCATTTTTTTCGACTACATTACAGACTAAACTTTTCGACGATAAACTATGCTATTAACCACCAGAGTTTATCGAAAAGTCTTCTAGCGAGATGTGCCTTAATCGACTTTTCAAACTAAACTTTGCAAGTTGTTGAAGCTTCCACTATTGCCTCATAGGTGGTAGCTGAAACGTAAATTTTCGGCGTAACTTTTCGGTGACTTTTCTATAGTAATATTTGGATAGTACTATAGAAAAGTCACCGAAAACTATAGTACTATAGTACGTATAGTACTATAGAAACTATAGTACTATTTTGAAAAGTTTAGTTTCAAGTTTAGGCATATTTAGTAACTTTTGTAGTAGTTCCACTTTTCATTGGAAATATTGGACGGTGACGATGAGTGATGAAATGATTATGGTTATGTAAGTGCTCATATTTTAAAGGCCATGGCTTCAAACACCCAGTCAAAATTCGACGCATTAAATTAACTTACAAAGAAATACACTATCAGTGAGTACAAAATAACAATTTTCACGTTTAAAAAGTTTTTAATTTAATTTACACGCAAGGCACAGCTTATTCTTGCTTGTTACTAGTGCCATTATTATTTGACTGAGCGTATGTGTCATCGAAAAGTTTAGGCTGTAATTTAGTACACAATAACATACAGCCAAGGTAAATATTAGATTCAGGTAACAAAAACCAAAAAACTGATCATCGATATATTATAAGGTTCTTTGCTAGCATCTCTTTGACTAACTGCTAACGAAAACAAGCGAAATAATTACAAGTATCGTACGTTTTTTGATTTCAAGCGTGATGGGATATTTGTCACTAAGGCATGTTTCCTAAAAATTAAACCCCTTTAAACGATTATTGTAATAGGTTTGGCAATGTATAACTGGGCACGAATATATTCTAACATCAAACTTACAGTGTTCTTTACATAAATTAGGGAATAATTGAAACTGTTGATTTGCTATTAATCTTGAATGTAATTCAAAATGGCGAATGATCTCAAAATTATAACAATAGTAAGAAAACTTGGAGTATTATATAAAATTATGAAGTATTAAATAACTAATTTACGACCAACATCAAGTATCCGAAATCTTCAATAATTTTTTTAAGAATATGGGTACAGATATAGCTAAATATTGATCCAATATTGGTTCGTCCTATCTAAATAATTGCGATAATATTATTAAACATTTAATTGTTCAACCGAGCTATATGAATTGATCATTTAAAGTCACTGAACAAGACCTCGTCTAAGGGTAATGATTATCTGGCGTACATCTCTCAACAATATATTGAAGAATTTAAGCCAATTTAGCTGTTAATAATTACGTAGAATACTCTTAAGTTTCCGGATACTCTTACAGTTGCTCAAGTATACTAGCTATATTTAAGAAAGATGACAAATTAGATGTTCCCAATTATAGGCCTCTATCGGTTTTATCTTGTATGATCCAAAATATTTTAGCGATTTATTTCGTTCATATTAAGTGGTGGAGGGTATATCCTCCATTCAGTCGCAAGCATGTTAAATAACTCAACACCCCAAAATCATAAAATCGAGATCCTCGATTAAAATGACAATGGCAACTTGGTAAATTTTTCGTAATTTTTTTCGATTCCGATTTACAGGTAGTAAATCTATTTATAACCTCAAATTTGTTGAAGTTTTGACACTTGACAGGTTAAATTTATTATTTTAAATAAATTTTAAAATCATTTCGACTTTTTAAATAAATTTTGAAATTATAATTCAGCTTTTCAAGTTTTTTTTATAGTGATTGTGATAATTGTTAATGGAATTAATTCAACGAAAAGTTCCTCTTTGATCATTTCAAAAGACCGACCAATAGAAGCAAAGTCTTCCACTGTTTCCATACATTTAATATAAATTTGGAATGATTACAGGTTTAACATCTCTTAATATATTGGGAACTGGAAATTTCTAATTTGAGAGTCATCAAATTTTGTACCACAATTTGGTACAGTCTGCGATTAGTAAGATTTTTGGCAATTTTTTGTCGGCTTTAACTTTGACTACCAAAAAATTCATAAAATTTTCCAGACATGAAATTAAAATGGCTAAAATATAACAGGGAGTTTACAACACATACGGATTTCTAAATATAATAGGCGCACTCTATGGGACAAATGTAGCAATCCAAAAATCCACTGTTTGGGATACTTATACATTTTTCAAACAAAAGACTTACTATTCCATTAATATTCAAGCAGTAAGTTATAAAACTTCTAACATTGTGTATATGCATTAAAATTTGTATTTTGTAAAGGTATACGTCCCAAATGCAATATTTACTGACGTGGTGGTTAGATCGCCCGGCTCCACTCATGACACCCATATTTATAGAAGTTCATCGCTTTATAATTTTCTCCATTCCGAAACGTTTCCAGAAAATGTATGATTATTAAGCGATAGTGGCTCATCTTTGTCCGGAGAAGATAACAAGCTTTTGGCATATTAAAAAGCCGCTTCAGAATATTAGTAAAAGTGATAGTATGTTGTGCTATAATTTGAAAAAGTGTGTTAAAATTATATTATGTTGTAATAAAATGAATTTAGTAATTTTGGGGATGATAGTTAGAATTCTGGAACAGATATACCAATATTGTGTTATTATTCGAAATTACCGTTCCACTGCAAAAACTGGCGATGGTAGAGGTATTATTATAATAAAAGAAATTCGTTATTGAAACATTAATGGCATAAATCAAAATTTTACTAACATAAAGACTTCCCTAATAGAAATAAAATTAAATAATAAAAACAAACAACGAAAAATTTATGAAGGATTGGGCCAAATGTTCAATATGTTAGATTTGCAAAATTCCAGTAATTATTTTGTTTTTGTGGACAACATCAATGCCAAAGTAGTTTGTGGAAAAATACCGTCGAAAATAAGTGAGGTGTAAAACTAGCCAAACATATCCCAGCTGCCTTGTTTTAAAACATTGCATTCATCGTTTCCCGTCTAACTTATTCAGCAAACACTCTAAAAACTTTGAGATATGATAGTGACCATCAAGCAATCCAGGCTCAGATATCTTCCTATCTAATCGATGAATTTTTAAAATTCATCTTAGCAAATATTAATACACTTATCAAACAGAATATTAAAATACAAATAAATAATGTACGGAAGCAAAAAATTCAGAGCAATAAAACAATGTTTTCTACCATAAACTCAATTTTTCGAAACAAACAAAAATCCAATATTTCAAATTTAAAAATCAATAGATCAAATAATGTAGACCGTAAACTGTGCCATGAAGGTAAAACTGTCCTAACTAGCGTTGTCTTGCAAACTAACAACCAAATAGAAAAAATTAATTCTTATGACAAGCTCCATTTAATCGGAGCCTCTATTCAAAATCAAACTAACTTATCTAAGCCATGCACACTATCCAACGAAATATATGCTCAAGAAGATCGTGAATTAAATTTTGTATTTTATAAAATCTTAAATTCATCTTCAAATGTAGAAATAATAAAAAATTATGCGACCCTGGTTGAATGCCTAGCATTGCGCTTAAACACACTCCATTCCTTATTATTGAATAGTACTGTATACTCTTCAACAATATACTAAATAATAATTTTTAATGGACTGCAGCAGGGAACAATATTGGCGCCAGTACTGTGACGATATTGTGATATAATCTACTAATAATAATAAAGGCAAAATAACAAATAAATTGCAACTATCACTTAATTACATCAATGAAAATTTTACACCCTGGAAGATCTTTTTAAATATTAAAAAATGTGAAAATATTTCGTCTCCTAATCTCGAAAATGAATAGAAACATAAAAACATTTGAAAACCTGCAAAAATAGTATTAGATAATAAAATCATAATTAAAAAAACTGAAGTTAAATATTTAGGAGTGTTATTAGACCAATAGATATACCCCAATCAGCATATTGATGCCCAACTTATAAAAGCTCGGAAAATCTTTGGAATACTAAGCAGATTGTTCTTTAATTTAAATAAAAATGTAAAACTACTATGTTACCAATCATTGATACGCCCTATTTTGACATATGCGACTCTTTTATGGTACAACACAACCGCAGCTTAAATATTAATATTGTAAATTATATTGCTAAAAAAAATAAAAAGATTAATAAACAAAACTATGGGATCCACAAACAAAATCCAAGATATTATCAAAAAAAATCAAAATAAAGCTCTAAAGCACTTAAGCAATTACCTGGAAGATATCCAACTAAATTATTATATTCCAAAGAAATTTAACCTTTCTCAAAATTGGTGAAATTCAATTATTTAATGCTAATTAACAAAATAAAACGCAATACGACCAGGCAAGCAAATGATTTTCAAATACAAACATTTGTAAACAAATCATCAACACGAAGTATATTTTATCAGGGACTTAAATTGTATAATAAATTATCATTTAATATAAAATTAGAGCAAATTGTTCTAGAAGCATCCAAAGATCAACAGTTTTAAATAATTAAAAAAAAATAATTCATTTTTTGATGTAATTGAAAAAATGAGAAAGTTATCTTCTTGAAATGCCCCAACACAGTTTTTTACACAATCAGAACGATAAAATAGGTAGCAGAAGATGGCAATGGCTAGTTATGTGATGAAGTAAAGAACAAAGGAACCAAAGTTAATACCAAAAAATAATATAAAACGGACAAAATACTATAATTTTTCTTTACCTGTAAAACTATTTTCGTTCGATTATAGTAATAAATTATTAAAATTCTTCATTTGGGATAATATTCGGCTAACCGAATAAAAACATTTATCTCTCATACGCATACGCACTTTTTTCGAGATTCTCGAAAAAGTTTAAATTGAAATAAAAACTCCGTAAATCCTTCAAAATAACAAAACAGAAGTACGTGAACACAATTCACAATCGCATCATGAGAATTGAATAGATATACGAGATAAATAGCAGAGAACGAAAAAAATATTTCCAAGAACATGCTTTTTTTCCCGTTAAGATTAAAATCTTGAAAAGTATAGTAATGAATCAAAATACGTAACAAAAAAAAAATGCCCGATAATCTGATTAGGATTAAAGGTATTTTTGCTATATCTGTATTGTATGAGTGTCTGTTTACCTGTTTGTTTTCGTCTATACCTTGATGTACATAGGTTGCAGGTTATTTTATTTTTCTGGTGTCATTATTACGTAACACAATATTTTATTGGATTAGGATTTAGTTAAGGACATTCAGTTAAAGTATTTTAAGGACAAAAAATATACTTCATCTTATGGGGATTTTCTTGTTCTTAGTATTTAAGTACAGTTATTTTGATACTAAAATCGTATACAGAAAGAATTTTTAGTAGTTAACCAGAACTGGTTGAGACTGTTGAGACTGTTTTGAACCACAAAATCCTTAACGTTCTTCATTTTGAATCATATTCAAAATTGATAATTTTACAATATACTTATAAGCTGACGGGATAAGTACTGCAGGATTTAATTTGGAAGTTGGTAACTGCATTACATAATTTGCTAAAGATACTTAATGTTGCGGTTACTATACTGGTAAGGACAACTGACGCCATATATATTTGTGTCCTTATTTATTTTGTTTTTCATATTTTGACTAAATACAATCCATATCCATATTTAATCTATATTTTTCTGATTCTATGGCTAGTCATGACAATTAATGTATCACCTTTTATAAAGACTCCTTCTGAGAATCGAAGTGAATTTTCTACTAACAAATTGATTAGTCATAGGTTTTGGTCATAAAACGGTTAATCCAATTGATTTGTAATGTTTAATCAATTTTTTAAAATCTAATTGGTTTTAATTTTAAAGTTTTTTGTCAAATAAAATGAATATAAGTTAGATTTTCGACGAGCACATGTGTTTTTTTCCACGACTAGAGAAACGAGTTTTTTTCTAACAGTATTGGGATGTTGTCTCTTTTAAATTAGATTTACGAACAATTTACGATTTGTCTACCGAAATATACTGCCCGTCGTTGAAAATACGTACCGTGATTTCATTTTTCATCAAAAACTATCTTCATCATAAATTGGAAGCGACGCAAGTCAATTAGTGTACTTGCTCTCTTGAACGTACGTTGTTGTATTGTAAATGTTACTACTCGCACAGCACCATCTTTCCCTGGATGTAGTGGTATTATTCGTCTAGTATTTCATTTCTCCGGTAGAACATTATCTTCGGCTATCAACACAAAGATACCTAGTTTTATAGTGGATAGACTGGTTCATTTTGCAAGATGCTGAAGTTGTCCGAAATATTCTTTTGACCGTCTATTCCAAAATGTTTGTTGCAACCTTCAAATAAGTTGAGGACGGTCGACGATTCACCTTAAGCTTGTTTAAATTAGGTTCTACCAATGAATTGAGCGGTTCGTCTATCAAAAAATGGCCACGTATAAGCACTGGGTATTCTGATGACACATATTTGACATCTTTGTAAGTGGTCTTGAATTTAACACTGCTTCAATCTATATAATTACTGTGACCACCTCTTCAAAGGTTAATGTTGAATTTCTGATTGATTGAATTATTTACAAATGGTCTGGCTGGTTGTACGCTATGTGATGGTAGAATACCCATGATTTGTTGGTAAATCCTTGGTCGACGTCTAAAGTAGATAATACAGCAATGGAGAACTTTGCAAAAGACTTATCTTCCACAAATGAATCAAAATTTTTGCTAATACAGATACAGCTGCTAATAATGATTGTGACCATGCATGCAAATTTCTGAAATGATAATGATTAAAGAATTATGCTTTTTCGTCCATGAGTCGAAACTCGGATTTTCTTCGTTCAGATGATTTTTCGATGTCTAGTGATCTATATTGAGCAGGCTAGTGACTGCTATCAAGGGAAAGAAATTGTAGCCCAATTAACCACATTGAACTTTGGTTTTATCTTTCTGGTGTCACACCCCTCGCAAATGCGTCTGCTAGATTGTTTTTAGTATCGACATGATTTTAAATGCATTTGCTTGTTAGTCGTTCCAATTAGTTGGATAAGCTGCCATCCAATTCAGAACGATCTCGGAGTCAGAACAACAAAATACTCCTTCAAAACGGAACTTTAACTCTTACAAAACACGATACAAAAGATTTGCTAGTAGTTCAGCCGCACAAGGTTCCAGTTGTGGCAACGAAATTGTTTGAATTGGCGTCGTGCCGACCTGTGATTTTGCACAAACCAAGAGGTAGGTAATTCTATCTTCCGAAACATATAGAACATAAATACAGCATCCATACGCTATGGTTGACGCATTAGCAAACCCGTGCAACTCTGCAATTTAAAATTTTGGAGCGAAAAATAATCGAGGGAAAGCAAGGTCTCTTACTGATGGAAGTTTCTCTAAGGATTTTGTCCACCGCAAATTATACGGTTCTGGTAGGGTAGTATCTTAGGGTAATTTCATTCGCCATAAATGCTGATTGAATATTTTAGATACGATTACTGGATTAATTAATCCCAGAGAATAAAATATGGTTGTAATATCCACTAATTTTCGACGCTTGGAGTTTGAACTGGTGACGTTTTTTGAATCATACTTGTATCTTCCTGAATATCACGAACTTAGCGTTTTAAAATAGTCACTTGAGTCATTGCCAACCTTCTGATCACAGAATATGGTTATATTATGGAATCCTCTGTAGCACACGTTGGTCATTGTTAGCCCACTTTCTCAAATGCGAAGCTTGTTCCGCATGAAGCAAGGAACACAACCCATAACTTTATTGTTATGCTTTCCGGTTTCAACACACAATGATGAGGTAAAAATACATTTATTTAAAGTGATCCTAGACATCTATAATTTACATGAGGTTGAGAACTTCATGTTTCTTCATGATGGTCTGGTACTGATGCAAAATGTCTGGATTATGCTGCAAATTTTGAAGCCAGATCTTAGCTGCCAAAGAACTGTCACCGAAAAGAGAAAAATCTTCTCTAAAAGGAATTTCACAATAAATCTCCCTTCTTTATTACGCGTGACATTTATTAAGAAATTTTCCTTGCATTTTTCTTCTTCTTTATTTACCTTCCTTTCATTTGCTTCAAATCGTTCAACGGTCCAAAATCTTTCGAATGTTTGATCAATTAGGCTAAAACATTCTTCTGCGAGCTTCCGTTGTTCTATGATATTGCAAAATACATTAATTTGATTGGAAATTGAACCTTACCCGCTACGACCCATCCAATTTTTGTTTCATATAGGTGTGGTACCTCATTTGATATCTTCATGGAATTCCCACTAATCTTAAAATAGTTCAGCTCTAATCAACATGTCTACCTACTGTGGTCGATCAAAACTCAAGGTCTACCATTGAGATATTTGTTGGAATATGCCACTCTTTGATGAGTGACGGATATCCACTACAAGCCAGTGCAATAAAAAAGTTAGGAGCATGCCCAAAATTTGTGTTAGGCGTTGAAACAATCAAATCTTTAACTGCTCTTCTAAAAACAGTTATGATTTTATAAAACAATTGAAGCAATCATTTTTTCTTTAAAATACCGAGCAATTGGCGCATCGGTTAGAATTGCGGTGCGTGGAGCGGTAAGTACCGAGTTAATCGTCATCAGATAACATATAGTTGCACAGATATATAGTAAATAAACAGGAACGATCGATATTATGCAAAAACAAAACTGATTGGAAAATTGTAAGTGAAGACATTAAATAAAGACTACTCAAGTTGGCCAGTGATAGCCAATATTTTTAGAAGCGCCTTTTCATAAAGACCTATAGCCTTTTCATAAAGACCTATATACTATATTAAAGTCTAAAAAATTAAAACAGTTTAGTTTGAATCGCTGGAAGAAAAAAAACTTTTGCTTAATTAAATACAAAATTAAACATTATCTCCCGCATGATTCCTAAAGATCATTATCATATCTGTGAGACCAATAAATTACCTCAGGAAAATATTCATACTTTCAAAGGTTAAACCCACAGAATATCACTTTAAATTTATAAAGAATTACATTTTTCTTTTCTAAAACGATAAAACAATTCGTAAAATTAATCCACGACCTTTTGAAATTATATTCAAATATTTATTTTGCTTCGTATACAAGTCAAAGTATTAAAAACATTAATTCGACCTGATAACCTTATCCTCTTTGATAAGGATATCAAGTGTAGGAATTTAATTCTACGAAACAATTAAAATCATTTATTGATTATATACTTATCCGATTCAAAGAAATCGTTTTAAGAATTATAAAGCCCAACTGAGATTCACATATTCTGTAGAATACAACTGTCATTTGAAAGTCATATATACATAAAAAAAAAAGATTAATAAAAATTATAAAAAAAAATCCTTTTCCTCACTCAATTTAATTTAGTTTGTTATTTTTAAATTACTTTAATTTATTTTATATCATGTTAAATACAGTATGACCTGTTAAACCCTTAACAAACCGTAAATATTTGATAAAGGAAAGGAAACATCGAAAAATTAAGACAAACAATTGCTATTTTGTACTAACCTAGAAAATCATAAGCATTTTGTGTGCTTGTATCTTCAGTTGATTACAACCTTACTTGTAAAATGTTCTCCGAATCCCACACAAAATATTCAATAATAAAAAAATAAAAATGAAAATTAATTTCCCTGGAAATGTAACAAAAAAATCACCAAAACCTGACATTAAATATAAAATATTGCAATAAATTTTTTTATTTTAAATCATGCGAGAAATAAAAATGAAATTTCCCATTACTGCAAAAAAAATAAAAAATAAAAATTACAAATTTACAAATTCGTAAATCTCTCAACCACCCTCCACCCCTTTATAATATGTAAAAAAACAAAATAAAAAAACGATATATTATTTTTTGGGGATAATTTTCAATTTTGACAGTAAATTGAAAAATAAAATAAAAATTACAACAAAACCGTTTATGATTGTTATTGTTTTTGATTGAATATGAAATTAAGTTATTGGAAAATTTGAATTTACGAACAAATTGGAAAATCTAGGGATCTCATATGAACATATATACATACGTAATGTTTTGATTTTTTGCTGATGTGTGCCTTTAAAACAAGGAGCTTTTATATAATGGCAATTTAGAAAATTTTATTCGATTTTTGAAAATTCGTTTAGTTTAAATTTTTCAATTATTCTAAATTGATTTATTAATTTATATTGACTTTGGTTTTTATCTTTTATTGTGTGCGTTTTTTAACACTTTCGTAACTTATTTATAATTTTTTATTTTTTTTTTTAAGGTAAATCAACAATTTCATATACCAAATTGAATAGCGCCAACCCAAATAAAGGTTTGTTAAAAAAGCAAGAGTACCTAGATATTTCAATAGAAAACAGAACCAGGAGAACAATTACGATTGGTGTGATGGAAATAAGAACAGTCAACTATATAATCTAATATACGAAAGAATTCATGAGCTTTGCCATAGTTTGTTAAAAGTGCAGATAACTTCGGCCAAGTTGGTGATTTTTTCTTGGCTTAAAAAAACACCGAAAAAAACATAAAAATATAATTTAATTTTATCATTTTATTTTAAATGTAGGCTTATCATCCATAAACTAAATAAAGTATCTCTAAAAAGGTCAGAACCAAATTTTGTAACTTCAAACGATTATGCGTTTCGTAATTTTAAATGGTTATGTTCTTTGCTAGAAAGCAAAGATCACCTGTTGTGTAGTTAGTGGGCGAGATTAATTTCAGTTAGAATGATTCTAATTTAATTTTTATTTTTTAAAATGCAGCAACACATGTGACTTGTGAAACGGCAATAAATTTTATACGATATAATTGACTTGTTGCCTTACTAATATAGCATTAAATATAGTGAGTGAGTGTTGTCACAAAAAAATAAAATGAAAACGTAATTATTATAAAATATAAAACGTCTAAAACGTCATTCATAGAAAAACCATATATTGCAACAAACAAGTAATTGAATACATCTAAGTTTTTCAGTTAAAAATGCAAAACTGAAGGAGTTCACCGAATTGGTAGATAAAATAGAGGTTTTAATATATTTAATAATAAATATATACGTTTTGCCCTAAATTCGGGAACTTAAAATTTCAAAAGTAAATTTTCCGATTAGAGGAAAAGCTAAAGATTGGTCTTCACGCTTAATTTGGCCAACTTTGCTTCAAAAAACTAGCAAATCAATTGAATCAGTCATATTTTCAAACAGAATAGTAAAATTTAAATTTAGCATTTCTCGGAACTCCGAAAAGATCATTTGATTATTTTCTTCTTTAATTAAATTTATCAATTGTTCAAATAATTTTTACAATAACTATTGCTTGTTTTTTTTTTAAATATTGAACAAGGAATAAGAAAAACAAGTATTTATCAGTTTTTCTTGAATATAAATAATCCATGTTTTGTTTTACATGGATTATCGTTATTTTTACCCTACAAATCGTCACATCGTATGACAAGATTGAAAACGTCAAAATGACGATATTAACGTCATAATAACAACGCTAAGGGGTGAAATGTGCTTTGTTTCAGTAATTATTGGTTTCGGACTAAATGAGAAGTGCAACTTATTAAAAAATGCGGTTCATCAGGCTGCAGTAACCAAACTACCAAATATACATTCAATACTTTGTATTTACATACTCCGTATGGATATTTGGAATTAGCGAATTATATAATTCGCCAAAAATTGAAACAAAATTTCGGTTATAGTAGTACGTTGCAAGCGATATCAAAGTATAATAATTTTAGATATTCTGGATTAATTTTGTTCTAATTTTTGGCTAATTATATAATTCGCTATTTCCAAATATCCATACGGAGTATGTAACTAAAAAGTATTGATAGTTTGGTCGCTGCAGTCTGATAAGAGACTGAATTTTTTAATAAGTTTAACTTTCATTTAGCTCGAAACCAAGAGCTACTGAAACAAAGCAAATTTCACCCCTTTGTAAATTAAACCAGCAGGCTATGATCCAGATTCCAGAATATATAAAATTATTATAGCATTAATTGTTTAAAATGTAGCCGCACCTTAGCATGGGCAGCAAATTTTATCGGGATTTAAAAATGAAAATGTTTTGTGCAAACAAAAAAATTTTTATGAGTTTAAAATTTCGATTAATCGATTCATAACATCAAAGTGGAACAGATGGCAGATAACGAAAATGGAGAAAAATTTGATTAACTGGAATATTCTATCGAAAAAGAGTCTGATTTAAAAATAGAAGGGATAGAAATAGAAGTACGTGATGGTGGAGCGTGTGAAACCGAAAACGACACTCTATCGACGAGGATTTTTTTAATTTTTTTATTATAGTTTTATTACATACAATTTATCTAGTAATTTGTCTTTAATATCTAGTGTTCAATGTTTGTGGAGATATAACCCATCGGTTAGTCCTGAATTAGTTTATTTTATTCTTGTTGTTCTAGTTTTAGGGGCCTTGTTCTTAGGAAACGTCTAACTAAGTTGGTTTTATACATCATACGACAAATCTTGACGAGAGCATCTATGCTTTTTTCTTGTTTCACAACCCGAATGCTTAGGGTTTCTATGCATTTTAGAATCTTTTTAAGAAATGGGTATTGCTACCGTCATTATTTCCTACCGAATCGCTTTGTTGTACGATCTGTGAGTATGTTTCTCTATTGTTTATTCTGTTTGCTTGAGATTCATTTTTCTCTAAATTTATAGTAGGCTTCCATTCAGCAGGTATCCTATGGTTTTGTTGTAGTGCTTTGTCTTTTATTTTTTGAAATTTTTTAGCTACTTTACATCCTCTATAAGGTAGTTGATTAGCTCTTTACAGTTAATATATTTTAGGGGAATGTTTTTACTAGAAGGTCATGCTTCTGTGGGGTATTTCCCTGTCTTTCCATCTGACACATTTAAGCTCTCGTTTACAATATCTTTGGGTGTGGTTATAGCTTTGGTATTTTTAATATTGATGAATGTGGCCAGTTGATTTTGTAAACTGTTCTATTCTGACTCTCATGTTAAGGGTGGCTTTTATGTTGTATATATTTTCTCTATTTTTTTTTTGATTAAATGTAAGCATAAATAAAGGCAACCCTCTTTTATTGATTTAAATACCTGCTGCATTTCCTATTTATTCTCTCTTGAGTATATTTACTGCATTTCTATTTTTAATCGATTGCCTATTAGATCTTCTATTATATCCTCCTTTGAACAAGTTGGATGGAGCCCTCTAGCCATAAATTTAATCGGGCGATCATTCTTATGTTCATAAGAATGATCGCCCGAAACCACTTATTTCCATCAGTATGTAGCTTTGTGGCCAAAGCTCTATACGTCTCAGAATCAGACGTATTAGTTGTGCATACATCATTGTTAAGTGATACGATTCAGTGTTCTTTATTGGTGACTGCTTTCATTATTGCTTGCACAGAGGCATAATTGGATATGACAATAATAATAATTGCTGGCAGCGCCCTCTCTTTAGATTTGCCTCGCTGTTTTACTTCGTCAGATGTATTTTGTTCTATTCCAGCTTTATTAGTATTTAGGAGGGTGTTTTGTTGAGTCTTACCACTTTCGGGAGACGATTCCGCTTTCCTTTTCTTGCTTTTCTTTTTTAAGACCTAATCTTTTTATTTTACTTATTTTTCCTCATCAGTAAAATATCTTTCTATTGTGTCTACCTCATTGCTAATATGCATTCTTCCTCCAAAGCAAATCTAAACGTTTGTGATTTGATTTGTAGCTTTCCATAATAAACCAAATACCTAAGAAAGCTAATATTTCCTCTTCATCTGCTCTAGCCCATTTTTTCACCGGTTCATCCGGATTATTCTCATTAAAACTATTATATTCTAATTTGGCCTTGCGATTGATTAGTATGCCGACCAATAATTATAATAATCTTGCGGACAAATAATTGTGGTATTTTTTTACATTTGCTAAAAAAGATTAGTTCTACAGTTCTTCAGAGAAATTTGTATCTTATGATGAAGATCGTTGCAACTCGAAAGTGGAAAAGCATGAAGCCTACATGTGTTATCAAGAGGAAAGGAAAAGAAAATGTGCAACAAGAAATTTTTGCGAGGATCCAAAACCTGTCTATGTAAAGTATAGCCTAACACAAACAAAATGTGCAAAATGTATAAATAACATTTTTTTAAAAAAGCTGAAAAAGTGTTTGAAAGAGCTTTATTAATAATTTTTCTGACGTTTTCCGACCAACCTCAAAAATTTGCCACTGAGGAGGAAGCATTTCATAATAAAATGAAAACGTAGATTTTAGTTTAAAAATGAAAATTGAAATATTTACATTTAAAAATCCTGGCATGTTAAGGTTAAAGATCTTGCAGGTTCTAAACATAAACCCTATCATTGTATTAGTTTTATTTAGTTTTTTTTATTTGTTTGGCAACCATCGAAGACAATGACTAACCCACTCATAAGGCAAGCATCATAGTGCATACAGAACTAACAAAACGGTCATAATTTTAAAATGGTAATTGATTTAACTAAACACACTATTGGCAAGGTAATGCTAGCAGATCAACTAAACTATTGATAACGACAGGAACACTTTCTAAATTCAAATATCTTTCAAAACAGGTTGACCATCTTGTATGCCTTAACTGCCCTTAATATTCTAAAGGCAGCACGTTAAGAAGTAATATAAGTAATATGTTTTTTGAAGTAAGCATTATCTGCGGTTGTATAATGAAGGTTAAGATTATATTATGTCACCATTTGAACGATTTGATTACACAGAGATTTAAAAAAGTCTTTAAGCAAAAAGGGTCCCAGACAAGTCCCGTAAATTGAGTACATGTTGCGAATAAAAATAATTTTGCTTTGAAATAAAATATCCAAATGCCAAAGCATTATCTACCAATTAAAATATCCTAAGGTAAAATTTTAGAAAAGCCAAAATTTTATTCCTAAAACAACAACGACGCAATATATTTTCAAACCACAAAAACCACTGTAGGCCAACAAACCAAACAAACCGAACAAAAAAAAAATTATAATTTATAATACAAAGTGATAATTTTAATATTATTACGAAAATTTAATTAAACACAAAATAAAAATTAAAATTAATTATTTTATTTTCATCTTTATTAAAATATTTATTTTAAATGTGTGGGCATGTGTGTGAATGTGCTTTTTTATTATATTCCTAAATAAATTTTCCCATTTTAATTATTAATTAAAACTATTTTTGAGGGTATATCATTATTAAAATAAAAATATTATTTTAGGGAAACTTAAAAATAAAAAAGACTGCCTTTGATGCGCTTGAGTGAAAACATTTTTACGTTTCAAATCAAACTGAAAAAAACGTGTTTCATTTATTTTAAAATCCCACAAGGATTCTAAATTTTAAATGAGTTTGTAAGAGACGCTTTAAATAAAAAAAAATGCATCTAATTTTAAAAGTTCAATCAAGTGAAGAAAACACCTCAACATCTCAACAAAACCTGATATTAACTATTCCCAACAGCTTAAACCTAATGTATCAACGGAAAAAGCTTTACATGTAGAACCAAAGTCATCAAATACGGCACTGCCAAAGCCAATACCACTTAGTCAAGCGAAAACACCAACGGTAACAATGTTGAAATCAAGAACACTACAAAATCATCTGATACCATCTTACTCACGAGGGATTAACACCTTAATCAACAGTTATATTATTTTATCAAAAAGCAGACTTTTGTCTTTATCTTGATAACATCGATTAGAAAAGCGAATTGGACAATGAGAACATTAATGTAAATGTAGATAAGATTTACAACATTTTATTTGACGCCATACATTTATTTGTTCCTTCAAAGATGTCAAAACCAAAACAAAAATCACAATGGTATGATTCTAGGCTTAAAAACTTCAAAAATAAGAAAGAGGCATATATGCTGAAGCATAATTCAAGAACTAGTTAACAGAATTTAACAGAACATTACCGTAATTTTGAAACATTTTATGAATTTAAATACAAGTAGTATGTCACTATTGTTCCATAGATAAAATCAGATATGATCCAAAGGATTTTGTGTCCTTTTTAAAGAATACACATAAAATTTCGGACCATATAATGGGCTGAATTCTTGTGACCTTACTGTTCCATCAGACATTTTTTTTGAGTTTTTTCAATCTGTTTTGATAAGCCGGAAGATCCAGATAAATATGATAATTCGAGTTGCTGTGATATAAATTTGTCCAGAGAAGTCCCTGTTCTGTTGATTTTAACAGAATGTATGAATTTTGCTTTAAATAATTTCGGTGATGGATGCGGCCCTGATAACATACCTGCTTCGGTATTAAAAGATTGTCGAGCTGCAGAATTACCACTCTGCTTGATATTCAATCAATCTCTAAGATTGAGCGAATTTCCGCAGATATGGAATACTACTAGAATAACGCCGATAGAACAAATCCGGAGCTCTTAAAAAGTTTCCTTCTAAAACCTTCTCCTTTAAATTCACATGTGTTGTTAATTTCTTGGCACTTGCTAGTGGGTCATAGTTATAATTATCAGTGGTGGAAATAATAATATATATTCATCTCGGCAGTAGAATGAATTGCGGAAAATGAAGACATTAAAGCTAAATAGCTTGATGTGCTCAGTAATTCCTTAAAACACTGATTTAGTAACCGAAAAGCAATTGTATGGCCTCGGCCCAAAAGTGCAGCTTTCCATTGACGGTTTGAACATACAATTTGCACTAAGGTTAAACGACGTTGAGCAATTTAAATGTAAGCCAACGAATTTCGGTTAGTCTGTGAACACAGGCTCAAACTGCGATATTTGATCAGCTTTGCTTGAAACAGTGGTTACTAACATGAAGGTCAACCACATGTTGGTAAAGTAAATTCAGGGATGTGTCCAATAGCGTACCTAATGGTTTATGTTGGCCCAAAAATATCGTCAGTAAACGCATTGCTGTCCATAGTAGTTGTGGACTTCTTTTCAAGACACCATGCAAAGATTTGGGAACTGCATATCATCACGCAAAAAAAGATGTTTTGGGCTAGAAAGGAAATTCATGAATCACATTTAAATGCAACAAAGCTATTTATGACCGAATATGAAAACTTGGCCACATGGTTAAAATTGAAAATGAGTACAGTCAAGGAAATCAATGTCGTCAGAGTACCTCACCATTGTTTAGTAAAATAATCAAGCAGCACTACAAAATTACCACCCGGCAGATTTCCAGAAAATCTTGTGGCGTTAGTTACCGGACAAAGTTTTCAACAATTTCGTCTAACTATGGTAAAATACGGGACATGAAGTGCTCCTTTTCTGACTTGCCGTACCTTACATTAGGTTGCGAATGATTATTATGAGAATTATCTAGATGCAGCAAATTGCCTTAAATCTGATTTCTTTGTGGACGATATGTTAACAAGTATCGACGACGTTAATCAAGCCAGTAAAATTTATGATAAAATGACATCACTACTTAATTCAGGAGGTTTGAAACTGCGAAAATGGATAACGAAGAATTAATCTCAAGGATAGCTGAATCAGAATGTGAATCACATTTTTTGGAGTTTGAGGGTGTATCACTGATCAAGACATTTGGACTACTATGGAATCCGTCAGATGATACTTTTAACTTTAATATCAAAAGGGTCACAAAATGTACATTACTGTCAGAAGCCTCCCGAAATTTTTGATCCTATTGGATGGTTGTCTCCCAGCATAATACTAATTAAAATTTTAATTTTACAGCTGTGGTTACAGAAACTAAACTGGGATGACGAGTTGCTGGAAAACATCAAAGAAAGTTGGTTGAAACTTAGATCATCGTTACATCATCTTTAAGATGTTAAAATTCCACGATTTATATTTACCCGTAATCACCAGAACATGAATATACAACTGCTTGGATCTTCAGATGCCTCGGAGCGTACATATGGCGCAGCAGTATACATACGTATTCAAGATCCGGAGAACAATATATTCGTCAATCTAATATCCGAAAAAACCAAGGTTTGTCCAATAAAGCAAATTTCGATACCGCGACTAAAGCTGTGTGCTGCCGTTCTTTTATGCCGTTTAATCACTTACAACAAAATTTCACAAACTTAAAATCAAAATTCAGCTGATCTGGCATCCAGAAGTCTGATACCACAATTGCTCACTTCGAATGATTTTTGGTGAAACAGATGAAAGCCTGATTGGCTTTCAAAAGATGATCAGTACTAGTCTAATTTATCATCCAGTCCCTTGCAAGAAAATCACAATACTGAATTACGCAAAAATTACATGGAGAACTACCACACCACCCTAAGTGTGCCTCATCCTTATGGGCAAGGAGTACTACGTATTGGTGGAAGATTCTCAAATGCATCTTGGAGTTTTGATGCAAAACACCCAATCATCCTGCCACCAAATCACATTTATACTGGCATTATAGTTGAAAGGTGTCACCATGGCAACATACAACTAGGACTTACCTTACTCACTAGTTGACTTCGCCAGAAGTTGTTTTGGATAATTGGATATCGGAAGGTGACAAGATGGCACGTTCAAAGGTGTAAACAAACAAAATCAACAGCGCGAGTAAGCGACATGACGACAGAACCATTTATTGCAGCTTTAAAACGGTTTATATTACGACGAGGACTACCAAGTCAGTTTCACTGCGAAAATGGAAGCAATTTTGTCGGTGCTCGCAATGAATTACATATCCTTTACAATTTATTCAAATCTGAAAATCACATGAAATTAATTTAATAATTTGTAGGTCCACATAGAATAAGATTTAAGTTCAATCCTCCGAATGCGCACCATTTCAGAGGATTATGGGAATCCAACATCAAAGCGGTAAAGTTCCATCTCTACCGTGTGTCGACATCATTTCTCTTGCATATGAAGAGGCTAACACACTATTAATCCAAATCGAAGCGGTGTTAAATTCGAGACCTCGTTGCGCTATTACATCTGATGTTACGTCATATGATGTGCTGACGCCAGCATAACTTTCTGATTGGTGAACCATTATCCAGCATTTCTGAACCAAATTTAAGCCACATTAATTCCAGTCGCTTATCAATATGGCCAAATATCCAGAACAGGGTTCAATAGTCCTGGAAATCATGGTCAAAAGACTAACTAAGCACACTCAACCAGCGAATCAAATGGCAAACAAAATAATGTAAAAAAAATTGAGCCTATACAGCATAAAAATTCGTACGATCCATATCAAAAATTTAATAGCCAAATTTATAAATTTTTTGTGGGGCAGTAAATGTTTACGCCTAAAACTAGTAAAAAAGTTGGGATGGTTACACAAAAAAATCATAAATTTGGAATTTGCTTTAATTCCTCGAAAATGTAATGACATTCCTCTTAGTAAATCAGCAAATATTGATGCGGCAGAGTCATACCTCAGAGATTCTCTGAAAGTAGCAATAAAAGTAAACAAAATAAATAAACTTTCTAAAAATATCAAAGAACTAATTCTAGACAAGTAAAAAATTCAAAAATCACCGATATTAAAACAGAAATTAAATCGAGTAACTAAAACCCTAAGATCAGCTATAAGGGGAGGAGTAAAAAAGGAGTCTAAAATTATTTAAGTATAAGCTTTCGGCCACAGAGCGAACATAATACTCTTTTTGGAAAGCAAAAAGATATTTTAAGAGACCAGAAAATTCGTAGTGGAAATTGAAGAGAAGTGTTCAAGAACAACTCGGTGCTTTTGCTGCTCATCTAAAAGACAAATTTGTACGTCATAAACAAGTTAATTAAATAATTACAAAACTTCCTCAAAAGAGGAAGATATCCTAAATTACAATGATTGATAAGCCTAAAAAAGAAAAAACACGGATCCGTTATATTTTACGATAATCACGCTCCCTACAAACTCCAAGGTTTCAAAAAAATATTAAGGAAACTTCATGGATATTACTAAAGCTTTCGACAAATATTTCTTCAAAACTATCTTCTTTCCAAACAGTACTGATTTTTGGCACTTTAGTCAGTGTATATAAGCAGTGCAGTGTACACATGTCGTTTTCCCCAACAGGTTTTAATCTGCTGTGCCATATCTCGGCGCTAGTTTAAGTCTGCGGAAAACTTAGAATTAGGATTTCTGCCTAAAATTTAGAAGTGTGTAAGAGGCAACATTTCAATCTCCAATATAATTTTTTTTCACTAGTTCCTTTATCATATTTTTTAAGCAGTTGTCCTTAAAAATGCTTCTTAGGGAGAATGTTTCTGAATTTCCAAATTAGGAGCCTCATAAATTATCTTAACAGATAATTTAGGAAAAATATTGGACCGATAAATAAAGCATATTGTTCTCAATTGAATAAGTTTTTGATGATATAGCACTTTTTGGATTTGTTTCCCTTTAAAAAAAACAGTGATTCTATTTCGTTTGCAACGTTTCCATATATAGACAACAGGAGTTGCATTAGAAAAAAAAATATACATCAAAAGTGCCATCCATAATCCAACTACTGTATTCTGCAAAAAAAAAAATAAGCAGATTTAACGAAAAATAATTTTCTTCTTTAAAACCATTTTCAGACAAAACAAACCACTTTCCTTCTAAATAGCGTATTTACAGTAGAATTGGATTAGCTGTGATTTGTTTTCGAGCATAAAAATTACCCGTACCATAAAAATAAGATTTTATAAAGTAAGATTTATGGTAACGCAAAATTTTAATCCTATACAAAAATTCCAAAACAGCCTAAAAGCATTTTAGGCATAAAGTAGAAAACTGGTTAAGGACTTGGCGAATAAAAGTTACCAAAGATAAATCAGTAAAGTTACATTCACATATAGAAGCAAACCGTAAACAAATAACAAAAATTAGAATTTTGATAAAATATATTGAAAAAATCAAGATTTACTTTCGACAATTACTATACAGAGCGGTACTTAGGCCCTTATGTACATAATCATATACCATTTCGTCATCGCACGAATACTTGGTAGAATTTTAAATGCTCCCTATTATATCTGGAATACCAACATACAAGTTGACCTTTATATTATGCATTTTCCAGTTAAAGCGCTTCTTATAAACTACTGAGAAGAGAAAATTCACTAACTAATTTATAAATTAAGAAAATAGTTTCTGAGAATTTCAAACATCTTGTTAGTTTATTTTATAGAAAGATTATAAAATAAGGCCATAGAACTTATGACATGAAAATTGATGTATTTGTTGTTATTTACTAAGCTCTGAATTCCCGGAACTATTTAACAACATCGTTTATTAATATACGATTTTCTTTCATTATGTTACCGACTAAATGTAATTACATTCAAATTTAATCGAATTGCCGCCTCCTTAAAACAATATTTTTTTAATGAAAACCATTTAATTCCCATTTCTAATCCTTTTTTCCCTATCCCTTCTTTAATTTAGGTATATTCTATTTTGTTTACATAAACTTTTTCGTTTTTTTAATTTTCCTCTGGGCTTTACCACAAAAAGCAATATTAAATAAAACAAAAGCTATATAAATAAATAAATTATAAACAATTAAAAATAGATAAATGATAAATATTTAATTTGTGTAAAAAAACAAAAACAAAATGAACACATAGCTTTTGTCTGTCATATAGTTTACCTGGCAGACAATATATATCCACTAACTAAAAAAAAAATCAACAAAAAGTTTTCTAATTTTTAGACAAAAGTTATTTCGGGAAAATAATATACAACGGAATAAATTAATCAAGTTGGAAAAGTGGCGTGAAGACAACACAGTAAAAAAAAAAAAAGATGAACAAAATAATTAAAAGCTTTTCATCAATAAAATGACTAGCGGAATTTGTTTCGAGCAAAAACACTGTGTTTAATTTAGAATTTGAAATATCGAAATCGAAAAACTTTTCCAATTCAAATTGTTTGGGGGTAATTTTCGACAGATTGGTTTTTTAGGTCGAATTAAAATTTATTTTGTAATTAAAAATTTAATTCTTTGTTTTGGTCATCGTAAATTACAATTTAGGTCTTACCAATTGTAACGTTCCGGTCATATAACTGTTTGACAGTTTTGATCATGTTTTACTGTCGATAAAATAATTTTAGTGCAAATGCTAATTAACAGGTTTGCAGTGATTTTAGAAATATATCAATTGTTATCCAGTAGGATAACAATTGATATATTTCTAACAGGAAATTGAGATTGAAATGGAAATGGATTGGCTATACACAAACTGCTATAAAAAAGATGTTAAGGGAAAAGTATTAAGCCAGACGACCGCCAATGACTTGAAGATGAACTACATATACAGTTAACTGGATTGCATAGTATAGACGCTATACTTGTAAATTGGAGATATTTGATTACATATCAACATTTATTACCAAATCAATAATGATGACATTGAAGTTAACTGATTAAATGGTTATATTATATGTTTATTTCATAATTTACTTGTAAACCATTGAGAAAGTGTTAAGACCCAAGTAAATTAAGGTTTTAATTAATCTAATGTTTCACCTTCAGGCCTCTTATTCGCATGAATGATACTTATGTTCACATTGGGTGGTCTATCCGTTTAAATAGGTCAACTTTTTTAATACTGATTGACTTGCAACAAAATTTTACCTAACCGTTTCGATCAAGCATCGGTAACCACTTCATGTTTTAATTTAGGGTCTTATATCGCTAACGTTTTGCGATTCCCTAATTTAGAATAAAACACGATACCGCTTCCAAAATTTTGCAACAATATTAAAATTTTTCATGAACTTTTGAAAGTGTCCCGCCAATTCCATAAACGATAGTCGTATCGTTCTGTTCTTTGGCCGTAGAAAACTTACATCGGTATGTATCTGTTTTTGATTTTCTCGGTGTAACTCGTGATCCTGACACTTCGTGTTCTAAAAATTCTACCTTGCGGTTGAAGAAATGGCAAATTTTCAGGCTAAGAAACAAATTTTGGCACTTAATGACATCTAACAACCGCTCTAATTTTCCCATATCATCTAGATATACCACTATTTCCCCATTAGTCTCGTCAGCAACTTAATTCATAATTTTTTAGAAAATAGCTGGGAATTGGCCTACCCAAATGACATCCTTATAAACTTATAATGTTTATCAGTAGTAACAAAATCGGTTATGGGTATTGAATCTTGGATTAATTTAGACTCATCGCTACCTGGCAAAACGGCGAATTTATTAGCTCCGAATAAACATTGAAGTAGATCTTCCATAATCGCTAAAGGAGATCGGTCTTTCACCATTATAGCGTTTACTTGTCGTTTAGTACTCACATGCTTTCCTCTCCTCATTTTTATTATTATTAATTTCCTTTTAACATAACCATTCGACCATCTTTACTCGTTCACACTCACAATTGTACTGTCGTTCTTTTCCAGTCCTTCTCTTTGTTATTTACATTCCAGAGTCGCACTCTACAAAATATGGTATTTATTTTTCCTCTGGTGGAGGACATTTTTGTGTTCGTGGAGGATGGATGCAATTTCTTACGAAAGGAGGGCAGGTGGCAAGCCTATGTACAACTATCACCACTGCTTTAATACTTACAACCCACGTTTAAAGTGCACTGTTATTGATGATTGTCAGGTTCAGATAGTTCATACTCATTTTAGGAAAGCCTTCAATAAGATTGACCTTGGTTTACTGTCCGGTAAACTAGGTTCCCAAAACAATAATTTCCTCCAGATGGGATTAAATCCAACTAGATTTCAGAAATCAGATCGGCAAAATTGGCAATTGAACTTCTAGGAGTTTTAGTACCTATTATTTAGTATCTAAATATATGAAAAGTATTATTGCTATAAAGCGTTCTCAATGCTGGAAATTGGATCATATATTGAAAACGTCCACAAATGTTTGGATTTTACTACGATTCTTATCAAATCTTATGGTGTGACTAAAACACATTGAAACCGTAAGTCCACTAACAATTTTAATTATCGAAATACATACCAAAATGGTGATAACATTTTATGCTTTCCCTACATCCCGTAAATATATGTATAGGACACAAGTTAAACTTTAGGTCATGACAATATTATCACCTTTAACACCCACCCAAATACAAGAGAGCCACTACTACCAACAAAATTAAGTCATATTACCTTATATTTTAATTTTTGTTAATGTACCCGAAAATTGAAATAAAAAACGGAAAATGTTTTCCAAAAGGTCATGCTAAAGTGGTTCCATTAAAAATATTATTGTTATTTTTCATGTTTGTAATTTATCGTTGAACTTTTTATTTTGTCGATGAAACTCGACTATGCTCTAAACACTCTGCTTCATTCGTATATATATATATTATATAAATTTTATAGCTTTTTTCGTTGTTGTTGTTGGTGGTGCTTTTTGATGTCGTATATAGGCAGGTACAGTGTAGAGCGCGTTCATAAAGGAAAATTAAATGTTTATTGCGTTTTTTGAATTTTTCATGATTTTATTGATAAAATATGTAGACCAAACGTTCGATGGTATAGTGTACGGTGGTTTAGTTACTATATAAATGATACAATCTAAAATTAAAAATGTTTTTATATTTCTTTTATGTTTCCTGCAAATATATTTGTTTTTTATGCCAGAAGGAAGTGAATTTAGCTAGCAGGGAAGTCAACCTGTATTATTGTGTGCCTATTGATTTAAAAGCACATTCATATATCTGCATAACCGCTATCGTCAATGCAATATACATTTAGTTAACATGAAATGAAAGGCGAATAAATTTACAAATGTAAAATTTATATGCATAACACTAACAAATTTTTGCAATTTTCACCAGACATAAATTTATATTGTAAGTGCGATGTCAATCGAGTTTTATTTTATGTTATATACCGACTACCCTTTTTCCGTATTTAGTAGTTTCTATTGATGGGCAGGGGGATTTTCTTGTTGTAACGTAGCCAATAGCAATTGTTTAAAGCCAACTAATAGTGGTACAAAATAATTAATGGCTATATTATACCTGTGGTTGGGCGCACTCCCATGCCTCGTAAAAGACTTCTAAACTAGCATGATATTCTTAGAATTCTACCACAGCATCATTGGCTAGTCGTAGGAGGTAACTAAACAAAGGTTGGAGCGCTGAGCTGATTACCCGCTTATGTTTAGGACACGCAGCTTAGAATTAGTACATAAAACGTGCAGTCTCTAAGAAAACCAGGTGCGTGTGCGATGACATTTTATCAGCCATGAAAGAGTATCGCTTGGAACACGTTGCTCTCCAAGAAACTCGATGGCCAAAAAGTTGAGACCATGTTTCCGTAGGCTTTAGATTTCTTTACAGTGAAGATGACCTCGGTAATGATGAGGTTGGCTTTTTTGACTCCTGTTGAACAAGGCTTTTTTGGATTTCAAAGCAGTTGGTATTTGTAACCTACATTTATGCATGCGACTAGCTAACCTGTCAATCATTTGTGTTCATACGCCCACTGATGTAGGCTAAGCCAATGCAAAGACCTTATTTTACAACAATTTCGAGAAGAGTGTTAGATGACTTTTAAGCTAGACCTAGCAAAAATTGGACTGATTTTTGTGAAAATGTAGGTCCGTATTCTCTACACAATTTAGAGACCGATAGTGAGAAAAAAATGATTGACTTTGCGATCGTGCAAGACCTGCATTGTTGCACATTCTTTCCTTATAAAAATATCCATTTGAAAATTTGGACAGCTGATTGTAAGGCGTCCTGAAGTCAAATTGACCATGTGTTCATTTTTTAGGGAAGGTTTCGCGTGATCCAAGATATGATATCTTATTGGTCGGCTGCCAAATATGTAGGCAGTGACCATCAATTGGTCACTGCAAAGTTAAGATCTGAGGTAAACGTTACATAAGTTTCAACTATGAAGGCCTGATAAATGAAGATGAAAAACCGCAAAATTAGAATCTTGTTAGCAGTAGCTATATTTATACCAAATACCAATCTGATGATGTGAACTCTCTATGGGAGGTATTTAAAACTTCAGTTGTCGGTACTGTTCAGGCGACTCTATAGGTATGGCAAAAACTAAACCCAAAAAATCAAATTGGTTTGATAAGGAGTATCATTTTGCTGAATATAATTCAGCAATTACTTTTTACAATCTCATGAAAAAACGAAGTAATCCTTGCTAGGGCACCTCAAAGCGAATTTGTAGACGGAAAAAACGTTCATGGTAGAAAACTAAATTCTGAAGAGTATAACAACTCAGCATTGATCACAGTTCTTATAACTTCTTTAAAGGAGGCACCACACTGCACTATACTTAAAGATCTAGGTCTATTCGGGACCAGGATGGAGACCTCCGCGTTAACATCGATGAAGTACTTGGTATTTCGAAGGAGCATTTTTCTGATTTGCTGAATGTTTAACATGAGTTTCAATGCTGTATTTGAAATTCGTCAAATAGAGACTTCGGAAAGTGCATAGAGGACCGATTCTATAAGAAATTCACTATGGGCAAGCGGAGACTAAAAAATCGTTCCCCTAGGGTTGGTTGCAGTAGTTCTGAGCTATTGATATTTGGAAGGAATTCTTTGAGAAACTGTTATTTCGACCTTTATGGCAAAGCATTTTCTAGTGTGTGAGAAGGAGATTCTCTGTCCCCGATACTCTTAAATCTTGTGTTGAATTTATCTTTCGCAAAAGCGGAATAACTAAAGCCAAACCAGGTTAAGGCATATGCAAAATATGATATCTGTGTGATTGGGCAGAATGACAGACAACTGCGTAGAAAAACTATACTGGATCCACTTCTATACTAAATCTCTGGGAGGACTGTCACCATTTGACAGGTGCAGAGGGCACTGCAAGTGACAATGGCTTCTCGTTATAGAGAACGCCTTGTCTTCTTCGGATTGTCTAGAACAATATGAAGGGGCAGGCTTGGAACTGAAACCGTTGGTGATGGATTGTTGATTCGTCCGCAATGGCCTATAAAATCCGATAATTTTTAATAATTTTAGTTTTAGTGCCGGGATATTTAAAAAGGATGTTGTAAAAGACCAGCCCATTATATTTATGTTAACACTATTCAGAATTCATTGGAAAAGCTATTGGAACAAAGGTTGGAAATGCTTTTCGCATTGGATTTCGGAAACGGTTAGATTTGGTGAAGTCAGAACTTTCTCTATTTCCTACAGAAAGATTTGCTCCTACAGAGCTATGATTCCGATATCACAGGCACCACATCGTTTGTGTTCTAACGACCAGGAGCAACAGATTCCTTTTATTAAAACCCACGCTGGTTCTCCAACTAAATTCAATGTGACATCTTAAGAGGGCGATGACGATTTTTTGCTTGATGTCTTGGTCACAAATTGTGATGCTTCATCTTACCGCTTTGGTAGGGACTTGGATCTGCAATCGAGACTTCAGAGTCCTCATTTCAGACAGTTAAAAAGTAACATCTTCCAATAAAAGAGGTAATTTTTTTTTTGATTGTGAGTGACTTGAAGCTGTGGCGTAGGATATCAAGCTTTGTTGAGAAATAATTACCACTAATGATCCACTTATAATGTTCACCAGACTATTGTAGAAAATCTAAATGTTTTTTTGCAATGCCTGAGTAGTGTTGCCATATAGCAGTGTTGTGAAATTCAGGCAGTGTGGCTGGGGTATAAGGATATTGAAATAATAATAAAAATCAAAAATAAAAATAATACAATGGTTTTTACAGGCCACTGCTGGCCCCTACTAAATCCATTGGATTTGATTCAAAGCACGTTCTTCATATTAGTCAAGACTACCCAAAGAAGACAAGTCAGAGCCATCGTCACTGACAGTGACCTCAACATTCATGAAAAAATTTACAGAGAAAGAAAAAGGATAATATAATAATATAATAATATAATAATATAATAATATAATAATATAATAATATAATAATATAATAATATAATAATATAATAATATAATAATATAATAATATAATAATATAATAATATAATAATATAATAATATAATAATATAATAATATAATAATATAATAATATAATAATATAATAATATAATAATATAATAATATAATAATATAATAATATAATAATATAATAATATAATAATATAATAATATAATAATATAATAATATAATAATATAATAATATAATAATATAATAATATAATAATATAATAATATAATAATATAATAATATAATAATATAATAATATAATAATATAATAATATAATAATATAATAATATAATAATATAATAATATAATAATATAATAATATAATAATATAATAATATAATAATATAATAATATAATAATATAATAATATAATAATATAATAATATAATAATATAATAATATAATAATATAATAATATAATAATATAATAATATAATAATATAATAATATAATAATATAATAATATAATAATATAATAATATAATAATATAATAATATAATAATATAATAATATAATAATATAATAATATAATAATATAATAATATAATAATATAATAATATAATAATATAATAATATAATAATATAATAATATAATAATATAATAATATAATAATATAATAATATAATAATATAATAATATAATAATATAATAATATAATAATATAATAATATAATAATATAATAATATAATAATATAATAATATAATAATATAATAATATAATAATATAATAATATAATAATATAATAATATAATAATATAATAATATAATAATATAATAATATAATAATATAATAATATAATAATATAATAATATAATAATATAATAATATAATAATATAATAATATAATAATATAATAATATAATAATATAATAATATAATAATATAATAATATAATAATATAATAATATAATAATATAATAATATAATAATATAATAATATAATAATATAATAATATAATAATATAATAATATAATAATATAATAATATAATAATATAATAATATAATAATATAATAATATAATAATATAATAATATAATAATATAATAATATAATAATATAATAATATAATAATATAATAATATAATAATATAATAATATAATAATATAATAATATAATAATATAATAATATAATAATATAATAATATAATAATATAATAATATAATAATATAATAATATAATAATATAATAATATAATAATATAATAATATAATAATATAATAATATAATAATATAATAATATAATAATATAATAATATAATAATATAATAATATAATAATATAATAATATAATAATATAATAATATAATAATATAATAATATAATAATATAATAATATAATAATATAATAATATAATAATATAATAATATAATAATATAATAATATAATAATATAATAATATAATAATATAATAATATAATAATATAATAATATAATAATATAATAATATAATAATATAATAATATAATAATATAATAATATAATAATATAATAATATAATAATATAATAATATAATAATATAATAATATAATAATATAATAATATAATAATATAATAATATAATAATATAATAATATAATAATATAATAATATAATAATATAATAATATAATAATATAATAATATAATAATATAATAATATAATAATATAATAATATAATAATATAATAATATAATAATATAATAATATAATAATATAATAATATAATAATATAATAATATAATAATATAATAATATAATAATATAATAATATAATAATATAATAATATAATAATATAATAATATAATAATATAATAATATAATAATATAATAATATAATAATATAATAATATAATAATATAATAATATAATAATATAATAATATAATAATATAATAATATAATAATATAATAATATAATAATATAATAATATAATAATATAATAATATAATAATATAATAATATAATAATATAATAATATAATAATATAATAATATAATAATATAATAATATAATAATATAATAATATAATAATATAATAATATAATAATATAATAATATAATAATATAATAATATAATAATATAATAATATAATAATATAATAATATAATAATATAATAATATAATAATATAATAATATAATAATATAATAATATAATAATATAATAATATAATAATATAATAATATAATAATATAATAATATAATAATATAATAATATAATAATATAATAATATAATAATATAATAATATAATAATATAATAATATAATAATATAATAATATAATAATATAATAATATAATAATATAATAATATAATAATATAATAATATAATAATATAATAATATAATAATATAATAATATAATAATATAATAATATAATAATATAATAATATAATAATATAATAATATAATAATATAATAATATAATAATATAATAATATAATAATATAATAATATAATAATATAATAATATAATAATATAATAATATAATAATATAATAATATAATAATATAATAATATAATAATATAATAATATAATAATATAATAATATAATAATATAATAATATAATAATATAATAATATAATAATATAATAATATAATAATATAATAATATAATAATATAATAATATAATAATATAATAATATAATAATATAATAATATAATAATATAATAATATAATAATATAATAATATAATAATATAATAATATAATAATATAATAATATAATAATATAATAATATAATAATATAATAATATAATAATATAATAATATAATAATATAATAATATAATAATATAATAATATAATAATATAATAATATAATAATATAATAATATAATAATATAATAATATAATAATATAATAATATAATAATATAATAATATAATAATATAATAATATAATAATATAATAATATAATAATATAATAATATAATAATATAATAATATAATAATATAATAATATAATAATATAATAATATAATAATATAATAATATAATAATATAATAATATAATAATATAATAATATAATAATATAATAATATAATAATATAATAATATAATAATATAATAATATAATAATATAATAATATAATAATATAATAATATAATAATATAATAATATAATAATATAATAATATAATAATATAATAATATAATAATATAATAATATAATAATATAATAATATAATAATATAATAATATAATAATATAATAATATAATAATATAATAATATAATAATATAATAATATAATAATATAATAATATAATAATATAATAATATAATAATATAATAATATAATAATATAATAATATAATAATATAATAATATAATAATATAATAATATAATAATATAATAATATAATAATATAATAATATAATAATATAATAATATAATAATATAATAATATAATAATATAATAATATAATAATATAATAATATAATAATATAATAATATAATAATATAATAATATAATAATATAATAATATAATAATATAATAATATAATAATATAATAATATAATAATATAATAATATAATAATATAATAATATAATAATATAATAATATAATAATATAATAATATAATAATATAATAATATAATAATATAATAATATAATAATATAATAATATAATAATATAATAATATAATAATATAATAATATAATAATATAATAATATAATAATATAATAATATAATAATATAATAATATAATAATATAATAATATAATAATATAATAATATAATAATATAATAATATAATAATATAATAATATAATAATATAATAATATAATAATATAATAATATAATAATATAATAATATAATAATATAATAATATAATAATATAATAATATAATAATATAATAATATAATAATATAATAATATAATAATATAATAATATAATAATATAATAATATAATAATATAATAATATAATAATATAATAATATAATAATATAATAATATAATAATATAATAATATAATAATATAATAATATAATAATATAATAATATAATAATATAATAATATAATAATATAATAATATAATAATATAATAATATAATAATATAATAATATAATAATATAATAATATAATAATATAATAATATAATAATATAATAATATAATAATATAATAATATAATAATATAATAATATAATAATATAATAATATAATAATATAATAATATAATAATATAATAATATAATAATATAATAATATAATAATATAATAATATAATAATATAATAATATAATAATATAATAATATAATAATATAATAATATAATAATATAATAATATAATAATATAATAATATAATAATATAATAAACCCATAATTCTAAAATATATATAAATATCCGACTCAAAAATAATTAACACAAAAAACAAATGAAACAACCGTTGAATTGACAAAATACGTCCAATTTCAATTTTTAAGCTATTGATAAACCAAAACTGACATAGTTTAGTTTATTTTAAAATTGTGTAAAATTGAACTTTGTTTAATTTGTTCTCTTTTATTCCCATAGGGGATTATTTTCTTATCGTTGTCGTTATCAAGTAAACTTTCAAAACCAATTTTCATGTTATCTGGATGAAAATGTAGCTTGCTACAGAACACAACAAAAAAATGTCTAAAGTTCTCCTATTGTTATTCTTTCAAAGCATATTCCCGTCAAATACTGCCAAATACTGAAGCCAGCCAGGACATGGATCATTCACAATGACCTATAGTAAAACTAAATTTGCCTTTATATGTATACTATGACAAAAAGATGTTTCGGCTTAAACACACACACACACACACACACACATACACACACACACACACACACACACACACACACACACACACACACACACAAAGACGGCGATTAATTTATTTGATTTATTATTGTTTGTATTATTGAACGATGAAAATTGAATTCCATTTCGAAAACCATCTATCTTAATTGACGGAATGATTTATTTCGGGCGATTAGATGACACTGTATATATCGTATCTATACTTAAATTTGTAAAGGTTTCAAAACATTTTTTTTTTTTAAATTTTCACAAAGAAAAACCAAAATGTTCATCGATTATCTAATCACTGTGTCTCAATTTGCAATCAATTTCCATTAATTTTTTTTTATTCGTCATCAACATTTAATTCAATTCATCTAAATTAATCTAAATCTCGGGTGTATTATATTATATTAGTTTGATTTACCACAACGGAAAAAGGATTTTTATCGTGAAAGGTGCTCACCCTTTATATAAACTCCCAAAAAAAAAAATCTTTTTATTTATCAATTCAACACTAAAATGTGATTCGTTTGATTGATTGATTAGAAAACATTTTTTTTTTATTTGGTATTGATATAAGATATTTTTAGTGTTTTGTAGTCGATTTTCATTGCTCGTTCGGGAAAACCAAAATCCGTTTTCCCCAATTTTTTTTCTCGTCATTCCCATTGAATTGTCTCAATATAATTGATTAACCGTGAAATGAATTGATAAATTGATAGAATTTTGTTAGGTTACAAAATGTAGTGGAAAATTTGTGCTTTTGAAAATATGTGAAGCAAACCGTTTTATGAAATGGTTTGATGAAAATTTAACTCTACTTTAATTATAATAATTCACACCAATAACAATCATAGAATAATATCGAATATCAGTTTCATCACACACACACATGAAACATCTTTAGACTATCTTTTTTTGTATTATGTTATTTAAAGATAAAAATCATCAAAACGTATATCTTTCTTTGCAGCATTAGTATTCTTAACACTGTCTGTGCAATTCACGAAAAATACAAAAAAAAAATTTTTTTTTTGTTATCTTAACCTTTTCGTTTTCAGCTATCTTATTTATCCTGCAGCTACAATATATTATACAAAAATTGTTACGCATCCCTTGCGTCGTAAATTTACCATTCCTTCAATATGATTTTCCATCAAATCAAATTTCGATTTGAGACTTTGATTTCTTTAGAAAAATCAAAATTACGTGAATTTTTAAATCGACATTAAGATAAATTAAGTATGTCTGCACCAAACATACCAACATAAAATTGGAAGGTTGGATTTTTAGGAAGGAACTAATTATGAAACAGTCCTAAATAGAATTAGATTAGAAAAAGTCTAGCAGATGCAGCATGCTCCTAAAAATTGGCGATAAATGAGAAAAATTAATATTTGAGTTGGTCAAAAAAAGAAAAAATTCTTATTCTTAGACATTAACGCAAAAAAGTCTTATGAGATGACAATATCCTTCACAACTGAAAAATTTTTATACAATGCAAAATTATTACTTCTACCTTTACCGATATTCTAAACAACAGATTATATTTTAAACTCCCGGAAAATAAAGAACTAAGAAGCAGTTTCAGTTTTGACCTAAAGTTTTGGTGACTGTCCATAAGTTACTTTAAGTTTTTTAACTTAGTAAAATACAACAAACGGTTTGGGTGATCAATGTTTTTTTTTTTTTTTCAAAACTTCAAAGAAACGAAAATGGAAGTAAATGCAGATGCTTTATTCACCCGAAGCTTTATCATTGCAATTATACAAAAAATAGTCTGCCCGACTTAAAATAAAATAAACAATTTAACCAAGATAAATATATATTTTACAAGTTCACACTTACGCCCGATTCTATGAACAACGATAAAAAAAAATCATCCGAGAGTAACGATTAATCAGCAACCGACGATTAAATTTTTCGTCGATTCTATGAACGACGATAGATTATAATTTACATTTGGTTTTATTGTAGTTTTACTGCAGTTTTTGTATACGTGGTAACATTTTTTTGTGACGTATATTTAAATTTTCTTTTCGTTTCTATGGTCAGGGCCTGCACTCCCATAGGTACAGAACGTGCAGTAAAACTGGGCGCCAAAATTATGGAGAGGCACAAATTCACTAAACAGCATAATTGTCCTAATCATTTTAATCAATTTTTAAATTTAATACAGTCAATAGGTTGTATTTTCTAATATGAATATGCGTATACGGCGAAAAGGCTACTTAAATGAGATTCGGGACGGCTTTGAATATGTCATAAAAATTGTCAACCGAAAATATTGAACCAGTTAAGACTTAATACATACGTACAAAAAATTACAATACTTTGTAAAAAAACTACGTAGTATCATTTTTTGGTATTCTAATTGGATTCGTTGAGTTCTCATTACATTTTACCCTTTGGGATTGATAATAAATGATTATAGGAGAAAAGGGTTTGATAATTCTACTTTTATAAAGTGAAAAAATATTAAAATACAGAAGCATATTTAAGGAGTAGAACTACATACATCGTTATTTATGTTTGCATCTGATTCTGCTAATTAAATAGTTACAGGCTCTACAGTTTTTAACAATGTTCAAAGTTTATATGTATTTTATGCTAATTTACTTCTAGGTGTAAAATTTTTAAAAAGAGAAAGTGAATACTTTAACTCTCAAGCCATTATATTAGACATTATTTGGTGGTAAATTTAGAAAAACAGTGAAACCTCTTTTATCCAGAACGACTGGGACCAGAGCAATTCTGGATAACTGATTTTTCCGGATAATGGTTTTTTATAGTAACTTAATAGTAAACCCGAAGTTTTATAAAAATAATATTGCCAAAAATTGTATCAGCTTTTTAGCAATACTAGAGGAGTAACAAAATCAATACTAGAGGAGTAACAGAATCCCATGTTAGACAAATATATACAAAATAAAAAACCTTGGTTTTGTAGAAATAAATTTTATGGTTATTAGATATTGCTGTTAGTAGAATTCCGTTTAAAAAAGGTTCCACAGTATTACATTTGGATAAACTTGAAAAGTTTCGTTAAATTAACTTAACGAATCTTTTCGCGGAAATAGGTTAAAAAACAGAGTAGAATTACTAAAATTATAAAAAATTTTGAATGGAGTGTTTAATCAATACTGATAATTTTCGCTAATTTAGTTTCGTTAAGTTTGATTTAAGATTATTCTTGTCTGAATGGCAAAAATTGAAAACATGTTACAATCTTAACTTAAACTGTGAAAACTTAAGCTTGCTGTGCTAAACTTTTTAACCAAATTGCCAGCAATCTATTGAGTTAAAAAGGAAAAAGAAAAATATTTGATATTTACGCGGTTTCCGACTAATTCAGCTAAGTTTGTAAGACCTTCCTAACAATTTATTCTCTACTACATAGAGACTTTTTTATTTTATAATTGTAAATTAATTTTAAAATATGCCCGGAATCTTCCAAGTTTAAGATAAGAACCTATCAAGTAAATACGCCATTTCATTTTAAATTTCTTAAATTGTTCGTTAAGTTTAAGTACTCATTGAATCACGCTAAAATTAAATATAAAAAATGTTTCGTTAAGTTTTCTAATGTTTAATTAATGTGTTAAGTTACAATGATACTTCCAATTGCCATTAAAACTTATCAGCTTAATTTGTAATTTTTATTTTTCCATACCAACCGCTATTATATTTTAAGTGATGGAAACTTTACCAGCTGCAATAATATTTTTCCTCTAAACGGTGATTTTCCACACCTTTAACTAATTATACTTAACATTTAAAAAGTATTCATAATTTGTTAATTTATTTAAAAAAAAACTTGTAAGATGCATTTATATAATATGTAGGTTTTGTTAAATACTCGTTAAATTATTTGAGTAAAATTTAATTAATTTTTATTTTGGTTAGTTATAATCGAAAAAAATATTCATTGGTTCGTTAAACTTGAAAAGCTTCGTTAAGTTAACTTAATGAAGAGGTGTTTTTGGAAGCAAACAAATTTAATGGTTTAGATAAATTACTACTGATATAAATCATTACTCCTATAAATTTTTGATTCAACTATTATTTAAGTAGCTAATTTTCTATCAGTTATTTTCGTTAAGTCCATTTTTAAATCGTTCTTGGCTTTTTGGACCAAACAAAAAAAAAGCTTAAAGATATTTAATATAAACCGGATATCGGTCGTGACTCTATAATTCTTATTTCTTAAATTTGGCCTCCCGAGTAATAGAAGTTTCAGGTAAAAATCTTACAAATAATTGGAAATACTTTGAACTAAATTACTTGAAGTTTAAAATTGTTTCGATTAGTAAATTTAATTGACTTTCTAAAAGCTTTTATTATTTAAAATACTCGTTTGCTTAAATGTGCACATTTAGAACAAAAAATACTTTTTACTTTTTGAAAAATATTACAGTCAAAATAGAAAAATATTACAATGGGTCTTTAAATTGAAAAAGTTTCGTTAAGTTAACTTAATGAAAACGTGTCTAAAAAAAACAGAATGGAATTTTTGAGACGCTAATAATTGTTGAATTAAGTATAGATTAAAGTGATAATTTTAGTTAATTTATTGATGCGTTATATGGATGCGTTGCAACCATTAATTTAGTATTTATTTGATATATTTGAAACGACAAGGACTCATTAACGCAACTCAGCTGAAATTTATGACAATAAAATAATAAAAGTAGAGTTTATTTCCAAGGCCCTACTAAATATTTACAAAACCCTTCATTTTGCTAACTGGATCTGTAGATATGCTACAGTCGACCAAAAAAGTTTTTAATAATTTAAAAAGTGATTAAGGCTTTTGTGTTCATTAAATTTCGTCGGTTCTCCCAACAAAATACGCAGTAATTGTTTAAAGTCGGAGAAAAATCTTCTTTTTATAATGGAAAGTCTGGCATAAGTGGATTTAAATAATTTGATGCAAATTTTTTAATTTTATAGATTTTCAAAATTGCCACCAATCAACTTTAAATTTACCTATAAATCCCTACAAATATTAGTGACGATACCAGTAACGGTAAATTCCAGAAATCGGAGCTTTTTTAAATTAAAAATTACTAAAACCATCTCAGAACTACTGTCGAATGAAAAATTATTCATACATATTTTTTTTTAGATAGAGATAAATTGGATATTTTATTTTATTTAATTTTGACTATGTGAATATGTGAATATGTTATTTATACACCAAAAACTGCGAGTAAACCAGAGGATAGAAAAAAATCGCCCGATATATCGTCGTTCATATAATGCAAACGACGATAAATCTGAAGATTTTTGTTTTACTTAGTTAGTTTTCAGCAGATATATTTTAGGCCTGTCATAATCTAACCGGTTTTATAATAAAATAAACCAAAAGCTACTAGACGAGTATTATTTCTAAATTCATTTTACGTTTAAATACTACCCTACATTTCCAAAAAATGTCAATTGAGTTTTGGTTTTTGACCCTACCTTACGCCGTCACCAGCCAATTCGAAGACGTTCGAATACAGGTTCGATTTTAAATCCATCTGCACATTACTATGCTCCAGTCAGCCTGTACTGACATGACAGATGGTTCACTGATCGTAATCAGGTTATGAAAAATCCCTTTTGCAACCCTTCCCCGTTTGGGTTCAAACCCGGTACCTCCCGCCCCAAACACCGCAGCTTTAACCACTGCGCCAATTGCTCGGTGTCAGTTTAGTTTAAGCTCAGTTTTAAGGTTATGGCCAGATTTTATACTATTTCATGAAACAATATCCACCAATCATGTGTTCAATTGCATACAAAAATTTTTACCATAATAATTTTTAAAATTGAAGTTTCAAAAATCTGAATCTTGTTAAAACATTTTTCCAAATTCACAAAATACTCAACCGAACAAGAATGTTTTAGATCTTAAAGAATATTTAAAGAGATTTTTTTTGGTCAGATCAATGATCACTTTCTATACAATTATTAAATATCATACAGATTTTGTAATTAACAGATTAAGCTCATCTGATATTTTAAAATTTCGGAATTAGTAGACATTTTGATAACTATTATTTAATTTCAAACTATTTTGTAATTGAATTTTGTAAATTCTAGACATTTATTACTAATTTTAATAAATTTGGTTTATTAATAATTAAAAATTTAATTAATTTAATTTTTTTATTTAAAAATTAAAAAATAATATATATATATATATATATATATATATATATATATATAAAATATATATATATATATATATATATATATATATATATATATATATATATATATATATATATATATATATATATGTATATATATATATATATATATATATATATATATATATATATATATATATATATATATATATATATATATATGTATATATATATATAAATATATACATATATACATATCTATATATATATATATATATATATATATATATATATATATATATATATATATATATATATATGTATGTATATATATATATATATATATATATATATATATATATATATATATATATATATATATATATATATATATATATATATATATATATATATATATATATATATGTATATATATATATATATATATATATATATATATATATATATATATATATATATATATATATATATATATATATATATATATATATATATATATATATATATATATATATATATATATATATATATATATATATATGCATACCTGAATCAAAATTTGATTTAAAAGAAAACAAAACGATTTTTTTTTGTCTTATCGCCAAATTCAAGCAAAACAAAAAAAAAAAAAGAAAAGCAGGAAAATTTTTTAAGAAAAACAAAAAATTCAATACGTTCTCTCGTTGTTCGAATGGATGGAAAAATATGATTAAATTTAAATTGAATTTAAGCGTACTTACATATTTATGAATGAAATGATTGAAAATATTTTTTCTTCTATTCCATATAATATTATGTTCTGTTGTTACTATCTTAAAGCATTGTGGTTCTTATAAATTTTGTTTTGTCTGCGGAGGAATATTTTTTTTAGTCTTTTATTGTTTTGTTTGTTTGGTTTAAATAAAAAAAAAACGAAGATTAGAAATTGAATTGATTTAGTTGCATAATTTAGTATGTTGTGCATAGTATTTGAAGTGGTTGGAGGAATAGTTTGATTAAGTACATTATTTGATTATAGTAAAAGTTAAAGTTATACAAAAGGCATTAATGGAAAATTAGTAGTTTTCCTCGAAAAATATTCATATTCCTAATGAACCAATGGAAATAGCGGCTCTGTAAATTTATGACAGCACTTCTTCTCGAACTTGTTGGAAACCTCACAAAACTGGCTACTTTTAAGACTTGAAAAATTTCAACATCAAAGATGCTTAAACTAGAGAAAACTACAGATCATCATACTCGCTCCATTGCGATACCTTTGCTGTTTACTTGTTTGACCTTTTATAGGAATTTAGCAATCGAATCGAAATACAAGTCTATTTTTTCCATTATATGGTGACCGTGGAGAAATATACTTCATATACGTGATAACGGCATGTTAGAGTTAATATAAATAATTAGAGAAGTTGAAACCAAAGATTTATTTGGTTCACGACTGGGTTACTGTCTTCCTGGTTGTGGTATACCTTTATAATAAGACAAAAAGGTGCTTTACGTTTGAGTTGTCAAATGTTTTTAAGGTTACTAAGCGATTAAGTTTATTGATTCAAGGACGAATTCTTATGATGTGGCCTTATTTCCATCTAGCTTATGGTTTTACTTCACTATAGAGAGCGATGTTGTTAAGGATGTTAATAATCTGACAGCTATTTGTGCCAATACTTGTGTTCGATACTTGTGTAATACAAAGCTCCAAGGCAGAATATTATACTCGAATATTACATCATTGTGTGACTGGTTTATTTATAATAAACATTTAATTCTTGCAAGTCTCTATCCACCAAAGGGAACTGATGAACTCCCTTTACCCTATTGTTATTATACTTTTACCACAATTACATTTTACTTTTTACATCTTTCACTATTACATCTATACCCTCTACCCTCCAATAAGGGTATTTCCTTAGAGCCATTTTGAGTTACTGATTAGCATAAAATGAATAAAATTTCTTGCACCTTTAGAGGTCCAATACATACTTACCCAAGTGGCTATAGGTTTTTTTGCGTTAAAGTCAGACATGAGCACAAAAAGTGATCCTGTTTATCTACCTTACTTTTATCCTTACAGGTTCTGTAGAAATTATAACTTTCCAGACCTAAGCTTTTCATATATTCACCGTAAAGGCAGTGTAATATGAGTCCCTATGAGTGTTCATAACTTCCTTTTCCGTATAGAGATAAGTTAAGAGATTATCAGCAGCTCAACGCCACTTTTGAATGCTAGAGAAATTTCTCTCAAGGACATGATCGCTGCTTTACTGTCTACATATATTGCAATATCATTCGTGGATATCATATTAAGCCTCAACTAAAATATCTTCAATCATTATCATTTGGGCTTGGTAAACGCTGCAGTGTACAAGAATCTAGTGTATAAAACAATCAGATATGATGACGTGTAATAATAACCGGCTCAAATAATCTGCCTCTTGCTTTATCCGATGCATCAGTCGTAGCTCTAATTGGAGCGTTCTCCAGCGGATGAGAAAGTAATGTAAGCAGAACAATGGAAATTTTATTTTCACAAAAGCTACTTTGCAATCCATTCGATGTTTCAATTTTTTTCGATTTACCATAAGAACGTAAATCTTTGTTCACCATGCCCACTAAATGCTGCAACTGCCTGATAGACGTTGGTGCAGGGAAATCAATGATAGCTATGATTCAACCCGGAGATGGTTTGATTTTTGGTGATCTCGTGACTCAAGAAATTAAGGGAAGCAACACCACATTTACATTAGTTTGGCCTTATCGTTAACCTTTAGCTTGATAGTCGTTCAAAAAGTCATTCAAAAGATCGCATTCCTTCATTCCTGGTGGTTAACGTAATAGGTGTATCTCATAAATACTTATGGGTGTACCGTTAGCAGCAACCAACAGTTTATCCGTATTCCTATGAGAATTAAGAAAATATTTGAAAGGTACAACTTAATTTTCTCCTCCGGTATCGATTAAGAAGCCTTTGTTTTTAGACAAATAGGAAACTTTTAAGCGATGATTTGGTTGCATTGCAGCTGCAGCCGCAAGCACAGTAAGCACAGTAGGATAACTTAGTTTCCCGATTTAATTTTGAAGGTGAATCGAAACGTTTAAATACTCACGGGGCCTACACTTCCAGGCAGCTGGACCACCTGGTGTTTCGCTCATCGATTGAGCGTTGTATACTTTCTACAATTATTTCTGTATTCGATATCGGAGTTTTTTACGGCAAAACTGCTTATGGAGGATGACGACTGTCAAGAAGGTGCAAATCCGATTTTACCTTCTGGCTTTGTGCCATCCATGAAGAACTACATAGCTAACATATCAAGTTGACCAAGTTGTCGTTAGTGCCCCACTTATGAGCAAAAAAGCCATTATTTGCACCTTTTTTTCCTATTTTTGTGATGCGAAGTGCCATCAAACGCACACTCCGTTTACATAATAACTGAACTCACTAGGACGGTGTAGACTCAATGTACCAACTCCGGTTCGAGACCTTATACATTATCAATGGCGTTCCTGCATTAGTACACCGCTTAAGTATAGCTTTATTTACTCGTTCTATGATGCTGTAGGCTTTCAATTAAGTTTACTGTGTAAGATTATGCTCATAAATTTTATGCTGCCCGTAAAGGGCAGTCAGGTGGGTAACTAACGGGATTTTGCATTTCTTAGTGAACACTACATGCTCGATTTTAAATGAACTAATAATTGGAAGCGGTTTCTTCAATAACTCCTTGATGGTGAATACGTATTTAGCAGAGACTGTAATCGCCATGTCATCATACGTGATCACTCCTGCAACTTCCTCGCCTGTTGCAGAAGTAATTCATTGATCACCATGTCCCACAAATGAGAAGAAAAGATACCTCCTTATAATGGATTCCTCCAACTCATAGTTTATTATGGGATACCTGACTTTTGTGAAAGACAACCCTTGTCTGATTTCATTTGTTTTAATATTATTTAAGATGCCATCAATATCGAGGAATGCTACCATAAAAAATGTTAGAAACTTTTCCGAAAAAATTGATTTCTCGAGATTACAAACTAGAGCGTGCATAGGTTCAGTTTTTACAGGATGCACCTTGAGACACCACCCAATTATCGCGTTTTATATTCATTCGAATATATACATCTACCAGCTTTCCTAAGGAATTCGATTGAAAAGATCATAGTGTCATATAGGTCATCTGAGTAACCATGCGGGTCTTTTAATATCCTTTTATCTTTATTGAATCACTCAATTTAGATATCTTGAACCCTTCAATCGCTGACAGAATAGTTCTTTACTTGCGATATCTGCTGCGTACAATGAGTATTTATACTCTCTGCGTTTTAAACCTCGTTGAGTTGTTGAAGCTTCCTTAGTACGCGCAGCCTTATTAAAGGCTGTCCTACATGCTTTTTTATGGGTTTCTAATTCTTTGAAATATGAAGCTTTTTACGATAACTTTTTGAACGATACTTTAATACCTTGTGGAAGCTCAATATTAGCAACTGCAAGGTGTTTAGTGTCGAGGTGCCGACTTTTTTATCTATCATTTTATCCATTAAAATATTTCATAATATAACTATTTAAACGTTAGAATCCACGTTGGCTACAGACAAATCGTACCGTTCACCACCCAAGCTTTTAAAAATAACAAATTAATATTTTCCAATTATTATTCAACTGCATTGTTATCTTAAATTAAAATACTAAATTTAACCCATTAAGAAATAACAATGTTTTGTGCTTTCAAAAATCACCATCGAACAAAAAAAATTAAAAAAAACTTTCTGGTGCAATGTTATCACTTATCAATTATTCTATTTTTCCAAAGCAAATATACGGTTTTTCTCATACACTCGTTTAAGAATAGCACGTAAGGCAATGGAAAAAAAATCAATGGTTTTCATGTTCTACATTTTTTTGCACCTAGCTACGAGTATATAGCAGCTATACATATACTCGTAGCTAGAAATTTGTTTTTACTGTAGGTATCGTTCAATTATTTTTTTCTATCCGGTGATGTTTGAAATGTTAGGTCAAAGCAATTATAACAAGTATATCATGTCTATCTATGGCTTCATTTAAAAACAATGTACATAATCCAACAAGAAATGTGTTAATCTTAATGAAAGCACACCAAAAAAACACAAATCTTCATAAATAAATAACTTGAACAGACACACTGAACAAACCAATGACAGCCGTATTGTAATGAATTACATTTTTCAATTCACTTCAATCCTTTTTCCTTTTTATGTTCGAATTTTTTTTCTCGTAATTTTATTTATTTTTTTTTGTGTTGCAAAGTGAACATCTCTCTGCACTTCGTTGTACACCAACAAAAATTAAATCGTATAACAACTCTACTAAGTATTATAATACAAATAGAAAATATTTTTTCAATTCCATTGTCATCTAATAAATTTTGGAAAAAGACGAATAAATTTATAACGAAGCACAAAAAAAAAAAATAAATAAAAGCTCACGACTAGTTTGTAAATATAGTAAAACTAGTCTAGAAATGTTGTAACTTACACAGTGCAACAACAAAACGTATTCAAAAACATTGGAAAATTTATCAAAATGTCTATTTTTTTTGTGTATTTTTTTTTTTAATATTAAAATGCATAAAAGCACCATAGATGAAGATGAAAAGTTTGTCTGTTTTTTATGTGCGGTTTGAGTACTTTTTTTTTGGATACGGATTCTGCGAAAGTTACATTATTTTGATTACTTTGTGAATAAATTATTGCGCTTTTCTTTGTTCAGGAACACGAAAAAGCAAAGAAAAGTTATTTTGAGAGATGTGCACGTTTTCTCTTAAAATATTTATCTTAATCATTGAGTTAGTACACAAACAAGCCAAATATTTATTTTTACTAGACAATATTGTAATTACATGCACGAAGTAAATATTAGTTTTTGGAGTATTGGTTAGTCTGCTATTTTTAAGTTCTTGTTAAAATAATACACTTTAGCCACTGAACGCAGGTATGATATCTGATAAATTATGAGCCCATGATATCTGATAAATTATCGATTGTTCACAAAATTCAGAAAAAAACATGTTAGATAGCCCAGGAAAATGGTGAAAATGAAGAAATTCAAAAAATATTTCAAAATCCCATTGTCTGGATGCAAAATCCAGTCAAATTGTTTTGAAAAATTTCAAAATCCAGACAAATTGTAAATTGAAGAAATTCCAAATTTAATTCTAAGTCTTGAAAATGCTCAGGAAAATTGTGAAATTGAGAAAATTCAAAAATTAATTCAAAATCCAAAAAATCCATGATGGATGATAGCCCAGCTATCATGAAATGGAAGAAAACCGAAAATTATTTAAAAATCCAGATAATGCATAATGGTTAGCCCAGGAAAATTGTAAAATTGAAGAAATTCGAAAATTTATTCAAAATCCAGAAAATGCATATTGGTTAGCCCAGGAAAATTGTAAATTGAAGAAAATCCAAATTTAATTCTTAATCCTGAAAATGTCCTGGAAAATTGCGAAATTGAAGAAATTCTGAAATTAATTCCAAATCCACACATTGAGGGATGGTCAGTCTAGGAAAATTGTAAAATTGGAGAAATTCAAAAATTAATTTCAAATCCAGACAACGCATGATGGTTAGGTTAGCCCAGGAAAATTTTGAAATTAATGAAATCCCAAATTTAATTCTTAATCCTGAAAATTCCCAGGAAAATTGTGAAATTGAAGAAATTTAAAAATTAATTCAAAATCTACATGATGATGGTTAGCCCAGGAAAATTGTAAAATTTAAGAAATTCTAAAAGTTATTCAACATCCAGAAAATGCATGATGGTTAGGTTAGCCCAGGAAAATTTTAAAATTGATGAAATTTAAAAATTAATTCAAAATCCATAAAATTCATGATAGATAGCCCAGTTAAAATGTGAAATTTAAGAAATCCGAAAATTATATCTAAATCCAGACGATACATGATGGTTACCCCAAGAAAATTGCGAAATTGAATAAATTCAAAAATTTATTCAAAATCTAGAAAAAGTATGATGATTAGCCCAGGAAAATTGTAAATTGAAGAAATTCCAAATTTAATACTACATCATGAAAATGCACAGGAAAATTTTGAAATTGTGGAAATTAAAAAATTAATTCCTAATCCAGACAATGATGCCCAGGAAAATTTTGAAATTGATGAAATTCAAAAATTAATTCAAAATCTATAAAATCCTTGATGTATAGCCCATTTGAAATGTGAAATTGAGCAATCCGAAAATTATTTCTAAATCCAGACGATACATGATGGTTATCCCAAGAAAATTGTAAGTTGAAGAAATCCCAAATTGAATTCTGAATCCTGAAAATGCGCAGAAAAACTTTGAAATTAAAGAAATTCAAAAATTTATTCAAAATCCTGCAAATTCATGATTTTTAGCCCATGAAAATTGCGAAATTATAGAAATTCAAAAATTATTTTAAAATCCAGAAAATGCATGATAGTTAGCCCAGAAAAATTGTAAATTGAAGAAATTACAAATTTAATTCTAAATCCTGAAAATGCCCAGAAAAATTTAGAAATTGAAGAAATTCAAAAATTAATTCAAGATCCAAAAAATGCATGATGGTTGGCCCAGGCAAAGTCAATTCAAAATCCAAAAAATGCATGATGGTTATCCATGATGTCTGATAAATAACCAAAAATTTTCAAAATCCAAAAACCTATTAGTGGAAGCATATCAAAACTGTCAAGTTTTAACCACCACTCAAAAATTCATAAAAAACACTAAACTAACTAAAAAACACTCATGACGGTTAGCCAATCAAAACTGCCTTTTTTACCACAAATCAAATATTTATAAATCCAAAAACCTATATTATTCCTGAATGTGATATAGAAAGTTTAACAAAAGGATTCGCCGATGATGATTCAAATACAACGATGGTATTGTGGCTGCAATTGAACCCAATAAATATCGTGGTTAGTTATAAAATCGAAAAGGGTACACATATGCTTGTTTATTATCTGAAAGTAGTCGGATAATCGATATACTGGGATGGTTAACAACTGTGAATGAGAATCAAAATATTTTTTCAAGAGCTTTGGCAAAAAAGAACTTTGGTTTCTTTGAAACTAGTTGAGTGAGATGATCCGTTACCTGAAACAATCGAATCAGATTGGCTTAAAATGTCTACTAAAATGCAAGATTTAAAAGCAATAAGAATCTCTAGATGGCTTGAAACCGAATATTAATTGCAGTAAAATCTAAGGTCGCTCTTATATAGAGACAACATCAATTGCAATAAAACCTGCTGGACTGATTCTAGTATTGTTTTGGTCTGGCAGTAAAACGTCACAAGTTGGAAGGTTTCATAGACAACAGAAATTTGAATATATTACAGCAATTACAAATAGGGGCAATTGACCAAAATACGGCCGATTGTGCTTTACGTGGGGTCATGACGGGAGATTTTTTAAATTATATATTGTAGTGGAATCAGCCATCATGGCTTAAAAATAAAAAAGATTGGGCAAAATAAAAATCAGTGGTGAATAAAATATCTATGTGTAGTACTGAGTTCTTTAACACAAGATGAAATAAATAAACCTGATTCAGGCATGTAAAGAATGAAGGTACGTAAAGAATCGATTAGAACCAATATAATACAATTTAAAATTTCTAAATCCATTTATTGACGGTCAAGGTGTTGTACGAGTGGAAAGTTATAAAAACCACGTCTAATGGAGTGTTAATTTCCATTTATCATCGTTTCAAAGAATAATGGATTGTTAAGACAAAAGGACTGGCTCATTTGCAGCAAGGATATAATAAAGGTGGGAACAAGAAGATGTGTATCGTTCTTTCGGATGAATCCAGTTCCAATGAATAAACAGATGGGCAGCTTACCTTCTTATAGAGTTGAGTACATATACGCATTATAAAGATAGGAGTTAATTTTGCCGCAAACTATTCCGTGCATTTCTGGTATTTTTTTACAGATTTATTTGTCGTTTAAACAATTTTTTTGTTAGAACATTCGATTGTACTGGTTCCAGAGGTTGATCTGGGATAAAAATGAGAAGCTTTAAAAAAACATATTCCAGTTCATAATATCGTGTTCATTTAAGATAACAACTTAAATATAAAAATTTGTTGACGTAATACGTGATAATGATGGTTAGAGTTACTAATATCCAGAAAAAATCAGGAGTGTTGAGACAACAAATCCTCAAGCTGTGTAGACAACCAATTGCAACAACGAATTCAAAGCCAGGAGAATTCACGCCAACAAATTCAACGAATTCAAAGCCAAGTTGGCGTGCTCCTAATAATTAGGAAAACTTTTATTTAGGTCGTAATTTGTATATTATGTAGATCAATATTTATACTGCACTGATATTGCAAAGTGGTTTTGTAATGACAAGTTGTCCACAATATTTACTTCATTATCCATTTTTATGTAATTGTTAAAGAATTAAGTTTTGAAAAAGCACAACTGAGTTTTGAGCTGATTTGTGGAAAAGCATAAATAACTTTACTTGGAAAATTTTCAATTAAATTTTATGCAGTTGGAGTGTAGGGCAACTTAAGCAAACAAAAACCATTTTAACTGTAAAGTTATAAATTTAGATTGTTCAGAATCCATACTACGAGTATGACGACTCCCTCGGAAGATAACATCATCCATGCGCAAATATAATATAAGTTCCCGCCGTATTTTGTTCATTGTTTGATGACTTAAACCTTATACTAAAAAGCTCTTGAGAAAGTTATAATAATATTGCACGCCTTCAACTTTATTGGCATAAAAGAACAAAGAAGCATAGTTTACAGAATAGTTTAGAATAAAAAACAAAAGATGGTCTGTTTTAGATCAATGATACGATACCTTAATCAAAAGCTCTCTACATCAGATATTCAATTTATTTAGTATTCTCTGATAGCGACTTGTTACGAGCCAAATTTGAGAATATATTGTAATTTATCTTTATATCAAATTAAATCAAATAAATTTAATAAAATTTTAAGTTAAAATTTAAATAAAAACTATCATTCACTCTAAAGCTCATTGCAAACAATTTTAATAATTTCAAACGTAATTCATAAAAATTTAAATTTAGAAAAAAAATTAAAATAAATATTTTTGTATAATTTAATTTGTTATCGATAAGATATAAAGGACTGGGGGAGGGGGAGGAGGTGGAATAAATAAGTTTGCTAGAAAAGTTAAATGCATTATTTATTTACTTAAAATTAGAATTTGTTTTTTTTTTTAAATCTTGGTATATTTTTATATAATATGTCTTGGAAATATGTAGCTCGATATATATATATATATATATATATATATATATATATATATATATATATATATATATATATATATATATATATATATATATATATATAAACAAATATATACATTTTACATACATACAATCATTTAGTTGGTAAACAGATTAGAACCGAAATAAATTGATTTCAATATATTGTTGTTATTTTTAAAGCTTTTTAAAGATTTACATAAAAATAATAACAATAATAACAAAGTTTTAAGAATATATTTATTTATTTATTTATTTTTGTTTTTGTTATTTTGAAAAATTATTTTTAATTGTTTTCTAAGTTTTTAATCATGTTTTTGCAAGAAAATTTTGTAAGTAATTGGCTTTAATACATTTATCCTTTTAAGATTTATTTATTTTGTTTTAGTTGGTTTAAACTTTAGAGCATTACAAGAAATTCTTGTACGATGAATATTTACGAGAGTATTTTGTTAGCCAGAGATAAAAGTGTAAAATTACAATATATAGATCAATATGTTTAATAATTAAAATTTTTTTTAGTAAACTATTTTAATATAAAATATAATTTTAATTGCACTCCTTAATTTGTAAACAAAATTTTACTTTAATCATGCTAATGAAATATATTTTCATAGATTTCTAATTAATTTTCATTTTGCTATATTTTAATCAAGGGTCTGTTTATCGTAATAATTTTGCAGAGTATTATACAATTTCGCAGTAATGTTGCTGACAGTAAGTAATAACTCAAGAGTCACCCTAAAGCTTATAAAAGAGTTTATAAAATTAAGTAGGTCATGGCATTGCAAAGTATTTTAGTCAAGCTATGGTACATTTTAATAGAATCGCTTCAAATTGTCACATTTTTCATTCTCGAGCTAAAAAATACACAATTTCAAAATTGCACAGTGTTATTAGGCCAACCACCATGTATTAGCCTTACTAAGCATTATACCGAATTGAAAACTTGACATAGACTACCTTTATATTGCTTCTAGGACTTTGGTGTATCCGATGCATTACATCGTTTACCTTTTTAATAATCGTGTATAGTCCATCCGACTCTTTTCCAATTTGGAAGTATTTAATTTTTTTTCTTGTGAAATTGTAAAACCACACCAAATCTGCTCTCTCCATTGTTCGCTCGGCGATCGTATCTTATCTTAATTTTGTCATTTGCCTTTTTTATATTACTCCTTTATTGTAGGGTGAACTTCAATTATTCTTTGTCACAAATTGGCAACATTATTTGGACACATCATGCCTTTAACCTTAGCTGCTCTTTGGCCTAAGCGTACAGCTTAGTGCAATTTTGACGGTGATATTCTTTTTTCTTATTTGCTACACTACTCACATTAGAGAGTATAGTATGTCTTATCTGTGTTGTTGTGCAAAATTCCTATCTGATTCTCTATTTTGCGTATGTACGCCATCTGCCGTACTTTTTCTATTCAAAGGTAACGGTTAGTCGGCTGCGTTTTCACTTTCTAGGTTGATGGTTCTTTGCAATTCTGGATGTAGTGCCCATGTTTCTGACATCAAGAATATCTGGACTAAAACCGAGATCAAAGGCTTTTATTAGTCGGAAGAACTGGCCTTCTCATTATTTTTCTATAAATGCTTCTGTTTATGCAGTATATTTGTGGTTAAACTTCCGCAGTTTGATGGAATTCGTGTACAAACTCGCTCTGGCTCCTTCATGATCCCGTTGCAGCTCATTTCTATGAGGCTATGATGGGACTCTGCTGCTTTTCCTCGTAGGACCAGAATAAGTGCATTGAACTGTTCTTCGCTAGTCCACCCATTTTATTGTACAGTGTATTGTGCAGCTGAAAACTACACCTTAAAATTTTCAAACGGTGTATCGCCGTAGAATATAATTGTTGTTGGGATTCTTTTAAACTTCTGACGACTGGTTTTCTTACAGTGACTTTTGTAGCATTCTGTTGAACTAAGTCTGTAGTGGAATTTTCAATGTGTATTTCCATATCTTCAATTGTTTTCTTCAACTTTTGTCATAAGTCCTGTACGCGACCATTCACGTCATCGTCGAGCACATTTTTATTTCTTTTTAGGTTCCGAATTTGCTAATCCTAAGATTTTCGGAACGGATTCAATTTGGCAGCAATTTATAACGTTTTGAGTATAGTCATTATATTATTGTCTGCTGCCTGTTCAGTAGACCTTTAAGGTTTATTTTCCTATTTTACTACCGCTGGTGGTACTTTGGTGGACACTACATTGTTTTCCGCCATCAAGGCGTTGGTCTTAGAAAGAATGCATCATCATCTAACTCTTTCCACATAAACTGTTGTAATCTCGTAAGCAGCTCTGACTTATTAATAGCATGCACAAGATTTCGCTTGGCCAGCTCATTTTTTATCTATTGGGTTGTCTACTTAGTCTTACTTTTTTCTTGCAAAATCCCACTTCTGTCACCAATTGTTACGAAACCGAGCACCAAACTCGGATTCAAACTGAATTTCAATTTTACCAAATTTTCTTTTTTAGTCCTGAACTACTAAATTATTTCACTATAAATCCTTATTTTCATTTGTGCAATTAATATATAGGGTAATGACATTTACCAGAAAAATGACACAATTTTTTGTAGTTTTTCAAAATACATCAATCTATGCACACAATTTTAATAAAAAATGTTCATGTGCAAGGCATGGTTCGAACAACAAAAACCGGAAATTTTACTAAAAAAACCTTTTAGCTAAAAGAAAACGGTTCAAAAATATTAAAAATGACCCAGTTAAATGGCAGATTCGAAGGCAAAAGGAACATGTGGAAAATGTGAAACAGATATCGGAAAAAACTGAACGTGAGCAACGACAATCATCGGAGAGATCGGCATGAACAAGCATAAAGATCATCGGCATGAACAAGCATAAGTACCTGCTGCATTACAAAAACAATTAGTTCCTGGTGAATATGCCGTACCATTAAATGTGACACCTCAACATAAAACTGACTTAATGATTGCAGCAAGAAATTGAAAAATTCGCACAACATAAAAAAAAGTTGAATTCTCTTCTTAATTCTCATTAAGAAATTGAAAACAAAATAAGAGAAATATAAAAAACGGGTTATTCGTCTTGAACAAGATTTAGAATCAAAAAATAAAAACCAGGACAGCCCGAACTCTATAGAACATACAGCTAATTATGGAATAAATAGTTCTGAGGTAAAACAAAATCTGCTATTTGGAGAAGTTTGAAAAAACAGGTAATAACGAATGTTGATAAAGGTAATAACGAACAGGTAATAACGAATGGTAATAACGAATGCAGGTGTACTGCACAAATTCTGACAAATAAAAACAGTTGTTTACAAAATTAATATGCGGCAAAATGTAGAATGCAAAATCAGTGCTCAAAGTTTTTGAGTTATAAGCGAACTGCATCTCTGAGATTTAAGGGATTTAATTTTCGCTATGATAGAAAAAACAGGTCAGATTCTTATTCTATAGAATCAGTTAAATGGTTTCCCGAACAAGACCTACATAATCAAAACTGTCCTGGTAAGAAAAATTTTGTTCATTGCGATAATAAAATAAAACAGAATAGATATTGAAATGATACTTTAAAAAACTTGCACCGAAAATTCTTGCGCCAACGAAAGGGAAACTTGTAAATGTATTACACATGCTAATTTGGAATTTCTGGTTTCCTTTTTGAATTTTAACTAGCTGTTTGAGGAAAAAAGTAGAAGTCAACTGATCAATTCTGTGTTTTGCAGTAAAGAATTCAAATGTCTTCTACGTATGTGTTTGGCTTTCCAATCATCTAAAGTTTTACATTATAATTATTCTTAAAGAATATGATGCCCAAAATGAAGCCTATAATTTAAAATGGCAACCGAAAAAAGAAAAGATTTATAACAAAAAATCCAACAAAAAAAATTATTGGAAAAACGGAGAAAAGAAAAATTAACTACCAAATTCTGGAAATAATTCAGGAATTTGAAAAGCATTTGATTTTGTTTGTATGCCATGAAGGTACTAATTTACATTAGTTCACGGAAATTAAAAATTTGAAGGATCGCCTTTAAGAGAAAGAAAACGTGGTTCATCTTAACTTCAGTGAAAATTATGCCCCTCAAATACGCAGAAGCAGTGCATAGCTTTCATTTTGGGGGATCCCGAAAACAGATGCACACCGTTGTTGTGTATACAAAAGAACAAGAGCGTTTTAAGGGTCATAGCTATTGCACTATGTCAGAATCTCTTATTCATAATGCTTTTGTAATATAAGCTCCCTCTTATTACCCATTTAAAATGAGATTGCTGCCTGTGGCAAATGTAACAACGTTACATTTGGTCAGCAAAAGTCCAACTACGCAGTATCGAAACAAACCAATGTTTTATTTCCTAATAAGAAAACTTAAAATTGTTTATCCTGCATTGGTCAAATGCAAGAGAACGTGCTAGAGAACTGACGATCGAATAGTTGCACAAAGCGATATAGTATAATACTTTAATTTATTCCAAAAATTACAAGAAAATTGTCCTGGAATAAAGTTTTTTCAATCAGTTCGGTCCAATTAGAAAGTATGGAAAAGCTCGTTGAAGGAGATATTTTGTAATTCTTTGGAACAACAAAAGTTCACCAGGTAGAAGGTTAATCTCACCTAAATTAATTAACGTTTATATATATATATATATATATATATATATATATATATATATATTTTTTTTTTTTTGTAAGTATATATATGAATTAAAAAAAAGTTTCCAGAAACCCACTGGTGCGTTTGCGTAACACCCCTTATTTCTAATATTGGCTATTGACCTCTACTTTCTAACAAGTTCCAATTAAAAGTAATAAAAATGCATTTGAACTCATATATAGTAGTAAACTTAAAAACAAAATTTTTGGTCACACATGGGATTAACAAAAGCTTCTTAAACATTTTTAAATGTATCATTGTGATGAGAAAAGGATTTCAAATATTGAAATTTTTCCCTCAACTTACTACGCACAAAAATATAATTAACAATTCAATGTATCTGATAACATGAGACACTATAAACAAACAAAAAAAATTATGAAACCACAGCTGGATTTAAATATTTACATTACTTACATACCCAACCTAAGATGTAGCACCATCTGGCCTTGATGGTGCTTTAACTTTTTTTTTTTTTTTTAAGAAAATGGTAAAATAACTGTTGTGTTATATTTCTAATAACGAATACGATTAGCTTAGTGGTATGTTGTATTATGTTTTGTACAACAATTAACAGTTTAATGCTTTTATCATAATTTTAGGGGTGATAAATGAAAAAGTAAGAAAGGGATATAAAATTTAAACTTTTAAATTATCCTTTCTAATTTTGTTACATCAAATATTTAGATTAAAAGATGCGCTACGGTTAACGTACTACGAAAAGAGTTGTGTTTATGTGTTAGTGCCGGGAAAAAGTTCAAATATAAATGCATTGCAGTCATATATCTTGATATATATATATATATATATATATATATATATATATATATATATATATATATATATATATATATATATATATATATATACAAATATATATATATATATATATATATATATATATATATATATATATATATATATATATATATATATATATATATATATATATATATATATATATATATATAAATATATATATATATATATATATATACATATTGATATATCAGCTTCAATATCAAGTTAAGTTACTCCCAACTTTAGAAAAATGATTTTCCATGTGAATTACGACCAATTAAATAACCGCCTAAAAATTGAAAATTGGAATTCCGTGTACTCTCAGATGAATTGTAATGCCGCTTTTGAAAGTTTTGTAGATATTCTTAGGTCTCACATAGAATCGTCCATTTTCATCACTGATTATCCAAAACAGACAATCTTGAAACCGTTAATGAATCCTAAGCTTTTACACAATATAAACATTTTAAAAAAGTTTCCTAAGAAGCTTCCTAAGACAAACTATCAAAGCCAGTAAAAGTGGAGGTGCGTTCTTCCAAAACCTCTTCTACAAGAACAAATTTGATCCTTCAATTAAAAATCCCAAGGCTACTTGGGAAATAGTGGATGAGGTGTTAGGACGTATCCATCAAAATATGCGCATAAATAAAATTTATCCCATAAACTTTTGACAAAAACGCAACCATATCTTTTAACCTTGTTAAGATAATTTTCCTAAATTTATGTACTTTATTCTCATACAACGCTTTGGGTTGTTTCATAGAAATGTTCTTATTCATTGTCAAAATAAAAAAAAAATAATGACTCTGAGCAATTTTCATTAAATTTCTTTGCAAAATTTTGCAAAATGAATTTCCAACCCCATTGTGTAGGTGGGCTGCTAATGTCGTCCTTGATAAATTTCCAATTGGTAGCAGTACTATAAGAAGTAGAAGCTGCTATTCATGTTTTTTATCTGAATCTGGACTATTGGTTAGATTTGGGTTATAAAAGTATTGGTTTACAAAATATGGGCTATATCTCAAAGGCAGTTTTCCATTGAAATGTACTAATTTTTGTTAATAAAAAACTAAATTTTTAACATTTAATTATTTCGGAGCTTTTTCATTTTAACACTGTATTACGTCATTAATGAAAGCTCTTTAAGATCAACTCAAATGCCTTATCCTTTAATAGACCAGGATCAGATGGATTAGTCCAGTTTACCGTTTTTTGGTAGTAAGTGCAAATTGGGTGCTTAGCTGGTTAAATTTTAAGTTTTACCAATTTATTTAAAAAGTTATCAGTTTTTGAAAATTTGCTTTTTCAACTATAAAATATACAACATTAATGGTGTTCGGAGATCAACAAAACCAAACAACATTTTGTTTTGGTTTTGTTGTTGTAGTTAATATTGTTAAAAACGTTGGATTAAAATTATTTTAATCAAATATAAAAAAATATTAGTGAATTTGAAACCTTCCTCCTTTTATTTAATGGAATGAAAACTTTACTAATTAAAAATTTAAATTTATTAACAAAAAAAAAAAATTTTTTTTCATTTCCAGGACCAAACATAAAAACAGCAATTGCAATACTAAATTGTATCCTAGCGAGACAATTATGCTTTGAAGATCCATCATGTTCAGCAATTTTAGAAATAATACCAAGAGTATGTGGACCCGTCCCAGGTACCCAAAATTATTAAATATACTACTTTAAAAATTATATTTATTTTGATGTTACCGTAAATTAAATTCGGCATTCTAATAAGAAAAATCTAGTTGACAACAACAAATCTACAAACATATACGAATTAATTTGCATTTCCATTTTTTTTTTAAATAACTAACATATGGTTATTTTTAATTAAATATTCAAAATAAACATTAGTGATCTAAATATTTTTGTAAAGTTAAATTTATGATCAGAATAGAAAGACATACATCTTCTTGTAATTTACATAAAAACATGTTGAAAACATTTTTTTTATTTGGATTTTTCACTGAAAATAACCCTTGTAGTCGTAGTCTTATGAGTTGAGCCAATAGTCTTATTCCACGATACCAGAAAGTCATGCGAAACCATTATGTAAAACTTAGGTTTTGTCAAAGTTTTATTTTTCACCAAATATTAATCTATATATATATATCAATCCGTTTTTTGAATTACCCGATTTATATAGACGCGCAATCCATACTCATGGTTTATGCAAATCGAGATGCTATCTTAGCTTCACCAAATTACAAAAGATAGAATTACATGTTTAACTGCGGCAAGCTTACTGATCAGTAGCTGATTTAATACAAGCTCCACAAATGAAAGACACAACTTGTCGATAAGAATATATAAGTGACATGAATTGGATTCGAGGAAAGACAACCAACAACCAAGTTAATAAGCAAATCAGATCGAATGTTCGAGGCAGTAGATTTATCCAATTTATCACAGATGGATTCCTTCTTATCTACTTTTATCAATCGCCTGTTGCCAAAACAAAAATCTGTAATTGCAGATTTAACGGAGCAAATTGCTTAGTTCCAAAACTCATTTATATCTGTAGCTACAGGTAGTCATAATCTCTTTAGGAGCACATGGTCATCAGAATTACGACAATTTAAACAAAAGAGCAACAGCAGATCTAAGCATAAAATATATTATGTTGGTACCATTACAAATTCGGTAATCAAGCACTTAAACTTTTCAATCGAATTTATACCTCAAAAAGAGATTTTAACAAAATTGCCTAATTCTTTAAATGATTAAATTCGACTGCCCATACAGCAGATACTTTAGGTCTAAAAACCACCGTTTTTTACGAGATCAGAAAAATAACTACTTTTTTTATTGGTACAGGCTGATCTATCCTATTTCCAAGGGAAAAGATCTATTGATCCAGTATTTTGATTTTTAGTCGCAAACGGCACAATCATTAAAACATTTGGACTAAATTATTTTTTGACAATATTGGATTAAGGGTCGACCACCGATTTGTGCTCACTCCCATTAACCGAAATTATTGAAGCGGATTCTTTTAATTAAATTTGAACTATTTGTCGACCTGCGTGGAAAACAAATCTTTGACCCCGTTACGAAATTAACCGTCGGCGCAATGACAGTGTGCATCAATACACTGACTCCAAAAAATTAAATGTATCCACAACAAATTGGCCACAACAACACCAGACCGTTATTCGATCCCACACATACACAATTTTTAGGTTCATCTGTAAGATACACTGTAAATCTGTCGCCTCCGAAGCGGTATCTAAAACGGCAATTACTACCCCATTTAGGTTATTCGACTATAATCGGATGCCTTTTAGTCTTCGGAACGCAGCTCAAACATTTCATGAATAAAGTGTTATTAAATCATAATTTCGTATTCGACGGCATTGAGGACATATTGGTGGTAACCCAAACTGAGGAAAAACATTTGGCTCATTTAAGAAAAGTTCTTGAAAGAATTGCAAAATATGATGTCAAAATAAGGACATTTAAATGATTTTTCCGTATTCATACGCACTTGAATTCCTCAGCTACCACATGATTAAAGATGATACAAAACACATTTCTAATGATGGTATTTTTGGCCAAAGTTAAAACAGAACAGAAAAATTTGGAAACAAATTGTGTATCATGCCAAATGTCAAAACTTGTAAAACTAAATCTCAGGATACTAAATACATATGGATTATGTTGGTCTGCTTCCACCATCTGAAGGTAATCGTTACCTACTCACTATCGTTGATTATTTCACTTGTGGGCCTAATGCATACACAATTCCAAATATTACCGCTGTCATCTACGATGCTAACACGTTTGTCGAGCAATATGTATCAAGGTTTGGCGTTCTCCTTGGAATAACAACAAATTAAGAAAGCCAATTTGAGGATTAACAAAAATTCTCTTCTCAGAACTAACAAAAATTCTAGGTTCAAATAAATTTCGTGCCACTGCATATCATCTTCAAGCAAATGAAATTGTATAGAGCATTTACACAAGACATTAAAATCTTTGCTAAGAGCTCGTGGGAATACTAAGTATTGGAGTTCCGAGCTATCTATAATTTTGTTGGGCACAAGAGCAGGTGTCAAATAAAACGTAAAATGCTTTTTGTTTGGAGCATTTTCAGACAAGGTTGGTTGGTTTTAGGTAACTAGTAGGCTTTTATTTTGTATAGATTGAAGCCGCTTTCATAGAAAAATTCTGCAGAATTCTTCAGTAATATTTCTTCGGCAAAACATGACGGAATTAAATATTGTTTATCTTTTTTAGTAATTTTTTAGTAATTTTTTAGTAATAAATAATAAAATTCAATTTTCAGTTGGTATACACTTTCGGAATTTACTAAAAAAGATAAACAATATTTAATTCCGTCATGTTTTGCCGAAGAAATATTACTGAAAATATTCTGCAGAATTTTTTTATGAAAGCGGCATGAGCAATTTTTTAGCATAAAACATAATATTATGTTTACTTTTTTTAATTCCTGCTTCGTTTTACTTTTTATCAAAAATAAACGATATTGTTAAAAATTGAGATAGTTCGTCCTTCTTTTCACAAATCACAAGAACTGGGACTTTTAAAAATATAGTTAAAAGTCAAATAAAAAAAAGTTATTTTAAATCAGATTACTCTCTGTTGGACTGCTCAGTGGTTTTTTGGATTTAGAAACCTTGTCAAAACTATTTAGACGTAATTCAACACTAATAACTTCAGCAGATACAGCAAACTTAACTCTGATTTTAAGGTTTGAAGGCACCGTCAATATCAAACAATATACGTTTAAAAATGCGAGATTTTTTGAAAAAAGATTAAAACTCATGCAGTATATTTTCAAGCTAAAATTTTTTTTTTAAGGATAAGTCTAGGACTAGATCATTTTTTACTACTGATCAAATCGTGGAATCGTGGCTTACATCAAATTTTAAAACAGAGGAGTATTTTCCACCATCGTATGGCGTATGACGTATAAGCGTTTTCACAAATTTATCAGCAGTATTAATTTAAATGTAGCTTGAATGTTACATCCCGAAGATCTCCTGATTATGTTGGGTGGTATTAGTTTACCAGATAATCTGTAGGAGTGGATAGATGATTACTTAACACCACTGATCAGATGTATCTCTTAATGCGTTGCTTGAGAAATATAACTGGTATTCTCTTGAATTTGGCGACAATTTCGACGAAACTTTTAATGAATTGTAACGAATGTTAAATTCGGATATCGAAAATTGGTTTCCCAAATTTAATAATTTTCACGTTAGAAACGAACTGTGGCCTAATAAATTGCTAATTGATTTGAAACATTGCAAGGTCAGGGCACATACATGATTTAAACAGCGCCTGAACTTGGATAACTTCAATTTATTTAACATTTTTATTAAAGAATTTTCTTCGTAAACCGGTTACTTTATAATAATTGCTTTATTGAAATCAAATCAAATATCAAACGCAGTCCGGAAAAGAGGATAATTTAGCACCATTGAAAAGGCATTTGGTGTTAGAAATGACAGTTTGTTTAGAGTCTGTGAATCTAATCTCCATCGGCTCCACGGAGTGTACATTAAATATTGTGAAGTGCAACTGAAGAATAAAATGGCCAAATCCGCCAAATCTAGCTCGAGTGATAGAGTGTCGTTTGAAACCGATTATTTGATTTTTGAATCCAAAATATTTGTTTGACTACATCACCTTAATGGTTTATCCAGTTTATCCAATAGTGCATCATCGTCAGTTAAAATAAGACACACAGAGCTAAATTTACTGATATTTTTAGGTTTAGACATAAGTGGCTCAGTTTTCGAAATTCTATTTACGAATTGATCCATAAAAGGAAAGTGGATTTTGAAATTTCATTATCGCATTACTCATTTGAGAGGTGGTGAATCGTTTTAATAAACTGAGAATTTACCTGTTTTTACGCAGAACTAAATCAACTATCGTGAGATACCATTTATAAAAGAAACAATACGGGTGAAAACGGGTGAAACTTTACGGGTGAAAACCAGTTGTTCGAAATTCCGGCAGTTCTTTTCAGTGGTGCAATGCAAGAAGAAATTCAATTTTGGGATTCAATTTTAGTGCACAAATTAACCTAAAAACTTGATAACTCATCCCGCATTGCTTTCAAGTTATGTGAATGTGAAACGAACCTTCGATACAATTAAAGAAATATTACAGAGTAGAGTTCTGTTATTAAATACTTTACGATTTTGATGATTAATCAAATACATCCCGAACTCTTCGATATTCAGTGCAAAATCTTCAGCAAGTTGAAAGTTTAACCATGGTGGTAAGCAACCCAAACCATCATATTATTTCCAGTTCAATAAAAGGTAGTTACTGCGATGGAAGTCATTCAATTGTGAATTGTCTTTCATTTTTAGATTCCAAATTCACTGCATAAATGCGATTTGAATTTCCAAGGATACGGATGTGTATTTTATATTCGGATTGCAAAGGGAATTGTAAAGTGCATTTTTTATGTTCTAACACGGGTTGAAGGAAAAAAAAACCATTACTCGTACAATTAACAATTGTGGGCGGCTTTATTAGTGGCACAAATGTCTAAACAGTTACAATTAATTATGAATATTTAGTTCAGTTCCAGTCTTTTGTTGTTGTAAAGATTAGCTCTTGCTTAATCTTCAATACAGGCGTCGTGTGCCTCAGGTTACTGTGATTAGCATGCCGCTTCAAAATACTATATGAATCATGGTATAGTGGTGAATGATCTGATTCGGTGCAAGAACCTCATTCTGCTCTAGAATTGTGATTTGTTTTTCTAAATTCTTTGTTGTTGGCGCCATATTCAACTGAATTTGCTGATGTTCTATAGTTTTGTTTATGATTCGTGTATTAAATTCCCTTGGATGATTTCCCCCGTTTAGCAGGCCAGACGAATTATGGAATGCCATACTGATTTTGAAAGTGGTCTGATTCGTTCATCGAACAAGTAATGGGCGAAATAACATTTTGTCGAGCGTAACAACAAAACAGATCGTTCACTTGATTTTTATGGTCTTTGTTATGTGAAACCAACTATTCGCTCTAAGGCAAATCTGAAGGTTTATATGTGTCTAGGTTAGTCCATTAAATATTCGAATTTGGAAATAGTTCATGACCTACTGTCGAATGCATTTATAGCATATCTCAAAAAATGTGTTGCGCTTTGTAGAATTAGTTCCCATTTGTATCCGGATAATGCAACCATTTTTATTGGCGCACGAAGACCATGGCTGCCAATCTTTATTTAAATAAATTTTTTGATTTTTAAGTTTATGTAATCGTTTATGTAATTACACAGTTTATGTATTTTCTTATGTAAATCTCGTTTAAAGGGACTTGTTTAATAATATAAGAAACAAATATTATACGACATTAGAAAACGAATATAACAAAAAGAGATCTTCGAAAGTTTCGTATTGATTAATTCATTTGAATGTTACATTCATCAATATATAAACCGATTAATTATGCCAATCATACACTGCCAATACTGCACTAGCTTTATATACACAAACTGATTACATGACGTGTAAACCAAAATTAATTTAAAATTTTATGAAATAGTCAAATATTTATTTAATTAAAAATTATTTATTTCAATTTTAAATCAATCAATAAGGTTATTTAAAATAAAATTAATTATTTTTATTTTTATTTTTATGTTATGGGGTTTTTTTTCGCCACCGAATTTTTGTGTAGTTTTGACAGTAATGAAATTAACATTTTATGAATAAATCAATCACGTTTTTAAATAATTTTTTTTTATTATATTTATTTAAGCGCATAAAATTACGTAAATAAAATTATTGAAATTTATAATATTCGATAAAATGGAAAATTCTTATGGTACTTTTGTTATAGTTTTCGTGGTTTTATAGTCACAGTGTTGATGTTTAGAACGAGTCGCTTTAATAGGATTGTTAAATAATTTTAAATTAATTTACTCTAATTTTATTAAAAAGCTTTATAGATATGGTAAGTTACCCACCTTATTATACTAATAAAATTTGTAAACACATAAATCTTTCTACTGTTTTTCAGGGCATTTGACCAACAATTGTAGCAGTAGCACTTCAGGAATTCGCTTGGTTTGAATAAAAAACATAGAAGGCACAGAAAGTACAGAATTGTACGACGAGTGCCGTTTTGCCAACTGCGCAAACAAACATGAATACGCCTACATTTTGAGACATTTGACTATGTCAGATTTCTTGATACTGCAAATGATATGATTAGCAAAAAAACAAAGTCATGGCCATCAATTTTTTATCACAAAGCTTACAAAACATTTTTATGGGAGTATGCTTTAATGATTCCTTCAGTTTCTTCTCCATTTAAAAGCTTTATTGAAATGTTTTATTAGTAGCATTGACCCATAAAAAATGACGTACAGAAATGCAAAGCATACACCAGTTTAAGTTGTACTTAATACTTTTCACAACATTAAAAGAAATAAACCCTCACCAATGCAGCTGCACTAAAATATTTCTTGAACAAGTACGTCCTCAGCCAGCAAAACGCAATTGTTAAATAAAGAGGAAAACGTAGTAATTTATTGCAGATAATGATGTGTATTCATCGATAGATGAAGGTAAAGGAGATCGATTTTTCACAAGTTATTATATTATAATATAACAAATATAATAATAATATTATTATATTATTATATTATTATATTATTATATTATTATATTATTATATTATTATATTATTATATTATTATATTATTATATTATTATATTATTATTTTATTATATTATAATATTATTATATTATTATATTATAATATTATTATATTATTATATTATTATATTATTATATTATTATATTATTATATTATTATATTATTATATTATTATATTATTATATTATTATATTATTATATTATTATATTATTATATTATTATATTATTATATTATTATATTATTATATTATTATATTATTATATTATTATATTATTATATTATTATATTATTATATTATTATATTATTATATTATTATATTATTATATTATTATATTATTATATTATTATATTATTATATTATTATATTATTATATTATTATATTATTATATTATTATATTATTATATTATTATATTATTATATTATTATATTATTATATTATTATATTATTATATTATTATATTATTATATTATTATATTATTATATTATTATATTATTATATTATTATATTATTATATTATTATATTATTATATTATTATATTATTATATTATTATATTATTATATTATTATATTATTATATTATTATATTATTATATTATTATATTATTATATTATTATATTATTATATTATTATATTATTATATTATTATATTATTATATTATTATATTATTATATTATTATATTATTATATTATTATATTATTATATTATTATATTATTATATTATTATATTATTATATTATTATATTATTATATTATTATATTATTATATTATTATATTATTATATTATTATATTATTATATTATTATATTATTATATTATTATATTATTATATTATTATATTATTATATTATTATATTATTATATTATTATATTATTATATTATTATATTATTATATTATTATATTATTATATTATTATATTATTATATTATTATATTATTATATTATTATATTATTATATTATTATATTATTATATTATTATATTATTATATTATTATATTATTATATTATTATATTATTATATTATTATATTATTATATTATTATATTATTATATTATTATATTATTATATTATTATATTATTATATTATTATATTATTATATTATTATATTATTATATTATTATATTATTATATTATTATATTATTATATTATTATATTATTATATTATTATATTATTATATTATTATATTATTATATTATTATATTATTATATTATTATATTATTATATTATTATATTATTATATTATTATATTATTATATTATTATATTATTATATTATTATATTATTATATTATTATATTATTATATTATTATATTATTATATTATTATATTATTATATTATTATATTATTATATTATTATATTATTATATTATTATATTATTATATTATTATATTATTATATTATTATATTATTATATTATTATATTATTATATTATTATATTATTATATTATTATATTATTATATTATTATATTATTATATTATTATATTATTATATTATTATATTATTATATTATTATATTATTATATTATTATATTATTATATTATTATATTATTATATTATTATATTATTATATTATTATATTATTATATTATTATATTATTATATTATTATATTATTATATTATTATATTATTATATTATTATATTATTATATTATTATATTATTATATTATTATATTATTATATTATTATATTATTATATTATTATATTATTATATTATTATATTATTATATTATTATATTATTATATTATTATATTATTATATTATTATATTATTATATTATTATATTATTATATTATTATATTATTATATTATTATATTATTATATTATTATATTATTATATTATTATATTATTATATTATTATATTATTATATTATTATATTATTATATTATTATATTATTATATTATTATATTATTATATTATTATATTATTATATTATTATATTATTATATTATTATATTATTATATTATTATATTATTATATTATTATATTATTATATTATTATATTATTATATTATTATATTATTATATTATTATATTATTATATTATTATATTATTATATTATTATATTATTATATTATTATATTATTATATTATTATATTATTATATTATTATATTATTATATTATTATATTATTATATTATTATATTATTATATTATTATATTATTATATTATTATATTATTATATTATTATATTATTATATTATTATATTATTATATTATTATATTATTATATTATTATATTATTATATTATTATATTATTATATTATTATATTATTATATTATTATATTATTATATTATTATATTATTATATTATTATATTATTATATTATTATATTATTATATTATTATATTATTATATTATTATATTATTATATTATTATATTATTATATTATTATATTATTATATTATTATATTATTATATTATTATATTATTATATTATTATATTATTATATTATTATATTATTATATTATTATATTATTATATTATTATATTATTATATTATTATATTATTATATTATTATATTATTATATTATTATATTATTATATTATTATATTATTATATTATTATATTATTATATTATTATATTATTATATTATTATATTATTATATTATTATATTATTATATTATTATATTATTATATTATTATATTATTATATTATTATATTATTATATTATTATATTATTATATTATTATATTATTATATTATTATATTATTATATTATTATATTATTATATTATTATATTATTATATTATTATATTATTATATTATTATATTATTATATTATTATATTATTATATTATTATATTATTATATTATTATATTATTATATTATTATATTATTATATTATTATATTATTATATTATTATATTATTATATTATTATATTATTATATTATTATATTATTATATTATTATATTATTATATTATTATATTATTATATTATTATATTATTATATTATTATATTATTATATTATTATATTATTATATTATTATATTATTATATTATTATATTATTATATTATTATATTATTATATTATTATATTATTATATTATTATATTATTATATTATTATATTATTATATTATTATATTATTATATTATTATATTATTATATTATTATATTATTATATTATTATATTATTATATTATTATATTATTATATTATTATATTATTATATTATTATATTATTATATTATTATATTATTATATTATTATATTATTATATTATTATATTATTATATTATTATATTATTATATTATTATATTATTATATTATTATATTATTATATTATTATATTATTATATTATTATATTATTATATTATTATATTATTATATTATTATATTATTATATTATTATATTATTATATTATTATATTATTATATTATTATATTATTATATTATTATATTATTATATTATTATATTATTATATTATTATATTATTATATTATTATATTATTATATTATTATATTATTATATTATTATATTATTATATTATTATATTATTATATTATTATATTATTATATTATTATATTATTATATTATTATATTATTATATTATTATATTATTATATTATTATATTATTATATTATTATATTATTATATTAGCTACTGAAAAACTGGACCAATTCTGTCATTACTGACATACTTTTCCTTTCCTTTCCCCACAAAATAATTCTAACTATCGATCGCTTAGGTATCAGTAACCGGGTGTAGTTTGCCATAACTAATAGTTCTATCTAATCCTTGGCCGTACACTTTAATTAATCAATTAATTAGTAATGGTATTGATCACACAACTGCTCCAATAGACTGTAGACAATCTAATGGAATAACAATTGCCAAATTGAGATGATTAAGTTCATTTAAAATTTAAAATTTTTAAATTAGAAAAACAATTACTAAACTATACTACCGTTATTTTTAAAGATTTGAGTCCAGATTTAGTTTGATACCTAACAAGTATATTTTCAACGTCTTTTCGAAATTTTTTTCAAGGTTAATGTTACACAATTTTTCATATAATTTCTAAATTAGGATTAAATGCCGACTTCGGTGAAACTAATCTTTCAGCTTTAGTCATAAATTTACAGTCTAGTCTCGTATCTCGTCAGTGATATTAACTAAACGTAAACTATATATACAATTTTCACAACAAATAAGAAGGTATATTCCTCTCGCCGTGAAATGTGATTTGTGTTCTAATTTATATATTCTATAGCATATATAAATTCGCAACATATATAATACCTATCTTAGACTAGAAAAGAACGACAGGCAAATAATTAATCTACTTCTTTTATCACATAAATAATTCGGTAGATGTTACATCTATATAGATGCATGAAGGAAAAAATCTTCAATTTGACATTCACAAAAACATGAAAATTGTGTACATTTACGTTTTGCTAAACGTCTTGCCGTACAATAAATTTGATGTACACCTAACATGATTTAGCAACTTACCACAACAATAACAAATACAAAAAAATCGTATTTCCGTCGTAAAATGACCCATTTCGATTTTTACCTAGGCACAAACGTTTATATAAGTATGAGTACACACACATATATATATATATATATAGACCTTTATATATATGTACAAAATATAAAATAAATAAACACAAAACAGGAAATAAATTAAAATACTTAGCTAAATCGAATATATATATAACGAATTTGTTAACAAACTGAATGACAAACGCGATAGGAAGTTAGCAAAAAAAAAATATACGTTTAGATTACATTTTAATCAACAATAAATTACAAATCAAGAAATGTATACTGTACGACGACTTCCTATAGCAAATACATTTCAGTATAGTAAAATACAAATCGAAACAAGAAAGCTTTATAAGCTTCCAAAAATACACGACGATATAAACAACGGAAGAAACTCGACACAAAAAAAAATGTATATATAACAAACTCGGTACTCAACTACCCGAAAAAAAAATATATATTTGTGATTTAATGAGATGATAACACAGGACATCCAGTAAAATAAAAAAATTTCAAATTAAATTGTGTGTATACGACGAGTATAACAACTTGTATTGTGGACATTACAATTTTTGTCAGAAGTCAAGTTTTTGTGTTTTTCCGATTTACTCGACTCATTTTTATTGTCCAATGAACTGAAATGTATGGCCACACTCGTTCTTCTATATTTTAACATATCCATAACTAAACTTTTAATTAACAAATCATGTAGAAGAGTCGAGAAAATTGTTTATTATACACAGGTAGACATTTTAGATGTATATGTACATATCTAATTCAACATTTTCATTATTAAACCTTTATCGTACACATGTATCGAAATAGTTTTACTATACACATATACATATACACATATACATATTTAATATATCAAACCTATATGGGGGTATATAGCTATATCGTCTATAAATAACTATTTTAGAAATGGCAGGCTTATCATAAATATGTTATTTTCAATATATTTTGTCGAGTATATGGATCTGTTTTCCTATTTCATATGCTGATTTTCCCAAGAAGTATAATTTAATATTTCAAAATTTAATGTAAATATTTTATGTTGGTTTTAGCATAAAAGTTCTATGGAATTTTATGATTTTCTGTAGATTGTTGTTTACTGTTACATTAGATAAAGGATTATGGTAATGAAAGTATTGATAATCAAGAGTATCAAGAGTATAAAGGTTTTTCTTTCACTTTTTTGTTGATTCTGTTTAGATATATCATTATCATGTTTTTGGAATTGATTCAAGTTTTTGTATCTTGTTTTAAAATATCTTACTTAAAGTAATAATGAGGGCAACTCCCTGATTTTTTTAATTCTTATTTTTTTTTGGAAAATTTTAAAATTGAAATTCAAAGTGTTGATTTTACCTTTGCCATGTATGGTTGTGTGAGTTGCAACCTGATAGATATTTATGCGAGAAGTTTCTTTTAGTCTGCGTGCCAAAATCAAGGTAAACGGCATTTTCGGTAAATTTTTTGGTAAATTGAATTAATGTACTAAAAAGCTGGATAAATTGTAAGAAAAAAGGTAGCTAGTTGTTGTTGTTAATTTTTCAAAATTAAATTATTTCTTTAAACAAAATCAAAATACCTAAAATTATTATTAATTATTATAATTACTAAAAACGTTTCGGAAAAAAGTTTTAATTATTAATTTTTTCCATTTTTAAACGACAATCATGAATTTTAATTTTCGCCTTAAGACAAAATTATTTACGAACAATTTTTGAACGTTTGTTTTGTTACCTACAAAATAGTGATTTTAACCCTCCAAACCTGAACTACCTAAAATATTTACCTAAAGTTTGGCACGACATGAAAGGGACACGCAGCTTTAGAGGCGGATAACTTTAAATTTAAGTAAAACAGAAAAATTTAATATTCATGAAATTGGCCTTATTTGACAGATAATTTTATGGCATTAACATTTGAATATTATTTTGGGAATATAGTAGCCGTGGATGTATGGCGTAATCTGAAGGTTCAATTTTCTCTTTGCTTTAAATTAGGCTGTATTTTGGCAATATTGCTTCGAATGTTGGCTCAGCATAGTTTCAGTAAGCTGATAAAATAACTGCAGGTGAATTCCACACTAAAGGATCGAAAATGCGTGCAACCTGAGATAACATACTGCGATTGGAACAAGTTGTTTTCGTTTCGTTCTGTATTTTATATGAAAATGTATTCTGGTGAAATCCCATTAGAGATTCAACGTCTTGACTGTCACAGACCAGTCATCAATATGTAGATTGGCGTTTTCTCTATCTTCTCGAAGATCAGGTTGAGCAGCGCTAATAGTTTCTTTTGATAGCAATCCTGAAATCTTTTGCATTGCCAATGTTTATTGATTGAATTAGAGCCAAATTATTCTGTATCATCGACCAACTAGTAATTTATTATTTAATGTCTTCAGTTATAGACAAGGATTTACAGGATATATCGAAAATGACTTGCGGTTGTGTGGTGGGACTATCATTTTTATTTTATAATCACAGCATGCGGTAAGGTAGAAACATTTGTTCGTTGGACATGATCAATCGTTAGATTCTATCTTCTGCATATGTGATAACATGTGCTAACCTCCAATATTTTGTCATGCACCCGGATATTGAGTATGAATAGGTCTGGGTGGATCCTGAAGCTAAGCTTCATAGCCACTTATCTGTTGCAGTAGATTCCTAATGTTTCAATTCACAAGAATTCCGTGAGTAATTTTTTAACAAAATGGCTTGCTCATCGTTCTTCTGTGGCTCGGAAAAAATTGATGCTGTTAGAAGTCCTTGCAATATCCTGAACCTTTATAACTAAGGAACATCTTTTTCTGAGCTCTAGAAATAACCAATCTAAATTCGCTAAAATCTAAAAATTCATCAAATTTTTGAATTCTTGATTTGTCGTTTCCTGAGCCCATGCAATGTAAGAGTCTGTGTCGACCTTATTTAATATAAACCGTATAATTTAAAGATCGCTTGTTTCTGCTTCTGATCACAACACTGATCCTAACCCGAAGTAATTGGGAAGACCCGTTTGTTGAGGATGCCTGACCAAAAACCTATCAATCTGAGCATTAGGTCATTTTTTATGACATCGTTGAACTAATTTGTTTCATTAAATAGGAAGTTACTAATAAGATTAAGTGGTGCACCCAACAGCAACCCATTGAGGATTTGAAATTATTTGAAATTAGTGAACTGGCAATATTACTTAGAATGTTCTAAGCTAGGCTGATTAATCTGTCGTTTGTCAGATAAATTTAATCGGCCAAATTTCTCAAAATATTCGACCCTATTTTAACAGTTGGTCAAACGAATTATTAGTATTAGTCGGATGGTTTGCCGATGCCCGTTTTTCCGAAAAAAAAAATTTCACATTCTTTTTGCCTTAGTTCGATTGTTGATATAAGATTATCTTCGAACACAACAGCTAATTTCATTTCTAGTTCTAGACCTATTTCCACAAACCTTCAAATTTATTCAAGCGTTTTTCAAAATCACAACACTTGGTATTTGTTGTAATTATGGACAAGAATCTTCGAATGACGTTTAATGATACCCAAACGCAACCGTATATTTGTACCGAATTCGATGCCAAGTTAATAATTTAGAAAGTTTATCAAGCTTTTTCGTGTATAAGTGGTAAAAATAATTAAAACAATAAGCGCATAAAAAATTCATACTACAAGGGTACAACAGTGATCGATTTTGAGACCTTCTTTGTTTACCATAAGCATAAATGCCGAAGGTCATTTCAAACTAAAAAAAATTGCAATTGTATGCGAATAATGCAATCAACATGCATGCTGCAGATTTAATTGGCAAAGTGATTTTTAAAATGCAACATGATCTACGGATACTAGAATGTTGATTTGACCTGAGCCATCTCTGAAAGCAGTTTTAAACACCAGCACAATTATTAATGATTTTATTATAATTGAAAAGGGCAAATTTGTTGAAAAAATCATGTTGCTAAAATCAAAAAAAGTAATATTAGCATGTGTCATTGCTTTCAATCGAGTACAATATATTCTTCCAAAGAGAACAATAATTATCAAAAATAACTCCTTCTACTTTACTTCGCCTTCATTCAGTCAAATTAAGTTTACAATATATGTATATATATATACAGTAGAAATAAAAATAAAGACAGTTTTTATAAAGCATGGGAAATAACCATTCAAATAGCGAACAACGTCATTGTAGTTAAGAAAATCCAATTGAGATACATTTAGTGAACTATTTAAAATAAAAGAAATCATTTTTGTTTGTTACTGTATAATGCATTTGACAATGAAAGAATAAAAAATAAAACCAAGTAGCCTTTTTCTTTTCCAGGTAGTCAATGAAATCTTTTTTTATAGTTGAAAAATATTATTTTTTATTTTGTACAGTAAACCAAAAAATGGTTTAAGATTTGTATACAAACTAGTGGTATCCGTCAGCATATTAGAGGTACCCATCACTTACTTTTATTTTTTGTTCTAATTGGAACATCTTTTTATATCTTAATCTATGCTAATACCTTAATCAAAAGCTCTAGACTGGTGGAGTAGCTTTACTAGCATAAACTAGATTTCCTGTAAACCATTTTTTACTTTAAAATCAACTGACTTTAAAGAAAGTATTCCAAAGGAAAATCTATTATGTTTGGGGATCGCTAGATTCGAAATTTATTGGTTTTAGCGTTTCCCTTGTTAGAAGAAACAAAAAAGTTCTCGCATGGATTGCTTTGCAATAAATAATAATTTTTCTTGAATTTTCAATTTTTTATTAAATTTTCAATTAATTTAATTTATTCTATTTGTGTTTCTTTTTCGTTGTATTTTGTTAATTGTTTGTGTTATTTTGATCAGTGTTTTCATTGTTCTAGTTTTGTTTTGTTCTTGTTTAACCAGAATTTTTTGTCTCTATTTTGTCATAATGGCGGTTAACAACAAGTGTGTAAAATGCAGTGGTGCTCAATGTAATAAAATATGATATTTGTTGTGCGGAATTGAAAAAGTAGGCTTCTGGTTTAAAAGCCAGTTGTAAAAATGTACATTGGTTCCGTGAATATTGCGACCACAGTTGGGCGTGTAAATTACAAAATGTAATTTACTGAGTTTTTTACATGTAAAATGTATGTAAAATGTAAACGATTTTTTTATACATACTGTAAAATATAAATCAACTTTTTCATTATAATTGTAATGCCATCTGTAACGCCATCTGTTACCAAATCTCTTAATTAAAGAAAAATTGACTATATACTACAGTGTAGTGTATTTGTGTTCATTTATTGTGATATTTGTACATATGCATAAATGTAAAATAAAGTGCAACTTTCCTATGATAAGAAACATTTTGACAATGAAATCTTGACACCTGCTATCAATAAATGTAATTTGATGAACGCTTCGTTTTTCGTGAGAGGAGTTAGCATATGGAATTCCTTGAATGGTAACTGCTGGGTTTCAAAAAGAATATTTTTCCCAAATTTAATTATTAATGTATTAATCAATTTATCTAGTATTAATTCTATGGTAAGGTTAGTATAATGGTGTTGCTGCAAACTTAGGTTATGAAAAATTATTAATTGTAATTAGAGTAAAATTAAATTGAATTAAAAAAATTCACTACAGTTCCACGCTTAAATTCGATAATCATATTCGCAACCTCTTTACTACACTGGACATAAAAGGCATAATGCATAGGCATTTTATCGAATGGATAGAATAGGGCTAGTAATTTCAGGCATACATTTATTTGATGAGGGTGAGACGAGTAGTGATAATTTGGTTGATTTTGTCCTGTTTGAAATTAATAAAGATTTAAATTTAAAAGCCAGTCAAACGAGTATAGATTCACTTCATTCATTTCACTGCAGAGAATTATTTTATTTATGATTAACCGTCAAATTGCAATTAGTTTTCCGCTACATATCGAAAGAAATATGCACTCTTAAAAATATTTTATTTTAGTTTATTCAAATGTAGCTAGACGGCACTATGTCACTAGTTGTTTATTTTGTCGAATATAAGAACTAGTTTAAGACGTAAACAGATGGCATTGTAGAAGGATAGATGATTTTTATAGTCTCAATGTAGATAACTAAAAGTTGAAAATAATTATGATTAACCATTTAAATAAAATGTTTAATTGGATTTTCTAATGCAAGTTATTCTTATAAACAAATGTTTGTATCATTGATTCAATATTTTAAATTATTTCTGAACGGATTCTCGTTTTTTAAATATAATTTACATATTTTTGTAAAATACACATTTTTTTTTGTAATTTACGTTATTTACATGTCAAATGGAGAAAACGTTTTTTACATGTAAAACGCTCAACCCTGATTGCGACAACATTAAATGATTCAAAGAGTGATGTACCAGCTGATTTAGTCATGAGTTTAGACAAAAGTGTAAATAATAATAAAGCTAAACTAGCTCCTGCAAAATCAGCTGATAGTTGCAGCAACAATCAAAATAATGCTGTTTCATTTGATTTCACGATAACAAAAAGAGTTTAAAAAATTAGTCAACCATCTAGTATTTTATCTATTGCTCTCCTGGTTCATTCAAATTCTTTTAATTTAGACCAAGCATTTTTTTTACTAATTTGCAAATAGGCCGTTTTGATTTTTACATCGCCGATTAATTAGCCTTCTTTGAAACTTGCGAGAAAAATTCAATTTAACTGATACTACGTTACATCACTTTATAAAAAAGGAAGAAATAATTAAGTGCAGAACTACTCTTCGTTCAGAATTAGAGTTTTAATTGCTGAGTTTTGATTATGCAAACCTGATGGCTTCATCTGCATGGCCAGCTGGTTTAGTTCTCGTAAAAGAGTTCCAAAACAAATCTAATGTTCATCGTTTTTAGGGTTACGCCAGCCCGATCATCAAATTCTACAGCAGATTTCTATTCTTCTTTCTTAATGAATATGGCAAAATTGTTTTTTATTCATCAAATGGGTTTTGCAATTTATGGTAATTTTTTTGTAGAAGAGGTCAATAATTTGTTGATAGTAGTCAAAACACAAAACCTATTAGTTTTGGTGACCAAACTTCCTTCATCTTTAGACGAATATATATTTATGTTGGCATCTGATGGTCTTATATCTTTAATAATCGTGTCAACGATTAATGAGTTGAACAAGCAATTCTATAGTTTGAAGTTTATTCACAAGCTCTTTAAACATTCGATTGAGAAACATAATTTGGGAAGCGTAGTAAAATCTAAGGATACATTGAAAAAGCCATGGTTTTCAAAACTTCTTAAAAAAATTAAATTCTAAAAAATTTTAGTTTTTCCACCGGAGTTTTTCTTTCCAAATTAAAAGAAGCTGTAGTTATTCCAATATTTAAAAAAGGTAATAAAAAAATATTAGTAACTTTAAGTCAATTTCTTTGCTTTCTGTATACGGAAAAGTTATTGAAAAAGCTCATACAAGATTCCAAATTTTTGAAAAATAACCAATGAGTTCGAGAAGTCCTGACGATGCTTTATGATGGTTTACAAATTGTTTGTATATAAAGGCCTGGATCAAAGACATTCAAACGGTGCTGTTTTTGTAAATTTGACTAAAGCTTTCGATATGATAAATCACGAACGTGTTACAACAGAAGCTTTCATAAGCAGTTCCCATGGTGTTGCTTTGCAGTGGTTCCGATCTTATTTGCGCGAACCTGTTAGAGGTTGTTAAAATAAATGACAGGTACAGTCTAGGTATTACCATTAGTGATGTTATTTGGCAAGGTTCTTTATTAGGTCCAAAGGAGAAAAGGAGCAAATTTTGAACTAAATAAATTAATGGCATGTTGCGATATAATTTATGAGCCGCTTGCGAATAACAAAGACATAAAGCAGTTTTTGAACGTCATCAAAGCTAAATTAATCAAATTAATGACGATGAGTACGAAAGACGACGAAATGCGTATTGGTGGGTGGACGACGAAGTTGATGGTAATCTGCAGCAGCATCAATAATTTTTTATATATTTTGATAATTTTTAACGTTATGCACTTGTATAGTATAATATTATTTATAAAATTAGAGTCAAAAATTAATGTACAAAATTATGTTATAACAATTTTTATGGTTCGCGCACGTTTTTCGGTCCCATTTTAAATTGTTAAATTTAGAATTTTTATTTATTTTCTGTGTGCTTGTGTGTGTGAGTGTGTACAGGTGTGGTTTTGTGTGTGAATGGTTTTTCATCTTTTTATTTATTCCACGTAGTTTTTAAGCCTATCTTGAGACAAATGACGTAAAAATTTTTGTAACATTTTTTTTTTATGTCAAATTAATTTTATTGCGAATTTATATTAATTTTTTATAAATATGTAATTTTTGATAGTTTAATCTTTTATACAGTGTATATACAAAAATGTATTGTTTTAGAAAGTTAATGTACCCGAGTGCCCATTTTATGTAGGGACAGTGGTACCATATTTATTTTGTATAATTTTTAATTTATGGCAAGCTTTTTATAAATCCACTTGCCTTTTTTCAAACTTTTGTAATTGTTAATAGTAGTCCTATGTAAAAAAATGTTTCAAATAAATTGGATTTATTGTTAAAAAAAAAAAAAAAAAAAAAGCTAAATTAATCGGGCCTGCATACGTTATCTTTAAATACAAAACTTTTACCATGTGACACTAGTTAACATTTCTACTTAACAGGTAATTTTATTTAAAATGAAGCATATAGAGTTAATAAACTGAAAAACAAATATCTGAAAGTGTGATAATTTTTGGAAAAAATTAGAAAAAGTAATCTCAGAATTAAATGACGCCTGCGTTGCAAGTGATCAAAGCTTGCAGATTTACATTGCTTAGATTGACAATTTTAATGGCAACTGAGGAAGAATCGACATTATTAACAACCAAATCTATTATATGTCAAATTTGCAATAAAAAGAGACACATTGGTCTTAATTGTTTTCACAGATTTCGAAGTAACACCAGTCGTCCAAACAATAAGTTGCACACCTATACACATCACACACATCTGCAAACCGACTCAACAACTTTCAACAACTTTCCGCAATCAACAACTTTCCGCAACCCACTAATTTTCTGCAGGTGCAGCATTTTGCGGGCATGGTCAACTATTATTATCGCTTTATCCCTCATTTAGCCAAAGATCTTGCTCCAATACACAGCCATCTCAGTGCACTTGGAAAATACAGTAAGAACCCATTTTCCTGGACAATTGAATGTGAAGAAGCATTTAACGAAACTAACAATGCAATTACTTAATCCACTTGTCTAGTCCATTCTATAGAAAACGCAACACTTCGCACTAGTGCTTATGCTCCTCATGTTGCCATTGGTGCTTCATTGGAACAATTACATAAAAGCAGCTGGAAAACATTATCCTTTTTCTCCAAAAAGCTTTCTTTCCCCAACCGAGCAGAAATATTCTGCTTTGACAGAGAACTCCTTACTATTTAAAGTGCCATTAAAAACTTCAGATGTTTCGTCAAAGGTTGAATATTTTCCATCTATTCTGATCATAAGCGCGTTCGCATCAAAGTCGGAACGTAGTCGACGACAAAATTGTCAGCTCAATTACATTTCACAATTTACTTTAAATATACGTTATGTCAAAGATGGAAGCTACGTTGTGATAGACACTTTGTCTCGTTCGGAAGAAACTCAGATAACTTCAATAGTATATTCACAGGTATCACTAAATAAATTAGTTTTTTTGCAAGAATCCGATGCTGAACTAAAAACTCTTATTAATGATTAGTCTAACTCACGCAGCCCAAGAGCACATTACTTAAATTAGAATTAGTCCTCGGTTTCGCAACTAATGTTCCCATTTGGTGCAAAACGCAACCAACACCATTTGCTAAAAATCGAAGGTTAATCGACATACTCGTTCAGAACACGGCCATTTTGCCATCACAAAGGGCAGGTTTGAACATATACATCGGACCATTACATTAGTACGGACAACCGTTAAAGATACCGGAATAATTAATAATGCATCCTAATCCCGCGTTATCGACAGATCCAATTTCACAAATCGAGAAATTACGAAAGTCGATACGTAACATCATTCGTAAAGATATTTGTAAAGTCCCTCAAGACAAATTACATATATATATATATATATATATATATATATATATATATATATATATATATATATATATATATATATATATATATATATATATATATATATATATATATATATATATATATATATATATATATATAAATGTTTATATTTACTTAATAAAAAAATCAAACAGAACCAAAGACTTCTATTAATAAAGTTCAAAAAGTATATTATTGTCAGTCCCAAGTCGAATAATAAACCAAAGTTTTGGTTCAATTTTTTGTTTCTGTAAAGTATATTTCATAAAATAATTCTGTCAAAATTTTTTATTTCTGTTATTTACTTTTTCTTTATCGTAAAATTATAAGATTGTAAAAAATACTCCAGATTTCTGAATCTTAGGTGGTCATTTAATAGAAGAACAACACTTATTGTCTTCCACTGACTTATTATTTAGTCGTACAGTAGTTTTTTCACTACCATGACATGAATATTGCTTTTAAAGAGACCTTCAGTTGAATAAAAAATCATGGTAGTTTCTTTTGGCTGTTATATACTGACGTGATGTGTGATTGAGAGCTTTACCCTGTTGAACAAGTGTGCGCTTATATTTTCCAAATTATTTTTATGTTACATTTTATTTAAAGTGAAATTTTATTCATATATAGTCATTTCTCAAAATATCGTTGGAACATTTGCAAGAATATTGCTCCCGAAATAATGTAAATCAAAAATAATGTTCTAAAACCAAACCAAAGTGCTTCTATAACAATAATGAAAATATGATTTAGGGCCATTGTTAGACAAACATAAAAAAAAATGTAAATCTTACACTATAAACACGGCATAAATAACCCCTCTAAAAAGCATTGTGATAATCCCGCCAAAAATGTTACCAATTCGAAATTTTCATTACGTTTGTATGTGGTTATACATTACGATTATATATAATCCGGATTTTTCATTTTTTTTTTTTTTTTTTTTTTTTTTTTAATAAGAATTATACGGTTTCGTATTGTTGTGTTTGGAAAATTTAAATTATTTTACGCCTTTTATCGGTAGAAGGGCGGACAAAATTTATGAGCATAGCTCTCTATTTATATTTTAATGTGCGGAATTTTAGCAATGTTCAAATAGAATTTGTATTTTTATTAGATTTTCCGAAATTTATTTTCCAAAAAAAAAAAAAAAAATTAAAGCATAAAATCAATACTATATTTAAAGCACAACGTTTTTTTTTTGGTCCAATTCGGGTAATTCAATTAGGAATAATTGCAAAAATGTTACTGTAAATTGCAGTGCATAATTTAAAAGCGATAAATAATCTTATTAGGTTGTCCTAATCAAATCAAAACTATATATTATACAGCATAAATAATACAAAACTTGTTTATCAAACAGAAACTGTACTGTTTATGTGTCAATACAAAATGTATGCGCTGATACATTATGCAATTCTACTTCCAGATCACGTACAGCATAGAAATAAAAATAAAAATCTGTTTCTGTACAAAAACATAACCAACGGATTTGAAAGGATATGATGATATTTCCTATTTAAAACTATATTATGTATATATATGTACGAGTATATCTAGCCCACTTATATATGGATAACATATTTATGTGGATATCCTTAATACAGTTTTTCTAGAAATATTATTTAAATACAGTATATGTTTTTGGTTCAGGCCGGAAATAAAATAAATCAGAATGAATCAATTTATTGTGATGGTTTATCAATCATGCGAAAAATTGTTTTGAATATTTTATTTTTTTGATGGTTATGTTTGTGTATGTTTGTGTGTGGAAAAACCACAGATATACTATCAGTTTTCAAATTTGAGTGGGTAATTTATTATAAATGGAAAAATAAATTTTATATGCTTTTGGAATGGGAAAAATATAAAGACGATGACTTTGCGGTATAAACGAAAATAATTAACTTTTTTGCTAAATCAAAAATTGTTCTAAAGTTTAAAACTTTTGGAAGTTTACACTAATTTCTTAGTTTTATTTAATAAAGAGTTGGTCGAGCTTTTTAGTTAAGAGATTAATGGAAATTAATTAACTAAACACGGTTAAGTTGACATAACTCTTTTCACCATTTTATTTAGTTTTAAAAAGGCTTATTATTTAGTTTGCCAAAAAACTTTAAAATATGCTGAGCTTTTTATGTTTGTACATTTAACAAATATTAATGAATACTAAATCACAAAGATTAAGAACTATAATTGCATTATGTAGCTTCAACCTTCCAGCACATTTAAAACGATTCAAAACTTTGCATTATTAAATTTTTTTCAAAATGAGCAAAGCTTAAAAATTAATTTATAAACAAAAAATTTATTTTTAAAACATTGACTCGGAACTTAAGTTGTATTTCGCAAAAGATTGTTAAATGGTTTAAACTTAAAAAAACGATTGGAAATTATTTAGACATTGTCAAAAGACAAAGTTCTTTTCACAGTTCTGCAATTTTTTTAACGGCTGAAGGTAAAAATTATTAATTAAAAAAAAATCTAGCTTTATAAAAAGTGACATACCATATTTTTGCAAGTCCTCCTGAACAACAAAACTTTATAATTTTCTAAAAATGTTGCAGATAACGTTTAGTTAATGTAAAGATTTCTAAAATTTCAATGGTTTTTTAAAACAATTAAAACTTTTTTGACACATACCAAAACAGTTTATAATAAAATACAAACTAATCGCGTAGCACACTCGGATATGCAATAAAACATAAAATTAACTACTTGCTCTTGCAATAGTACCAATCAAAAACCATATAAGAAAAATTTGAACTTTTTCGGTGCTATGACAATATCAATATAGTTTTCGGAAAGCGTAATAAAAAATTGGGAATGTATGGGAATATTTTTCAAATAAATGTCAAAAATTTAATTCATAAATATTTATTAACTAAGACACAGTCTTAGTTAATGATTCTCTTAGAATGTTTGAAATGTTTTATGTTTTACAAGTAACTATTGCATTAAAATTTTGGAAAGTACCATGTTTTGATATAATTTGGTTAATGCAAGAATCATTATTTTCACAAGCTCTTTGACAGTCATTTCGTGCAAGTTAAATTTATTTAACAAATTTTGATATTCAGTTCATATTTTTGACGAAAGCCTGCAAAAGTGGAATGGAATTGATGCAATACTCTTGATCACAGTTTGCGAGGCAACATACTGTAGCTTAGTGATATTTACTTTACGTTAATTGATTCTATTTGATTTTTCTTGTTCTATGATAAACTTGACCATGAATTTTTAACAAGAATATTCCTCTATTACGAAAGCCAATAATTTTTTATCCCATCCATCACGTCTATAGTTATTATGTTCGAGGTTTAATAAAATTTCTCTGAGGAATTGAAAATGCTCGAGGATGTTTCCTCTGGAATCAAATAGATTTTCTAATTTTACTTTGCCTTTTCAACAGCAACTGAGAAACTTTCAGATTTCTTGACGCACAGAACTACCAAACTCTGAATGTCTTGTTTGAACCTACCGCAACTATGTTCATTACGTTCAGTTGTTTCGTTAAAATAGAATAGATCATGACGAAAATTCCACTGAAGGTTCTAGATTTGCCTGAAGTCTAAAATTGTCCACAAATTGTGACCTTGTTTGATTATCTCCTTCCCGCATTTGCTCTTTTCGGCTTTTCGATTTTTTGCTGCAGGATTTTTGTCTGACTAAATATTTGTATCATTTTTACTACGCAGTTTTCCTACAAGAATAATTTCCTGTACTAGTCTAAATGTGGTTTCCACATTATGCATATAAAATTTTTAATTAAAAGTGTATGAAATAAACTAAAAAAAAACAAAATTCGGGCAAAAATAAAAGTTATCCGCTTTAAATTTTTGAAAGAAATTCAGAAAACGTTAAATTTATTATTCGGCAAGTTTAATTTACAATTTATGAACAATTAGAAAATAAACAAATTTAAAAGTTTTTATTGTAAAATAATCAAAACAAGACTGTAATATTAAACTGAAATCATTTAAATAATGTGATCACTTACCTGGAATTTTAGCATTTGATCTAAACTTAATTAATTATTTTTTTTAAATTCGAGCTTTAAATTTTAATTTTTTTCTATTTAAAAAATCTAGTGACCAAAGAAATTTTATTTTTTAACTTGTCTACATGTTGACAAACTAAAAAAATCCATATTTAATTAAAATTACCATTATTAAAAAACATTTGTAAATAATTAGAGAGTTATCATACTCTAATCTACTAAAACCAAATTCTGAAAAGTTGCTAAATTGTGAATTAAATGATGAACATTCTTAAAAATTTCCGGTTTTTTCTATTTTTTTTTTCAACTATCTGTGATATTTTCAAAATTTGTTGAAATATTTTTTTTATATTAATCCATGATGGTTGTATAAAAACTATCAATAGATTTATTAACTTGAAACATTTGTTAATACTTGTAACGTGCTACAAACAGTATAGCGGTTATTTTGATTGATACAAAATAATACAGTTTCAGCTATCCTAACAGGGTTTAGAAAGATGAATTTGCTGAAAACGTCAATTACTACTTATATTGGTTTCTGACTTTAGACTTATGGTATGGTTTCATATAATAAATTGCGATTATATTCCATGGACAAGTTAAAGTACGTGGCTCATTGCCAGAGTTTTTTGGCCAATATTTCTTCTTCTGAGGTTTTTGGATCGTTTTGAAAAAGCCTAGTGTGCAGCGTAAGTGCTTTCGTGGTCCTTACGTAAAATTGTCTTTTGGTGTGACTTGTGAATGTAAAATTTGTCCCTTCAGCGATATACGTACCATAATTCAGCCTGACAGTATTTATCCAATTTCCTTCCTGGAATTTGAAAAATATTTATTATGGGAATAATAATTTATTGACTTAAATGTTCTCAAAAGCACGATATAAATCATCAGGAACTTTATTAAATTTATCATTTACTGGAGACGCATTGTCAGCGAGCCACCCTCAATGTCCGAATTTACAAATACTATAGAGGAAAAAAGCAACTCTTCAAATGAAAGAAAGTAACTGAGCAGCGGAGCTCCTTTCAATTTTCTTGTTGATAACTTTTCTCAAAAGGTTTGTTAATACGGTAATCTTTTCAGGATCGATTCTTATTTCGTGTTCGTCGGGGAATTTTCTAAGCTTATTGTGATTAGCCTTTTGCAAATGTTTCGCTAACATTTTCCGTGGAATCATGTACCCACGTGAAAACGTTTGTGGCATCACGATTATATCATAAAGATAGTTAAATAGGCTAAGGTCTGATTAGAATTGCATTTTTTTCTCTCAAAAATAAAAATTTTATCAAAATTAAATGCATCAAGGCTTATTAAATTTAATCTTTTAATTCCAGATTCAAAGTATTTAAATTTAAATCTAAAAAGTTTAATTTTTGATGTGAAACATCTATAACGAAAAATGGGCTGACGCATGCGCGTCTTGACTAAATTTTGAATGGTTATTTTTTTGATTAGATGGCCCTTTAAACATAGAAATGAAAAGAAATTTTAGTAAAAATACTATCCACCGATCCAAACGAAAACTTAGTAAATTTATTTTGATTTTTATACATATTTCGTCGATCGAAGATCGTTTTATTGTAAACGCCAGTTTAACGATTTTAAGTTAGTAGTAGATCCTTAAGTTTTCAGTACCGCTCTTTCTGAATAAACAGAACAAGTTATAAGGAAAAAATATACAATATCCGTTACAGAGTTATTCAGAATCGGTTTCATACTGGCGTGTCGTAAACCGATCGTATGGTGATGGTTAAGGTGTTTGCTTAAACCAACCGCGGTTTTGATTTCCATTTCGCCGCTAACCACAACACCGTGACTAATTAAGGAATTGAACTTTTAAATTGATTCAAGGTTAAAGCAAATCACTGAAAATTTTGACAGTAACTTTGGAGGACTAGACATCATTCTTGATGTCCACCACATTGCGGTACTCTAACTTACAAGAAGCCAAAACAGCGAATAGTTGGTCCTCTGCTGTGACGAGGATTAAAATTCTACGAATCAACTCAAGTTATCTGAAAAAGTAATATAATTGTTGCTTCTATCCTTATAAAAATTGGTCATGGATCCATTCTAGATGATGACAAATTAATCAAAATCTGGTCTAGTTTTTTTTACGAAGGGAGACAGCGCTGCCCAAATGGAGTAATACATCTTTTTGGAAACAAGCGCAAGATAAATTTGTTTTTGTTGCAATAGATATTATTAGTGGCTGTGCAAACCATGAACAGGAAGTTAATTTAGGACAGAAATTCTACTGGATAATCAGTCTTGCAATATGTAGATATTTTCGGGAATATAAAAAATAAAAATAAAAATTGTGAGGCAATAATTACACAAGAGTCAGTGATCGGTACAGGCATGGATTGCGATACGAAATTATTTTTGTAATTGGAAAACCTTAGATAGCTTAGCTAACAAATGAACAAAATCATCTAAGCAATTAGTGTATGGCAGGTTTTTCCTGATAAAAAACTAGTACAGTTACGAATAGAAATATTGCTGGATTCATTACGAAACTCAAAATCGTTAAACGGGCAGTTCGTATTAAACGTCGAACTATAAGTATATACATTATACAACAAAACTATTGTTGGAAAAAAATCAATTTCAACTACAAAAAATTCCAAGGGAACGATCTGGGTTGTTTAAAAAAACAAGGAGAAATTATTCATTTCACAAAATCACTTAAAAATCAAGTAAACCGCCATCTGGAACAAATTTATTACAAATGTCAGTTATTTTAATTGATGCAAATGATAAACACCACCAGCAATGAACTGTATATAGATTGCCTACATTGTGATATTATTAAAGGTGAGGACGCGTTATTAGCTAACGTCCCAATAGATGAAAAATTAATACTTTTCAGTATAGTTATTAAAGAAGTTTTACTATACTGATACGATTCGCAAGTATAGTTCAAATCCTCAAAAAGTGCATTCAGACATTTTAATGAATTATCGTTCGATTTTTTCCGCTGGCATTTAGATTGTTGCGAAATTTGATTATACATTCCACCATAATAAAACTTCTTGAAAATCCTTGATTAAAAATAAATTTACACATAGAAAAACTTATTTCCAGTACCTAAATATTAGCTCTATGTTATTCAAATGAAACACTATAAACTTTATATACCAAAAAAAAATTTAAGTAGAAAGCTCTTGACCTGTTACTCTTTCACAATTATTCTAACAATATACAATGGAATGAAAAATTAATTTTTTCTTTTAAAGATATTAAAAAAGTAGTTCAATAAGCATCGTTGAGCTTTTATAAAATTGCATAAAGCAACATAAACTGTTTAATTTACAAGTATATACAAGTTAATGTAAGGTTCATTGTGTGCAAATTTTAGAGTTGTACAGAAAAACAAATTTTAGAAATGATACTAATTTTCAACTATACATAGCTTAATTTTAAATATGAAAGCTACAATGTTTTTAAAATTACTTTATCAAGAAAAGAACCTAGTTCAATTGATGTTAAAGTTAAAAATATGACTTTTTTCCGGTAACAGAGAATTTTCGATATAACAGAGGTTTTTGATTTTCTAGTAATCTATCATAAATCACCTTACTAAACTGAGAGATCAAGATTTTTTAAAATTTCTTTTTTTGTTTTTGAACAGAACGTTGTTACTTTGTACTTTAGAACCTGATTAAAAACAAGTTCAGTTTTCAGAGCTTGTATTTTAACTTTTTTCTAATAATTTTAAAAATGTCTAAGAAACATTTGAACCTTAACTAATTATACAATTAAGACAAAATCTTATATATTTGTACTCGGTGTTTAGAAATCAAAACCAAGTCAGTTCTAAAATTAAGTACAAAAGCTCTAGCTACATGTTCAGTATTGGGCAGTTAAAAAAATGCTTATTTTTAAATATGTTTCTATTAATTATTTAATCAAGAACTTTCATTAAAAAATAAACCGAGCCCGTAAACACTTCATTGTTAGGCAAAGTGGTTCCTTAATAATCTATTACAATCTATTACATAATTTTTATAATTAATTTATAATATTTTACATAATTGTATATAATTTAATATATCAAGTTTTCCGAAAGAGGCGCCACGATTAAAATATTTAGTAAACCATGTTATTCGCAAGAGGCGGCACAATCAAAATATGTTGTATGCTATATGTTTTTCGAAAGACACAGCCCGATCAAAGTATATAGTACCAAACATTGCCAGATTTTTTTTATATTAAACATTTTGTTTTTAACGGAAAACATATAATATTACAAAACAACAGTAATACAAAGTAACTCAAAATAAGAAAGAAAAAACTAACAAAAAATTGTAATATTTTAAAGCAACTGATTGTTTGAATAAAATGATAGATGGCCATGATTTTTTGCTTATTTTTAAATTGTTGTTTGAGATCCAACTGATGTTCATTGTTTAGTGTAATTATGTACAGTTTTCTTATTTGCACACAATAATCGACACTTTGACTAACATCTAGCGGCAAAATCAATGCACTAGAGTATACGTGTAATACATACCACTTTCCATAAGATGGCAGTATTTTCAATGAAGTATAATCTTGACAGTTCGACATGATATATTATTAGTTTGACAGATGCATTTTTATAAAAAAGTGACAGATTTTAATTAAATTTATTAAAACACTAGTTAATCGCATTACACCTCAACATACTCCCCCGGTTAAGCCGTTAGTTGTTTAACTAATTGAAATTTATTTTGCATAGTTTAGTATGGTGAAAGAACATTTTAATTCTCAATTGTTAGTTTTCAGTGTTACCATTATTACATGATCTTCTTGTCTGAGATGCGAATGCGATCGAGAATGAAGATTTCTTTTGAACACGACCTAGAAAGTGATCTAAACTGAATATATTTGCTGATGGATCATCAACGCCTTGTAGTTCTAGACATGGATCGTTGTGGTGATGGCAATGATTATCTCATGCCCTTTGATTTTGATCTCGAATTGCTAGCAATGAACATTTTACGTAAATATAGGTGCTTGAATCCCGTGAATTAAGTGAAACATGTAAACGTGCTTTTAAACGGCTTCGTAATCGAGATCGGAGTGATCTTGAACGTGATGGAGATCTGGTTCGTGATCTCAAGTTATTAGGCAAATGGCTTCTTGAGCGACTTTGTGATCGTAATCTACGTCATCTTTTGCTACAACCATGATGTCCACAATCTCGTGTATAATGCCTCGTTTTAACGCATTTATAACCACGATCTTTTAGGTAATGGTCTGTCTCGATTTACGTGAATTACGTGGTATTCAAAAATCTCGATTTACGTGGTATTCAAAAATCTTGTGTTGATTTAGAATTTGATAGCACCATTCCTGCCTTATGGTCACAAAACGTTCTAGTTCATTTCTGTTGCGTGATATATTCGTTTTCCTCTTGGTAAAGTAATCTTGACTTTAAATCTGTAAAGTTTTTATATTTATGTTACTCTTCTATATATAACCCACTTATAGTGTTGTCAAATTTCATTCATTATCGATAATCGCTAGATTAAATGCAGATGAATAGGATCACCTTACTTGATTTGTGTTATTACGAAGAAATTTCCATTTTTAGGAAGTTGGGTTCACATGCACTGGTCGATGAATTTTTGTTGTATTTGGGCGAGACATCGCTTATGTACTGATTTTTTTTTTGACGAAAATACATTCACTGTTTACTTACAGCTAAATATCTCGTAAGGATTGATGCATTTTGACGGCTTTTGACTATATTTATATTGGTTATTGGATATGTTGATAATTTTAACCACATCGGACCTTCCAACCAGAGAAAACGGTTGATGAATGGTTTAGAATCTGAGCCCTTTCAAGCACATTCAGCTAGATTACCGCTGAAAAACAACGTGGGGCCATTGGCGTTGTTTGTTGTACCCCATTGAATTTTTATTGTTCTATTGGCCACAAATGTTTTGTGATTTTATATGGTTTACCTTATATCCAAACCAACACAGCCATATAGTCAATTCAGTAGTCTAGTTTTCGTTGTTGCAATTTAAGGTTGTTCTTACTTTAACCAGTAATTTTGTAATTTTAATAATAAGGCTGCATTTAACTCCCGCCTCCAAAGATATATTGTCTGATTTAAGGTGATATTTTAATTATAGCAGTAATGCTTGGTTAGATGCGTCACAAAACCCATGTAGCTCCGTATGTTTGAGTCTTCCGTGTAGTTTATTCAGTGGTTATTCCAAATCGAGATCTGGAAATTTATATATGAAGCTCTGCCATTTTTTTCGGTAATTGGTTGTATTTTAGCATCCAAATCGATTTCAGATGCTCCAACATATTGAAAAATTATTTTTGCTGTACTCATACTACTAGAGCCATCCATTCTAATGAATCAACAGTTCTGGTTGCTTCTGATAGTATATTACGTTTTATAATTTTGGCATCAGGTTTTGGCCTTGGTACTTTTATGTCAAATATATCAGCTGATGAATTCGAATATAATTCTGGGGTTTTTATAGTGTTGCCAAACTCGATTGGATGAAGTCATTTCTTTTTGCTAATCAGTTTTCTCAAGTTTAAACCTGTGAGCTTTTACTTCTCCTTCTAGCCTATGTGCTCTCGTCAAAAGGTCGTTAACATAAAAATCATTTTCATCATAATGTTGTGGCCCTATAGATTATTTTACAGCGTCGTCTAAAGCTAGATGTTTCAGAGTTATTGTTGCCAGATGACGTTCCGTATGTTACAGTATTTAATATATAAGTTAACATTTACTGATTTTTAATTCGCCATAATATTAAATGAAAATTTAAATCTAGTTTGGCTATGTTGATCTACTTTCTCGACTTCAACAGTAAAAACTTATTGATACTTCCTTTATCTAAAAAGTATCGTTGTTAAGTTATCCTAAATCGTTCAATGTAGTTCAATATACTCATGCCTGCACTTATGTTAATTGTTCCTAAACTCTGCGACCTTTTTAAAGCTTTTTCATGTGTAGCAGCATCTTGGTACTGCTCAGCAAAGGGTTTTCCTATAAATTATTTCCATTTTAAGAAAATTATTATTAAATGGATTGTTGACCTCATAACGTCTTTCTTGCAATTTTTATAAGTCTTCTTGTAGTATTCCTCACATTGTATATCCTCCATTGTAGGTGTGCGTTGCGGATGCAATTTTTCTGATTCCCGGAACTATTTTACCTATGTCTATCTATTTCATCTAATGTGACTAGGCTGCGTAATTTCTTGACAATCATTTTAAAGTGATTGCTTAGACGACCATATATTATCCACCCGATTTCAGTGTTTTGAGCGATGCATTTCTGACAGGGATCTCTATTTATACTTTCAAGGATTATAAAGTGTATAGTTTTTAGAGAATAAAACGTCTCTCTATAAGAACTTCAAAAAATGGCTAGTACTTTAAATTGGTCTTGGATTATTTTGTGAGTTCTCGTACCAGGGTCGTGATTGATAATCCAATTTTTTTGGTATTATCAAAATAACAAAAGGACTCGCATGTATAAGACACTCGGTTGCGTTGTCATGTAGCTGTTTTATAGCATTGGCTGATACTGCGTTACTGGATCGTTGGTTGATCATCGTATTTAAGAGTGTGGAGACAAGTACTATTTTGTTGTTGAATCTTTTCTTCAATATTTCCAATGCTGCTTGATAGATTTGTCTCCTGTTTTTTCTAAGTGGATTAGTTGCCTTCTTGTGAGCACCAATTTTTTGAACGCATTCTTAAATCCTAACACCTCGGTGTAATCTCCCTGAAATGAAGAATATCCATGGTTTTTAACATGCTCGGTTGCAATAAAGATATCGCCGTATCGACTATTTATAGTTTCATAGAAGTTTTCTATGAAATATTTCGAGTTTGCCTCATCTTCATCGGTTGAAGTAAATGATCATATGAGGATTTGCATCATCATCATCATTTCCATTTTTTGTATTAAAACATAAGGATAGGTTTGGATTTGTTTGTTCCCAGAAGCCTTTTGGTTATATAGTAAAGAGCTCAAAGCCTTTCTGCTTGACCATTTTCTGTTGATTGTTAAATAAAGCAAAGATGGGTTTACCGCATTGATTAAACATTTAAATCTTCCTGTAACGAACACTGTAACGTCCACAGCGTGTGACCGGTTGGCGTGTGACCAAAAACCGGTTGCTTTGAAAGTGTTGCAATTCTAGCGCAAGAGCACCTGATGTAAATAACAGTTGTGACTCCTCATTTTGTATTTTTTGAGGCCATCACTGCCAAAACTTGGTATCTGAATAGAAACTTGCTATAATTGTTGCTTGTATGTAACTCCCATTAAATGTGTTTATGACATAGAAATGCCCTCCAAAGGACTATACAAAACTATTTGATTGAGTAATTGAGAAAATTGACTTGATTATAAGGAGTGATATGAATGTACATTTGAGGATGTGAGGTGTGAAAGTAATAATGTATTTGGAAACTTGCTGGCCGACCTCGTTCTGGATTCCGATCTTGTAATCATGAATGGATCTTGTAATCCTGGTATGTTTCATAAATGACAAGTACAACCACAACCAACGATGTATGAGATAAATTTAATGAAGCAACACGACATAGAGCACAAGCCGTTCTAGAAGACAAAGAAAATAAAAAACAATTCTTACCAATGATGATGAATTCTCCAAATAATTTAGGTAACTTTAATGAATGTATGATACTCAAATTTGTGTTGAATTTGAATGGGATGAAGTACAATGGGTTTTAGTTACCTCAATTTCTACGACCCTAGGTCAAGAGTTAACAGAGTGAATTAAAGGATGAATATAAGTTCGTATTAAAAGTAATGGTCACTTCTTAAAATTCTTAAAAAAAGGTGTGTATAAATGCTCAGATAATGCAAAAATGGAAAGAAGGCAGAAGAATCCCTATACCAAATAAAGATCTAAAAATAAATCTGGCAACTAATTAAAGGGGAAATAATTAAACAAATAATTTATTGCCGGAAACTACTTTTGGGTTCTGTTGCAATTACATTGCTAACGAATGTATGGAAAAGTTTGTGTGGGAAGTGCGAAAGAAAAATGATTCTGGATTTTTCTCGTAAAGTTTGTAAATATTAGTGCATAACTTTATAAATGCAACTATTTGTGAATGGACGGGATTACATGTCAGAGGAAAAGATGAGTATTTGATTTCCACAAGGAAATAAAATTTCACTTAATCTCTTTCATCTGTATATTTGAGTTAGATTCATGGACTAAACTCATGATATAATGAGAGCATTGAATATGTATCATTGACCAGGTATTTGGGAATTTTGGTCGATAAACGTTGACATTTTAAAGCATTGAAATATAATCATTGAAATATAAGCCTGATTACAGGAAGGAATTGTCATCAGAAAAACTCAAAGGACCAGCGTGGTCTTGGAGAATATAAACAGATTCAACGAAATTCGAAATTGATTCCAGAAGTTCCTTCTGCAATTCTAGATGTAGGCTTTAGTTTTGAAGAAAAAAATTTTGGAGCTTAAATTTCTTTCGAAAAAAGCTTTGATGAATAAACTATCAGTTAAGAGAGAATTTTAGGAGATTTTAAATATTTTGCACTTTTAAAAGTGCAAATTTACATTTCAGCAGTAAAAAAACAGTGATAAAAGGCAAGAAGTACTTTGAATGGTGTAGTGTCCCTTTGACGCGCCTTTCCTACAAGCAAATCTACTAAGGAGACACTGAAATGAATCGAATAATAAAGAGAGTGGAGACTGAATCATGAAAATTGGAAAGAATGTATGCATAATCGGCATTAAATGAAATAATTGTGTGTGATACTTGTATGATTGTAAGGAAAACATTAAACATTTGATTCTACAGTGCATCAAATCTGGGCGCAATTTCAATATCTCTATATGAATGCAAGGAGTTTGACTGAAATTTTACAAATTGGGATAAGTGATTATAAATCTATTTAGGACTTTAGTAGAATAAATCGTATTACAGTATGAAAGAAGAACAATGCGTGTTTTACAAAATCGTAAATTTTTAAAAATTGGGTCAAACGACTACTAATGGATGGCTCTAGCACCATTATATAAATAAAAAAAAAATGAAATTTGTATTTATTTGACCTTAATCGTAGATGGAAACTTCCTTTTTACACTTAAATCTTTAAATAACACAAACATATTTTACTTCACGAATTTTTGAAATAGCTCTTTTGTATTTGTGAACAATAAAACTACTTAATTGATTGATTGATTGATTATAATGCACGGCCAAGGGCAAATCAAGAACTCCCGGAATACCGAGCACCAACGTACATCCGTGTTACATATAACAACCAAAGGAGTCCCGATGGCCACTGTTCCACAACTATTGCTAAAAGATAATAACAATTTTAGCAACTCTAATGTGCCACCATTCAACTGTAATCTTTAAAGGTTTCCTTAGAACCAAATCTAAAAATTAATTTCACCAAGCCATAGGCTGTACAAGATGGCATTAGTTTTTGCCTGTAAATTACCAATTTATTATTTCACCTTAATGCTGATAAAATTTGTTAAAAGGCAAAACTTTAAAATTAATACAAATTAAATTATAAAAGGTTTGATTAAACATTACAAATCAATTGAATTAACCGTGCTTTGACCAGTACATCATGTGATCGGCAAAAATCTAATTTATATACATTTTATTTGACACAAAACTTTAAAATTAATACAAATTAGAATTTAAAACAATTGATTTAACCTTACAAATCAATTAAATTACCCGTTTTATGACAAATGCGTCATATAAACGCCAAAAATCTAATTTATATATATTTTATTTGTCACCAAATTTTAAAATGTATACAAATTAGATTTTAGAAAAATGGATTAGATATTACAAATCAATTAAATTAACCGTGTTATGACCAATGCTTCCTGTGGACAACAAATTTTCATAATTTAGTAAAATTTTAAAAGTTCAAAAAGTTTGAAAAGTAAAGTAAAATGTGATTCAATTATTAGACTATACATTTGTTCAAAAATACAAACTTAATTTATATTTAACTACCATAATTCAAAAACTAAGCATAACATAATTTAAACAAATTATCAACACTTGCATATAAATCATAAAAGCACAACGTCACAGTACATTGAAACCACATAGCTAACAATTGTATTATATTATTTTCAAATTCATGTATAATTTTCATTGATTTGACCCAAATCGTATAATAGAAACTACAAAATATTTGTAACATAAACTAAAAAGTTTAAGGAAGGCAACAACAAAAGCACAGCAAGCAAATTTTATAATAATATAATATTATCGAAAAATGAGCTTTTTAAAATGAATTTACTATACTATATTGGATCACAAAGAATAGTTTTCTCTGTGGTTTTTGGAAATTTTCATTTTATTTTATTTTTATTTACTTGACTTGAGCTTTTTATTTTATTTTTTTACACAAACACGACTTATTTTTACGTACAATGGTTTACTGATCGATCAATGATTTTACGATAACAACGATGATGACGATAAGTGAACATTTTTTATATGTATTACAAAATGATGGTCATAGGAAAGAATGGTTTTCAAGAATATGGCAGTAAATTTAATTTGTGCTTTTTAGTCGTCATATATAGACTTAACGTATGTTTATAGTCATTGTGCACAGAAAAAGGAGCATAACATATTATGAATAATTAATACAAAAGTACATAAAAAGTCAAAATTATCAGATTACATTTGTCATGATGAAAATATCCTAAAATACACGCTCCCGAACTAATGATGTAGTTTCATGTTTCGTATGTCGTATAGTCTTGGTTTGTAGACACGTGACCATCATATATAATTTTGACCAAAACGTTATAAAACCTTTGTCTATAACCTTTCTAATAATAAATAAAATGAAACGCATGATTTAATGCCGTATGTAGGTAACAAAAAAAAAACTTGTCCAGATGATAAAAAAAGTCAAAAGATGTTTTATTATTTAATCAATAATGAAATTGAATACGATTCACCATACACACACATTTATGAAGCTTTATGAATTGAAGAAGCTTTCCACTTTTCTACATTCACATGTTTTTGGTTCGTTGTCGAGCTTTTCACACATATGTTAGAACAGAACATTATTTAAATAAAACATGTATGTTAAAAAAAAATGTACATTAAAAATGAAAATTAAAAATGAAAAATTGAACATGAATTTAATTTTTTTTTGTTTTCCAAAATAATAATAATAAAAGTTTTCCACACTATCTACCGTGTTTGATGTTATCATTACTGTTATTTTTATGATTATTACAAATTTGTATACACACACAAAAAACAAAAATGACAAAACGAAGGCGGAGAAAAATAATATCGTCAGGTGGTAAATGTACTTTTTTTTTTGTTTTTGTCTCTTGATGTTGTACCACACCATGTGTTACACTCTCTCTCTATATATATAAATAATATGAATATAACTTTATTGATAAATTTACTACATGGATAAATCTACACCAGCTGAGTTAATCAAATATGTAGTATAAACAAATTGATGTACTTTAATCAGATAATTTTAATGACCAAATTTTAATGTACTCAACACAAATTGGTCAGATGTTCCATTGCCAAGAATTATAACTAATAAAATGTTTGTCACCATGACTAATTGAGACCATTAAAGTAATTGGATTTTTACCGGCCATTGTTGGCATGGTTGCCAGTGGCAAGATCGGCTTTTATGATTTCTCCAAATTTAAGACAAAAGGAAGCCAAAAATTGCACATTGGGTCCAGTAGTGCAATTTTTGTCATTATCTAGATGGGTACCGGTCGAAACTGGATATTTTACAACTAGATTTGACGAAACAGAATAATTCAAAACTGGATATTTTAAAACGAGATAAGGTACAAAACGAGATATGGCACAACACTGAATATTTCAAAATAGGATATTTCGAAATGTCATTTAAACTTAAAATGATTTTTTAGGAAAGTTCTGGAATATGGCCAATTAGAGAGGAACTCGGAGAGTTCTTAACAGATTATGATAAAATTCATAATCAATGTAGGAGAAAATGTGAAATTCATGTAGGAGAAAATGTGATTTTAAAATGATTTTTTCAAGTAAATGATTATTTTAATAAGATGAGAAAAGCAGCAATTAAAAAAAAACCATTAACTGAAGGAAAATCTTATCTCTCTGCTTAAAATTATTCAAGTATGAAACCTTACTGGCATATTCCAGAGGTTTTCCCAAAAAAGGTTTTAAAATCTCATTTTCATCCTACATATCGAATTTCATCATAATCGAATTTCATAAAAATCAGTTAAGAACTCGCCGAGTTCCTCCCTAATTGGCCATATTCCAGAACTTTCCTAAAAAATCATTTTAAGTTTAAATCACATGTCAAAATATTCTGTTTTGAAAAAGCCAGTATTGTACCATATCTCGTTTTGTACTTTATCTCGTTTTGAATTAACCAATTTTGAAATATCCAGTTTTGTAGACCTTATCTGGTTTTGTCAAATCCTATTTTGAAATATCCAGTTTTAAAATGTACAGTTCTGAGCGGTTCCCCATCTAGATATGCTAAAACTTGGTTTGACTAACGGTATAAAAAGTTGCCCTGAAGTGTTTAACTATTATGAACGATAAATTCTAACATGAGATTAAAGAGTATTAGGGACAGAGTATTTCACCTTATCGTACATCAGAGGTAACTGCCAAAACTTCCGATAGCTTGTTATCTTTTTTAACATAGCATCGTGACTGTATTACTGCCACTGTACATGAAAGCACATATTTTTCAGATATTGCCAAATATCGCAAAGCAGACCATAAGCCACCCCGATTGATTGAGTCGTATGACGTGATCAGGACGTAAGACCTGATGTACATCACGAGATGTTTCCTAGATAATTTTGCAGTTTAAGCGATCTAAGTTTTTAGTGCCACGGATTTATTCCATTCAAGTATCAAAATGATACTTCCACAAAGTGTTTACTTCAAATATCAAAAGCTCACTATTATGGCGATCCATGAAGACGATTTCCTTTAAGTCTCTGCTTGGTCAGATTAAATTCTTCATAGAATGTTGAACATTATTTTTTTCTCGTTGAATATAAAGTAAACCAAGGAATCGCTCCTTATAAGAGCCGAGTTAACACGGAAGTTTTAATCCAAGTTCTGAATAAACCTGAATCTGAAGGTACGGTGCAGTCCGGTGACTAGATTAAAAAAGTTATGGAGCTGCGCTCATTGCTGTGTTCTTGTACTCTTAACACTTCAGCATCTGAAGTCACTGCGTTTCGGTCAACAAGTTTACTTCGGTCTACAAATTTATTAAGCAGTTCTCCTTGCAAGAACCGCTTTCTTGTTGCGGGTGAATAGTAAACTGACCCAGGACTACTAACAAATAAACATTACTATTTATTGATCTGGGCAATGGATCTATAATATCCACGTACAACTTTTGCATGGCTCGTTCGCTAATTAATTGATCTCCGATCGGTGGTTGCGTTTGGTAATTGATGGCCTTAAACATTGTTGAATAAACGGTTTTACTTCAGCTGCCATATTAGGTCAAAACTAAATACGGCGTATTAATTTCAATGTTTTTGCTACTCTGGAATGTGCTAATATTAAAGATATTCGATATTGTTTGACGATATCCAAACGTTTTGGTAATAATAATCTCGATGGTGGTAAATCACTAACGACTTCATGTGGATAATGAAGTCGTACGAAAATTTTACCATCTTGAATGACATAATTGTCACTTTGATTGGTGAAGTAATTGGTGAAGTTATAACTGCAATGTGGTGACTGAGTACTGACGTTTTACCTAGTCCTAACGTAGAACTAGAAGGATTCAGTTCCTCACGCTGTTGCTAAGTGATAGGATGTTGGTTATCCAGAATATCCGATTTATTTAAGTCATAATTAAAGTCAATGTTATAAATTATGTTTGGTACAGTATTAAACTCCCTCCAAAAGTCAATTCCAAATATTAGTTATTGTTTTATGCCAGGAATTAAATGAATACGTAAAGACTTAACTATGTGATTGATTGTATCGGCATTGATTTGGGCCTAAATATAACCAAAGGATCAGTTCCAGGGAAATTAAAGATTTTAAAACGTGGATTAGGTAATATCCTATCACATCTAAATCACATTATTGTGATTGACGCACCACTGTCGAGTAAACCTAAGTATGGCAGGCATATCATTAACAATAACATTTTATAAGGCCTCTTATCAAATTCATTATAGAAATGACAGTTTTTGACAATAATGCTTTTAAACAAGATCTATTAGTCCAAAATTTGCGAACGCGATATCAGGATAATTTTGAAATACGTCGTTTACGATGGTTATGATTCAAATGATGGTTTTTCGGAGATGTTCATGAGTTATTGTAATAATTAGGGTTTACTAATTGTTTGCGGAACCAGATCTCGTATTTGCTACGATCTCGGTTGGTCGCGAATTGTTCGATCTGACATCAGAAACCTAGGTGATGCGTTTACCGGCCTACAACGAAAACAGTTGTTTATTATTACTCCAGAACAGCCACATCCTTAACAAAACTTGTTTCGAGAATTGGTGCATTGGTTAAAATTATGTCATATATCATGACAGTTCCAACATATTTATTAACTATTATCTGATTGGATTTTGTTATTTTTATTAACTTGTTGTTATGCCTGACTTTTTTTAAATGATTGATAACTTGCTGCTGGATTAGCAAGAAGTCTTGATTTGAAAAGTGTTTTTCAATATCTAAACGTTTATCAATTAGAAAACCCAAGTCATTAATTGTTTGGCCGGCAAGGGCAATTTGTAACTTAATTCGAATATTCTCTCGTACAATTCTTAGAAACTCGTCTGCTGAGAAAATAACCTTACCGAGCAATTGGCGCAGTGGTTAAAGCTGCGGTGTTTGGGACGGGAGGTACCGGGTTCGAATCCCAACGGGGGAGGGTTGCAAAAGGGATTTTTTATCACTTGATTACGATCGGTGATGACGATGAACACAACTATGATCCCCCGTTAGAGTACAGAATTCATGGGCCGAACCATCGTCCATGCCAGTACAGGCTGGCTGGAGCAATGCAATGTGCAGATGGATATTTGAAAAAACGCGAACCTGTATTCGCGCGTCCTCGATTTAGCTAGTAATGGCGTAAAGTATGACGTTAATTAACTGCGAAAGAGTTGGTAGAGCTTCGGCCCCAAAACTGATTGCATAGAAATAAACAAACAAACAAACAAACGAGAAAAGAACCTTAAAACGGCTAGTACTAGATTTCACAATTAAATCAAATTTGAAATTGTTGTTTCTGTGCTTCTAATATTCTCCTCACATGGATATTCTCCTCTACGATCTTGAAACTCATTTTCAAGTGCTTTACGCAATTGTTCCCATGTAGAATTTCTATTTTGTGACAAGTACCATCAATACCATTCTGATGCAGCACCTTTTAATATATAATGAAATCCAGCTCTAATTTCGTTTCTACTGGTTTAATTTAAATTGGCCAACAATTCGACTTTGAACAGAAATACGGTTACGGGAGAAACATCTTAGTTTTACGAAACTTAGTTTCAAAAATATTGCATTGGCTACTATTCGACTCAGGATCAAAAACAACTTGCATTAGCGAAAGTTGTTGGAAGAAAATAGGTGCACTACGAAAATATTCAAAAGATTTTGTGTCCATTGGCTACATCGAATATATTTACTAAAAGTACCTCAAAACTTGTACTGTATGCAACTGCAATAATGAAGAGCACAAAATCAAAATAGGCGCATTTAATTCTATCAAAATTTCCGTTATTTTTATCAGCTTTAGTGTCATATTAGCATAGAACTGGTAAGAGGTGCAAAATGTTGAGTTAGACATTTTTTTCAATAAACCAATGACCATCGATATATTGGCTGATGCCGGTAAATTCTTTGAAATAAGAAATGGAGACACATTTAAATTGAGCAATGAGACATTGACTACAGCAAAAACAATTGTGTGATGGGTGGTGTCAGGTAGAAGAGCTAATTTTCACTTTTGGAACTAATGAGAAGCAAAACCCATGACTAAACTGACCAATGTCTAAGAAAATTCCGGAAAATTAAAAAAATGTCAGTTCAAGGTCTTCAACCAGCAACTAAATTAAAATGAAAGTAGCACTCCTAAAGAAAATTTTACAAAACTTTAGATAAACGCGGTTTGTTGTAAATCTGCCATTAATTGATAATGTAACTACGGAACTGTGGAAATAACGATCATTTGCAGTATGCATAATAATGGCAGTTGAGAAAAGGCTATTCAAAAACAATGATTACGAAGCAAATATCAGATTTTATATACGGGTATTTCAAGCTTGGTCACGTGAAACCCATATTTTCCTACCAGTGTGATACTACAGAACCTAATACATATTATTTACCAGACCAAACTATCATCAGAAACAAAAGCAGGATCATGGAACTGAAAGTGATTTTTGACGGTTCATGCAAGACCATAGTACCTATATTTCTTTGAACGAGAAACTGTTAGTGGGTCCAACAATAAAACCAATACTTTGTATAATATTTTATTGATATTGTGAACTCACCAATTTGTAATCTCTAGTGACATTGAAAAGTATCAGGTGTGACATTGTCAGATGCACCAACCCAATGCCATAGCTTCTTAGAAATACAAACTTCTTACAGCCACTAACAGGAATTCTGCCGTTCCCCTTCTTACTGTAAGGTCGCTTCCCCAATTGACTGATGACACAATCACGAAGGTTGATAAAATATTATATTGTAAACCGATATTGCATTAAAAAAATGTTTTCCAAATCAACTTATTATACCTTCTATAATTGAGTTGATTGGTAGTTATCTGATTTTATAATAAAAAATGTTTCATTATAATGTAACTCCCGCGGTAGTTCAATTACCATATCCAATGAATTCTATTTAGCCTACAGCAATAAAATGGAAATTATCTAATCTTGTTTGATCACCCACAAATAAATATTCAACGAAACTCTCCCACCTTCTTGTTATATATATATATATATATATATATATATATATATATATATATATATATATATATATATATATATTTAAATTTTTTTTTTGTTTTTATTAGTAGGTACCTTATACGCATTCAATTTCCCATAATCACCTGTTTATTTATACAAAAACAACAACAACAAAAAAACAATACAAGGAAATATTTATATTTTTCCATCTTCCTAAAAAAAAAAAATAAAAATTCCCATCGAAAATTGGCAATCGATTTCAATTCACTTCGAACAATATCGTTGTTTATGTTTTGCCTTATTTATGCATTACTATGTTTGTATACTGTGTTTGATATTGTTCGTTTTCGACATTTTCAAATGTCTTCTTGCTCACAAATGTAAAGTACTTTACAAATAAAAATAAATTGTGTTTTTATGACTTTTGTCAAAATACAAAAAAAAAGAATTGCGTTGCCGGAAAATATGTCTTTGTTGTGAGTGTATCGAAAATCGATTGTCTTAGACATTTTCATAAAAAAAAAGTCTCCCTGCGTGTTTTATTATATTATGCCTTGTGGTTTGTGCCACATTTACATATATGTACATATTTATCGATTAAATTTTTATAACGATCAAATAATGAAATTAATTAATCACAATAATAATATTTTAAATTTTACTAATTATTTTTTCAAAATATTATCACAACTTTTCGGTCATAATAATTTTGTAAATCTTAAAATTTCTTTCTCATCCTTTTCACCACAAAAATTTCTAATATTATGCAAATTTGAGTTATAACAAGTAAATCGATCTATTATATAAATCGTAAATTCTATTTTATAACATGTTTTGAATATTAATTTTCTTCTATATATATATATATATATATATATATATATATATATATATATATATATATATATATATATATATATATATATATATATATATATATATATATATATATGATTGTGTCTATGCAGAAAAGAAAATTTCTTTGCAACATTGAATAGCTATGGTATGGTTTTATAGTTAGGAGGAGACGAAATGTAATATTTTATTCAAACATCGTTGTTATTATTGCATTTCATTGCATATGTGAATTGTTGTTGTTGCTTTTTAAATTATTACAAATTATTTATTAAATTTTTCTATGTACAGAAGCATAATTTTTTTCATTTACTCGTTTATATCTATACGAATTACATACACAATATATGTTTGGTTTTGTACAGTAGTATCCGTTTCAAATTACAGTATATCCTTCTTTTTTCGAGAAGACGTTTATTATGTTATACTTATAAATTAAAGAATTATCGTTGTTGTTATACATTTGGTATGGTTTTGTGTAATCAATCTGTAGTCAATCATTAAAGGGATGGTAGGTAGAAGAATTATTATGCGTGGTTACATTATTTTTTATTTTTGAATGTGTTGAAAATTGCTTAAAGTAAGGAGGATTGCCAAGTGCGTAACTTCGAATGTTGAAAGCTGTAAAACTGAACTTACCAACAATTCAAAACATAATTATTGGTCATATTCTTTTGAACCTCAAAATCGCAATACTATAGTATCTCTGTGTATGAGAAAGTTTCTCAAGGATAACCCATTAATTCGGAACCAGGCCTCTAACTTTTACTAGAAGTCAACTCAGTTCATAATACATTAGAAATATACCTTTTTTGGAATCTGGGCTGGTATCGCCAAAGTATCATCTGTTGTTTCCTATCCTCTACTGCAATCCACATCTGACAATGTGACACTTGCCATTTGACATTTGTTCAATGTCACTATACAAATTAAGAATTGGTGAGTTGTTTGAAGTAGGTTGTATTTTTGGGCTAACTAATAGTTTCTAGTTCAAACAGATTTAGAGATTGTCCCAGTTCCGTAGTTATATCTTTGAAAAATGCAGATTTGTAACAAACCATTTATCTACTGCTTGTGAACATGTCCTCTGGTAGTGTTCTTTTCAATTTAATTCAGTTGCTGGTTGATGCACTTTTAGTGCACCTATTATCTGCCAACAACTTTCACTGATTCACATGTTTGTGACCTAGACTCGAGTAGTAGCCATGCATTGTATTTGGAACTGGGCTTGCCTATGACGTGTATGAATCGAGTTGATCAAACTAAAACCGATGGATCACTATTATGTAAATTTGCAGTATTCAATGTAATATTTTAGAGGTCATGGTCATCTTCCACCTGCCATATTACATTAGTTTAATACGGATTAAAGTCATTGGAGTTTCCACGTTGAATTACTAATTTTTTTATGCTGATATTTTACATGCTTCCAGACTTTTGCTGTTTTGAAATTTTGAGTTATGAAATGTTTTAGATATAAAGCTTGCTGGAATACATATATCACGATTTTCTACTAGCGCTACCGCTTTGAGACTACTGATTACTTCGTCCAATGTCAAATACATGTATACTAATAGAATGAATGTAATAGTCGACTAAATAGTGGTCGGTTGTTGAGCCATCAAACAAATCCTTAAATCAAAGAAATTCTGAGTACCATCCGGAAAATGATGGTAAAATCATTCGTGGTAATTTAGTTCTCTCTGGATTATAAAAACTTCTGTCACCGGACTCATTACGAATGATTTCAACTAGTTTGTTTATCTAATCCGCGATGAGAAGCCTATCAGCTTCAGTGATATAAGTCCAAAATAGATATATATGTCACGTTCACTACCAACCCTGCCATCAAGATCCAACAACTAATCCTGCCATCAATTCTCGATCCATCTGTAAAGAAGTTAATTATCCTGGGATTTTTAGAAGTGCTTCACTTGCCCAGTCCTCTCTTGATGGCCGTCATAAATTTAACTGCATGGTATAATACCAAGACAAATAAGAGTGGTGAGATGAAGAAAAATCTCTAGTGCCTTAGTTGAAGTGGTCCTGAGTGCACCACTAATACACAGGCAAGCAGTTCTTGGAAACTCATTCAGCAGCTTTTAGTTTTCCACTATATTTAAAGCTGGTCGCCAAACTGTACCTCCGTACAGTAGAATAAGACTATAACTTAAAAGAATAAGACTATAAAGAGGCGTACAGCAAATGTACGATGCGAGTGTTTAGTCCCCATCTTGTCCCAATGGCATTCTTACAGGAGCATAGCGCTATCGTATTTTTACCCTTTCCAAAATATTATTTTTTTTTATTTTTAAATATAAGCTGAAACGGTCAATCCAAGATAATGAAAAACCAAAGTGGTTGGAGTTTTTTTAATGTATCTAAAAAAAGCGATAGAAAAATATTCTAGGTAGGAGACGGTATTATTGTTTAGTTTAACGCTCAATAGCATCGAATTGTGTAGCTCTATTTTATATTTCGAAGCGAATTGTTTGCTAGAAATTTTTCTTTTTGTGATCAATTATGTTTTTGTTCCGTTTTGTAAGACGGGCAAATTGCGAAAGTGAATTAGAAAGTTGTAATTTTATCTAAAAAAAGGAAACCTGAAGCGACAACTATATTAATGGTGCCGAAAAAAGACTCTTCCTGAATATACCGTTCAGGTTGGCAACTGCTTAGAGCTACTCAACAATGTTTCTATCATTGGATTATTGCGATTAAACGCTGAAAATTGGGATGCAGATTCAGTCAAATTGGCCAACACTGATGCGGAAAAGCAGTCACGGTTGCTGTGAAAGAAGTAGCAACCCGTAAAACCAAACCGAACTTATTGTTTGTTGTGCGTTTTGCCAGTAGAACGACGAACAGCAAGAATTTAAGAAAAAGTGTACCAGCAGTGAACGAGTACACCCAATGCTTCAAAAATCATGAGTTCGGGTATGCAGCATCGAACTACAACCATCCCTACGTACTGACGCTTCAAAAAACGCGAGAATATAAATCAACGAGATATGAGACAGTGGTCACACTTTGATCATTTTGAGTACAACAACCAGCGGTAGTTGTTCACTTTTAGAAAATCAATGCAGCAGTATCAGAATCAACACCAACACCTCCTGAAAAATAACCAAGAGCAATGTTTCAACTACATCAACACCAGGAATGGAATCTCTCAGTAAATCACCACCTTGAGCGACATGTTTGGTTTTCGATAGAAATTCTTCAACTCTATTCTAAATTCTCTCCCGAAATTATTTAAAAGTTACTAATACAGAATTCATAAATGATTTATCATCAAACCACATACCAATTCTTTTTACTAGGTACTAGTCCGGTCCTTCATAAGGAATTAAATACCTCGCGAAAAATGACTTCATGACAAAACGACGATGGCCAAAAAGTGGAGACTATATGTTCCAAAGCTAAACATTACTTTATAGTCGAGATGATCTAAGAAGTATTATGTTGATTTTCTTCTTGAGCCCCAGGTGAAAATGTTGTGTTAGATTTCAAAGCAGTTGATAATCGTATGTGTAAGCTACGTTTATGCATGCGACTAACCAACATGTCACTCCTTTGTGTTTATGGATTCACAGATGTAAGCCATCCCAAAGACTTGTTTTAAAATAATTTGGATGATCTGACGAGATCAATGTCAGAGCGCGACGTCAGAATTGTGATTGGTGACTTTAATGCTAGATCTGGAAAAAAATAATCTGATTTATGTAAAAATATAGGTCCGTATTCCCGACTATATCTATAGTGACCGATAATGGAGAAAAATGATCATTCAACAATTGGTCACTGCAAAGCGAAGATGGCAGTTTTTGTATAAGTCAGGGATCATCGGAAAATGAAACTTACCATCAATATGCCCACTGTTCTGTGAATAACCTATAGAATGGCGACTTTGATAGGTGATTCTGAAAAATGATTGGTTTAATGATGAGTTTCGTTTTGCTGCCGAGCAACAAAGTAAAGCCTATAAGAAAGCGGGAATACGTTATTCAATCACACGGAAAAACAAAATGATCCTTAATAGGAGAATCCCTAAGCAAAATTGGAGTCAGATGAAGCGTGAATGATAGAAGACTGAAGTTTTAAGAGTACACAGCTCTTCAAAATGCAGTCACTGAACCAAGTTTATTTGCTCTAGATGAATCTTTCTAAATATTACGAAACAGTTCGTAATGTTCATCAAGTGTTCTTAAATTTCCAGCGAGCTTATGCCTCAATCCATTGGGATAGGTTATGGTTTGGTTTGAGTTGTCTGAAAATACTTGCGACAAACATATACATTTATGTAAAATGTCAGTAATGCAGTCATAGTGTTGTGTCAAAGTTGAGAACAAGCTATCAGAAATTTATGCAATTAGCTCTGGAATATGGCAGCAATAAGATGCTTTGTTTCTAAAACTTAGGACCAAATGTCGTACGTCAGTCCAACCAGGTTTTGGCATATGCAGATGATCTATGTGTAATTTGAATGAATGGCAATAATGTCAAAGACCTATACTGGATCTATTTTACAATCCTCAGCTTCCGTTGGTCTCAAGATCAATAAGTCCAAAACAAAATATATGATCACTAATTTAAGAGACCAAAGGAGTTATTTAGGCGCATCTTGCGCCATTTATCAGCCTCCATTTGTCACGCGCAGAGGTCAATTTCGGTGAAGTAGGCTCCTCGGGCTTTAGAACGGCTTGTCTTCTTTGGATTGTCTAGAATAATACAAAGAACAAGCTCGGGATTAAATTCGATGTAGCCATACTATTGACTCGGTACGGGCTGGTAATTAAAAGCCGTTTATTATTATTAACGGTAAAAATCCAAATGTTTTCATTGCTATATTCAAACGTTTTTACTATACATCCTAACCAAATAGTAAAGGAAATCGATTTTCACTATGAAAAGGTGGTTCATATTTAAAACAAGAACCTGGAACACTAACATTTTAAACAGTCAGTCAATAACTATGTGAACAAATTTTTTATCTCTCCTCCTTATAATCCAACCATTGACATGGCCGAACAAGGAGAAGTTTTCAACACTGTTAGGTATCTTAACATAATGAAAGCTCCAGATGACCATAGCATACTCAACTCAATACTAAGAAATTTACTAGATAAAGGTATAACACAGTTAACTGAGGCTCTTGAAGGAATCTTAAAAAAGTAAACTTTCTAGACTGTTGGAAAATTGGCAAAATCATCCCTATCACTAAACTACCAAAATCCCTTCAATAGTATAGAGCATATACTTGCCCAATTCCACTTCTAAACGGAGTATGATCATGGAAATAGTCATTCTTAATAAATTCTAGCCCCTAATATAAGCATATATCCTAGAGCAACAGATCGTTTTTTGTACTGGATACCCAAGTTGTGCTAAGGCCAAAAAATTATAATAAAAAAGTCGAACGATTCAAACAGCCTTGCTGGATATAGCAAAGACTTTTGATACAGTCTGGCAAACTAACCGGGTTATATCGTACAATTAGGAAATTCTTTGTTTCTCTGAACCAAACCGTTCAAGTACACCCATGTTAGTAAGTACCGCTCATGACTAAATCTTAGGACCACAGCTTTCCTCATTTTTATATCATAATGACTTAGAACCTGTTACCAAGGAAACCAAAATATAAATGACACGGCTACATTCACCCCTCTAACTGGCACGCACCAGTTGAGCAAAAGCCTACTTAAATAACTTAACCGTACTCTAAACATGCATGGAAATGGAAAATTAAATTAAACTCTTCTAAAACTGAAGACATAAATTTCCATCGCAACCAATGCCTAAACCTAGTCTTATTTTATTCAAAAGCAGCTCCTTAGATTACAAATCTCAAATCAAATATCAAGATGTAATTTTAGATGTAAACCTGTTGCCCACATTAAAGATACTCGGAAAACTCTCCACCGATAAAACGGTTTTTCTCCTAAAAATAAGTTAAGACTTTATTAGGCATATTTGAGGTCTATCATAACGTACGGCCTACGCTATCGACGCACGGATGGGAGCATTGTCTAACAACTACTGGAAGAATTTGTCCTCTTTGCAATCATCCAGCCTTCGATTTGTGTTTAAAGATTGACCTAAACTGCCATCCTTTATACAAATGCACAAACAACACAAATATCGAGGAAGGCACTAACATAGAGAACCTCAGTCATTTTTCTTGACGACTTCAGTCGAAGTTTATCGATAGGATAACCAATTATGAGACACTACTCTTTCGCGAAATTCCTCACTCATGGGACTTGGTACTCGCCTAGTATAATAAATAAATTTCTACGTCCTCTCCAATGAAAACAAGTGGTGAGCGTCCTGTGGTAGTGAATAAGAGCCAAACCATCACTGATGCAGGCCTCTGCGTTCGAGAGCTATTCACTGGTCTAAATTGTTAATTAAATTTTTAATTTGTACTCTAATCAAACACTATTTGATTTGTTCACATATTGCTGAACCAAAAAACAATTTTTCATCAGCAAATATCAAATTTTCAAGGTCACCACCAACGTGCAAATGTACCGAGTCAAACACGAGAGCTGCCTTTTATGCACGAGTTAAATCTTGCACTTTTTCTGTTTTGTAGGGTGTCAATTTTTTAATATGCGCTCCACATGAGCCCACACATTGAGATTTGTTGCCAATTGAACTACACTTTGTCGAGGATTACGTTGAATTCTGGCCTTCACCTGTCGAAACATTTCTGGCAATGTTGCTGTTTTCCGAAGTCCACCTCCAAGACGTTTTTTGATGCTACAAATTTCATCGTTACATATAACGGTCCGATACTAAATATTGTAACTAATTACCAGTGGCTGGTTGCGATATTCCAGCCAAATACAAAGCAGTAACACTATTGCGGTTTAATTCCATTTCGATAACTTTTTTTTAGCTACGACGTAAAACGACATGCTTCCGTAGGCTTGTAAACAATATAAAATACTGAAGTTTGCTAAAAATGAGCGTGCTGTCATGCGCTGTTTGGTTGCTACAGCAATGTGAAGTTGGTAACACTTCAAGTACGACCCCAGCAGTTTGCTGTAGTTCTCCCTAAACAAAGCAATTAAATATAATCTTGAACGAATTATAAATTCTTAAATATTGATAAATGAAACAGGGCTCCTGTAAACCCGTTAAGTATCACAATTTAAAAACATCATAAAAAAAAATTCCAATTAAATTGTACGACACATCTTCGTATAGTTGTCTATCTTACAATTATATATGTAATTAATTGCTTGCTATGGCATTTTGAAAATCTAATTTTCCAATTTTGTTGAAAAATTTTAATATTTCGTGCTATGAATTTTTAATGAATAATGGCTACCCATTTGAACACGGTACATTTACTGTAACCTGGCATTAAATTTTATTTTTGAGTTATATAAGCAAAATGGCTTAAAATTACCATTGAAGTTGTGCTGTAATGGTTTTGAATAATATATGAACTTGTATACTATCTTAAATCCGATAACTGTGGCGGGCCTACCTTTATATATATATAACAATATGCGTATATATACAATAAAACTTTTAGGTTTAGCGAAAATTTATTTGGTTATTACTATTATTAAGATTTCGATTTGATATAAATGTATGCCGGCTAATTACTCAGATTTGTGCTAAAAAGGAAGCTTTTAACGGTTCGAAAAAAAAATAAATGTACAGTTTCAAGATATTAATTAGTGGTTGAAACCTAACCCGCGATTATTATATTAAAGCAAAAAATAAAAATAAAAAATAAATATATATATATATATATATATATATATATATATATATATATATATATATATATATATATATATATATATATATATAAAGACTGATTCCTAACAGTATACATTATATTACAGTAGATCGTAACTACAAAATTTTATTTTCGTGTGAATAAAACAGCCAAAGTTTTATCTGCGAAATTAAATCTCCTCCCGCATTCCTTTTTCCATCCTTATTTCGTAATCAAACCCTCGCGCATAGAAATTTATGAATATTTTAAATTTATTTATCATAAAAATAATATAAATTAATCAAAATATTTGTTGTTGTTAGTGTTTCTTACTACTATATGCTGCTACTTTTTTTTTGTATACGTACAGCTTACATTTAAGGTTGTTGTATACAAATTGGCCTAGCTTCCGGATGGTAATTTACGTTTTTATACATTTTAATGAAATACTAAAATAAAATAAAAAAAAGGTTTAATAATAATATTTAGATAAAGTTCTACTTTTAATGATATTTTTTTTTGTAGTTTTTCAATTTTTAAATAAGTTGTAAAAGTTTTAAATTACTTTTGGAATTAGGTCAATTGCGACATGAATTTTTTGTGTGTGTGTGTGTTCATGGCACAAATATTTTAACAACAAAAAAAAATGTTTTAAAGGTAAAGGCGACATAAAACTTTCAAATTTTTTTTTAGTTTATATTAGTCATTAAACTCTTAACGTAATTGCAGGCACCAAGAATGCCAATTTTAACGTTGGTAAAATAATTAAAGGCAAAAACTAGTTAATCCCTTTAAATCGATAAAAAATCTTTGGTTTAATTGCAACTAGGAGAAGAGGTTAGTTAAATGGTAAACAGTTTTTGGGATTTTTTAACGAAACAGCAGTTTTTAATTATAATGGCCATTAAATGCAGTATTTAATATAGTGGATAGTTAAAAACAAATCATTTAACAAAAAATTTAATTAATAAAACTTTTTACGAGTTTGGCCTATAAACATTGACATAGTCGAGGCATTTAATTCCAAATTTATAAACAGAAAATTTGTAGTAAAAAAATTAATTGTTTCTATATATTTTATCTGGTATTTAAAATAAAAGATCTTGGTATGAGAAAAATGACCACAAGCATTTGACACTAGTAAAAATAATGTTCTAAAATATTTATACACTAAAAATAATATTATTTTGCACAAATTTAACAGCTTTTATTTTTCAATATAGTTAGAACACGATGAAAGAAATTTGGATTTTCATTTATTGCCTCGCCCAAAGACAAATTTGTATTACTGCTCTAAAATTATTTGCAGATAACTCTTGCACCAATTATGCGTGGTACGCATGGAATTTATTTTTTCTCAAAATGCAAGACACGATCACTTGAGAAATTCCTCTATTTTGTGCAATATTTCGTGTTGATGTGTCATTCTTCCAAAGTGTCCACGATCTGTATGTCGGAAAGCTATATTGAACTCGCCATATGTTTATTTTGTCGACACTCACCGTAGATCATTATCATCTCGAATGCTTCCTCGTTATTGTACAACATGACAAAAAAAAACATTTTTCACAGATAATTGTAATTTTATCACAATTAAAACTCAAGACTATTAATTGCATTTATTTTTTTATTATCATAGCAATAAAATAAACAAATGCATAATAAATCAAAGAACTATTGATACTATCTATTTTTTGTTTTTGATATAATTATAACACTGTAGAACTTTGTGAAAATTGGTTTGCTTTGTTTTAGCAAATAACCAAAATTTATGTGATATCATATACTTTACAAAAATGTTTGTGAGCAAGAAGTAATTTTCTCCTATTTAAAGCACCGTTTCCGAGATAAAATTCTTGCAGTTTTTAAAAAATGCACCTTGTATATGTAAAACTTGTCAAAGCAAGAATCATGCAAGACCGGATAAAATTTCTGCCTTTGGGAAGTTTCCGTCTCTCGGAAGTTCTTATCCATATTTTTTTTTAAATTAAAGTCAAAGTTTCAGGTTTCAGCGTAGCTAGTATTCATACGTTTTTTATTTGTTATACATATAACAAATAAATTAAGTCAAGGTTTTTAGTTTAGATCTCTAGAACTGGTTAAGCCCCCTTACAAAATCCTTCATCGTTGTTTGTTTTAGTTGTCTAGTACTTTTGAAATGACTAGGAAATTTAGCCTCCTCCACAAAATTTAATAATTTTGGATCACTAGTATGAAGGACATATCCTAAAAATTCCTCCAGATGCTTGATTATCTTGCTTTTGTCTGGAGCTAAAATATCAGTTTCGTCCGATGATTCCACACTTTTGGAGTTGTTGTCAGTTCTTTCGGCTCTTATGAGTGATGAGATGAGGAAGCTGATATTGTCATCGGCTCATTCAATATTTCATCGTTTTTGAAAATTAAGTAATCATCAATCGTTATGACCATTATGTATATCCGCAATCATAGTCTGTAATTTCACTGTTGGAATAGGGTTATCTTCTATGGTTTCAACAAGTTCATTCAAAAGAAATCCACATTTTTTTTTAAACATTTTATGATTTTCTGTTTTGTTTGTGTATGATACAATTAAAAATACAGGGGATTAAACTTAGGTACCAAATGCGAAAAGGTGAATTGATAAGCCTAAACATCGCATAGAAGAGCTATAATGAGCGCTTGAAATAAAATATACATTTTTTTGTTTGTAATTCAGTTGAATTTACTCCTTCTACATATTAATAGCAATATCATCTTATTTACATTAGATAAAAGGATATATTATACCATTTTAAAATCTGTAATAAAAATGCTTTGTTTTGTTTTTTTCAATAAATTAGAGCTACTTATACGATTTATTGCATGTCTAATGGTATAGTCCATTAAGGATATTATAATACCGAAAAACCGATATATTTTATTAAATTGCATCTTTAGTGTATAGCATTGCAAAGAAGTGTGGATAAAATCAACATTAAACCCAATTCAAGAAATAGATGGTGTTCAACATATAATATTTAGTCCAGTTTCACTAACTATTAAAAACCCTAAAATATCCGAAAGTAATGTTGAAACTAACTACAATAATTGTAGCTTAACCATTTCTTAAACTTTTTTAAAATTCGGAATGTTTTGAAGTAAACAAATTTATATATACTTAACGTGATTTTAAAAGCTTGAGATTCAACTGAAAATCCAGATATTCAAAAATTTATTTTTGAATATCAAAAATACGCCCAAAATTTATCTAAAATTAGATTTATACAAAGTTCTGGATCACAGTAAGGTTTTTGAAATAAATTGATTCATTTTTGTTCAATATGCAATAGAACCATGCAGTATGCATTCGAGCCATTCAAAATAAATAACAATTGCCTATACGTAACTTTTATAAACGATTTAACTGATACCTTAACCAAAGCTTTTGAAATAAGTAGAAAGCTGTTCTATAATATTCATTAACTTTCATTCATATTTTTTTGTAATTAATTTTTACAAGGCTAGTATATAGCTTCTACAGAGAACTCATTTGAAACAATAATGATTGGATCTAATAATAAAAATTGTAATGAATTTGGTATACCAAAAAATTTAAAACCAAATAAACCTCTACCTCATCAAATAATGAAATCATTGAAAATTTCCAAACTCGAAATGAAGCTAATGTCATTGAGACTAAAGGTGACCACATTCAATTCGAGTCAATACTATCAATTTTGGGAGGAATTGAAAAAGATCCATGCTGATCTTTTTTCCTACACTTTGGACGAAAATAGAACATCCAGATTTATTTTGTTTTGTTTACCGTCATTGCTCATTGAGGTGGTTGACTCTTTCATCATAGAATATGGTCTCAAATCCACTAATATCACCAAAGCAACCCGAAAAAGTTTCGATCTAACGATGGTGCGATGCATTTCATGTCATTTCCGAGCTTAATTACATACGCACAACTAAGAAATCATCGGTAAAACCAGAACGGCTAACACAATTTACTAAGTGCCAGCTGTTTCGACATACCACAAATAATTGCAACACGAAATCAAAATGTAAATATTGCAGCCTTAACCACATTGATGAACAGGAATGTACAATTAAAGATTTACCAATAAACCATAAATTTGGTAACTTTAATGGAAATCATACATCAAACTCTATAATCTGTTCAAAGCGATAGGAGTATCTCAACATAAAGGATTCATTAAATCAAAACAAAATTCCATTAGAACACCACAAATAATAAATTTGAGAAATTTTAATTTTCCAAGCCTAGCGAATCAGAGCTCGGATATCATCCAAGATACAACCAACCTGGCCGGTCAATTGCGGCTTCCGTATTCAAATGTTCTTAAGGAGACTACTCTACCCTTAAATTCTGTACATATTGATAAACATAATGCGGAAAAATTATATTCCTCAAATGAGATATTAATAATTCTTGAAAATGTCATGGATGGACTCAGGAAATGCTGTTCTCCTGCGGGTCAATTCCAAGTTATTTTAGCTACAGCGATAAAATATGTCTATACATAATCAAATCAAATATGACACTTGGAACGCGCGAAGCGTTAATAACAAAAAGCATGAGATAATACACTTTTTAAATACTTTAAAATTGATATTATTAAAATTGAATGATCTACTAGCCAGATCATGTGGTGAAGCGATTGTTATTTGAAATACAACCAAACACATTATTGTTCCCCACATACCTCTTTTAAGCATCGAACATAAATCATTGATCTTATCAATGCTTAGTGGTACTTTAAAAACTACTTGCTGTTACATCCCAAATTCCAGTTACAGTAATTTTAGAAACGATCTAAATATGCTTTTGACCTCAACATGTCCATATATTAGTGGAGCAGACTTTAATGGCCATCATTCGTTTTGGTATTGCACTGGCCATCATTCGTTTTGGTATTGCAAGTCCAACAAAGGCGGACGTATTTTTTATGACATTTCAAGCGGTAGAAAGGATTGCACATTTCAATTTCCAGATACTCCTAACTATTTTCAAAATAAACGATAAAACAGCACATTAAATTTTTTTTTATCTACTCACGTACTTCCTTCCGGTAAGCCATATTGAAACCATAAATGATCTAGGCTATAACCATTTGCCAGTATGGCGTTTAGTCCACCTAATACCAATACAAATTGATCCATCAAACAAAATATACGATTTTAAAAATGCTGATTGGGAAAAATATCAAGAAATCATTGACAATAAAATTTGGGCATTCGATTTTTCTATAGATTTAAATAAACAATCTTAAATCCTTGTAGACAATTTATTCGAAACCATGATCCATACCTAAAAAAATAGTTAACTTAATAAACAACGTAATCAAGCGAAAAATTGATGACATAATAAACGCAAAAAAAAAATACTTTTATACTTCCGCTGCTCAGTCCACAAGATAATAGTACACAATTTTAACTTCTAAATATGAAAAATTCTTGCTACCACTTTTCAAAAAACTACATAACTTCCCCCAATGTAGTAGAATCAGAAGATATTAAAAGAAGTATTTTATTTATTAATAAATATTTTGAGCAAGACGGTTCAAAATTTATAGTATTTGTCGATTAAGTCCATATTATTATCCATGCCAGTCATCCATATAAAGCTCCAGGTTCAGATACAATTCGTAACATCATCACTAAAACATCTTTCTAAAACAGGTTTCCTGTGCCTTAAAAAGATATTTTGTTATTGCTTCGGGCTCAGCTTCTTCTCTAGCAATGGAAAAATTCCAAAATTGTAAAAATAGCTAAACCAAGTAAAAACCCTTGTGATACTAAATTTTACAGACCAATTGGTCTGCTAAGCTCCTTAAGCAAATTCTTCGAATTCATAATAAAAAATAGGCTGAACGATCTATTTTCTAGTTTTTCAACTAGATGTTGATGACATATTCATTGGTTCAGAGATCATATAGAAATTGTAACAAAATGTAAGCAACAAATACGAAGTGCGTTTGATAAATAAGAACGCGGTTATGAAGAAAGGTAAACCAGACAAACAGAAGGAGCAATCAGAAGTAAGGAAAATTTATTTCGAAAAACTTTGAGCATTATGTGAAATCCTCACAACGACGAAGTTAAATTCGAAGTCAAGCTGCGTTCTGATACTAGAATGTTTAAAGAGAAATAGCCTTTCGATTAACTAAAAAGTTTACATTAGTAGCAACATTCTATCATTCGAGTGAAAGCTCGAGAACTTTTTTCGTAAATATTGTTGGCTTAACAAGTTTGAATATTCTAGCTCTTTCATCATGTATGAACTTTGGTTTGGTCAATAAAATTGAATTTGGTCCTAATCGAATTAAATCAGTTCTTCCCATAAAAAGGATTAAAAGAGATGAAAAGGAATAACAGATCAACTTAACAAATTTAGATGACTTGAAAAAAGTCATAATGCAATACAATGCATCACAATTATGATTATGAGTTTGTTTAGTTCAAGATCAAGGTTAAACTTGTCTTGTTTACCATAACCTATGCTACTCTTGTAGTGTGAAAAGGAAGTATTTAAAAAATTGAGGAAGAAACCCACTGATTTAACGGACCTACAAAGCCAACCAATTTCGTAATTATTTTTATGGTAAATCAGTGGAGGTTCTTAACAACCAAATGCTAATATTAATACTTGTATATAATTTACGCAGGTAGGTCTGAAACTTAAATTCTTAAAAATATATCATTCATAGGTTTTAAATATGTCCCTGGCAAATATAACGCAAATATTATGAACCATAAACATGATCAGCTCTTCTTAATATACTACTGGTAAATATAAAGCGATTTGTATAAGTAAAAAAATGTAGCTCATCCTCATAAAGTTCGTAGCTATAAACACAAATAAAAATTACGTATGTCGATAACATAAACATAACCAAATAATATAAATAAAAATTTTACGATATTAAAAATAAAATAAAAAATTCACACACCCAAAATAAAGGATACGATATATCCATATTTTTTCTAACTGATAAGGAACCAGAACATAATACTCGTAAACAATGTAATAATTTTTTTTTAATCTCCATCCATTGTTATCATCATCTTAGAATTAGACCAAAAACCATAAAGAATTTGTCATCATATATAATTCTCATGGAATACAACAATTAAATGATGATAATATGTGTGTGGGAATTAAAAAAAAAAAAAACGTAGAAAATATTTTGGCCTTTTTTAGGAAAAATTTAAACTTTACATCACATAAAGAAAAAATCAAGCATAAAATTTTGGTTCGGATTATAAATAGATATGTGACGATTGTCTGGTCACACAGTAAAAGGATCATATTTCTTATCATAAATATTGAGGAAATTGACCTTTTTATTTTTGGTTTATACAATGATAGTATCCCCAATAATAATAACAAACAAAAGGAACGAGATGGCATATCATGTGTCAAGTAAAAAGTCTGCAAAGTAGTACAAATAAAACTTTTTGAGCAGACCATTGCTGGATTTACAGAATTAATAATCGGATATCATTGAATTCCATCCTAAGTTTAATCCTTGTATTATTTTGGAGAATTTTTTCAAAATTCGACGTGTTATGATTAGTCAAGGATACACATTGCAAAAACCATAAAGATCAAAATCCTGATAATTAAGTTCTGTATATTCACCCAGCTGGTATTTCAATTTTTTGATTATCGGAGAATGTTCGTTTGCATTGTTCACGATACTCACTTAGTCCATAATTCCTCAAAAATCAGTTTTCCAAGAATTATATAATATAGGGAAAAACCAACTAAAATCAACAATTTTGACCTTTTTGATATAACGTATCGTTTTGTCAGAACGCATTTTGACTTGTGAGGATTTCGCATAATGCTTAAAGTTCTTCGAAATTCACTTTCCTTACTTCCGATCGTTTGCCTGGTATACCTTTCTTCATAACCGCGTTATTATTTATCAAACGCACTTCGTATTTGTTGTTTACATTTTGTTGCATCTTCTATATGATCTTTGAATCAATGTAGACGTCATTAACATCAAAAAACTTTTAAAGAGTTTCTGGAGCTTTATTGGATATTATTTTAGCTTATCTTAAGCAAGCTGTCTGAAGGCTGTTATGGTCATAATTATTTCAGAATATGTATCATAGGTTCGTAACTGAAACAACTTGATTTGTGCTTGTGAAAAAATTCCTCATTCTAATCTTTGTTGGCTTTTGGTTACAATGAACTCTTTGAACCTCTTCTCGATGTAAATCATATTTGGGTTCTCGATCAGAAAGTTGTGGTATTAATGTTCTAATTGTGGAATCTTATACAATATCTTCTCTATTGTACAAAACTTGTTGCGGCAAGATTTCTGTTGTCTAGTTATATGAAATCCTCCTTATTTTAATTTATACATTTGCATCACGAATTTTGTCCAAAGCTGATGTAAGAGTGTAATAAGTTTCATTATTACGAACACTATTATCTTATGTTGCTGATCTTTATCCTCACAATTCCAATGATATGTAAATTGACCTGGAATATTGCTAGCTTTAGTAATTCGGCTAGAGTTTGGGTAAAAACCAAAGACTAGGACACTTGGTATTTTATTAACTGTTTATATCTGAATGGCATGTACAACCCGAGTACCTACTTTTTTTGCGTTGTAACTGATAATGGTACTAGATTGCCAGCTTGTTCGGGCGGTGTGAAGCTAGGTAGTTATGTTCTTTGTATGAACTAGCTTATTATGGTTTACCTTGTTATGTTATGCTATGATTGTGAAACAACAAAATTTGGATATGCAAAAGCAATTTAATTGTGTTTAAAATACATTTGCCAGAATGTTGGTGGTTTCTTGAAATTGGAAGAAACTTAAAAGGTTGAATCTTCCGAGGACTTTCCAATTTTACTTGGAATAATCGAAGTGTCTTTCATAATTTCTTTAACTCTGTTAGTATTAATATTGCGTTCAAGAAACCTATTTTTGTTCTGGCGGTTTCAAGGTATTTTCAACGCATCTAATTGAAAAAATGTAATTGAAAAACCTCGTTGCTTTTTATAACTCTGAGGGAGCTGATTTGAAAACCAACATTTTAACCTCTCTGAAGTTTTCGATATAGTTCTCAATTATTCAAAATGTATTGCACTATTTTGCTCAGTATATTGTAATATTGCCATATTGTCTACTAGACCTTTTTTTAATTAGGAGTTGTTCTGTTTGTGGTAGCAAAGTTCTGAAGTGTTTTTTTTTGCCTGCTCTCTTTAGCAGTTTATTAAGTTTTATTAAGTTATATTAGCAGTTTACCAATAATATCCGACGATTAAGTTTGTCAAATGCCTTTGCAAAATTGGTATAAACTAAATAGTACCCGCAATAACTGTATTGATTTAATTATTTTGAAAAACGGCCAAATTAGTGATTGTTGAACGGCGTGGAAAAAATCCATATTGATATCCACTAATCCATTTCTTAGAGTGAAAGTATAATACGTTGTTGAAACTCGAATAGTTTTGGAGTGGTTACATTACTGCGGGACCCATTTTTATTGATGCTTTCCAAGCATCTAAAAATCTACCTCGTTTGAGACTCGAGTTAAATAACACGCAGACCAGGAAAACGTTTTACTAAAGACACGGATAAGCCATCTGATCTAGGACCCTATAAAGCGTCCATCTTTCATAATGCCGCCACCACATCTAGCTCAGAAAAACTATTTTTGAATTATCTCCAGATACCATGGAAATATGCATATTATCTTTAACAAAAACGCTTCCGAATACTAGCGAATCCTAAATAACTAGAACGGAAGATTCATTAAGTATTAAAAGGAACAAAAATATTGTCATCCATTATCCAAATTAACTCAGGAAAATTAAAATCGCCTAAAATAATGAAGTCAATGCTTTCATATAAGGCCAAAAAGTTATTTGAAATACTTGCAAGACAAAAGTGACAAAAGGAAGTAGATGGATTAGGAAGAAAATAAACTATGCTAACTACTATAAAATATGTATCCAATTTAATTTTAAGCGCAATAAACTCCACAACAGGGTCAGAAAATAAAAATTCACTGAAATAGTTTTTCCGAACTGAAATTAGAACACCACCACCTTTAAGGTTAATACATAGATTTTATGGTTAGAAAATAAATACATTAGCATTAAGGTTAAGTTAAAGGAGATAAAGAGCAGCATGATTTCTCGCGAATTTCACAAATACGTTGTCGTCATCGTTGAATCATAGTTTTCCGAACCAAAATTCTGAAGAGTCACACTTCACCTACTACTACCTCGAGCTATAGGCTACCTCGACTACAAGTGCCTTCATTTGATGGTGACTATAGCCAGTTTTCAAGATTTATTCACTGCATCTATAAATAATAAAATGAATTTTTCTAATGTTGAAAAGTTCCACTATCTTAAAGGTTGCCTTAAGAGGAAGCTGTTTCAAATAAGCAAAAAATGGTTAGATCACATAATGTCACTTCAAATTAACAGAAATACAAATTGGGAACCATGCTCGTTATGCTATATGAGTGTGATCAATTTTCGACACTAGATCCAACAAGAAAACGAGACGAAGTAGAAAAATGTTTCAATTGCTTATTAACATCTCATCAGGTTGGTAAATATCAATATCGTCGATCTTGCAAAAAATGTGACCACAGACATCAAAATTATTTGCACGAAGGTGTCATATCTGACAAAGCAAGCTAACATTCACCCAATATGATGCAAGATATTAATCCATATGAAAAATTATACAAAACTCCCATCACATTTAAATTTAGAAATTTTCAAATTGCCTTATTTGCCGACATAGAAAAAATGTATCGAAAAATCTTAATCGACCCTAGTCAAACTAGATATCAACGTATTTTATGGAGGGAATCTAAAAATCAACCGATCGATCATTTCGAGCTAAAGACGATAATGTACGGTACTTTATCAGCATCATTCTTAGCGACACGAGCTTAATTGTTTGTTGCAGAAGAAAACGAAAAGGCATTTCCTTTGGTCGGAAAAACAATAAAGGACATTTTTTATTTTTTACCGTCTTACCAAGAACGAACAAAAAGCTGAACAATTAAAAAACGATTTAGTGACGATATTAGATAGATATAGGTTTCCATTAAGAAATTGGAAATCCCACGTACAGTATTTAGGAGATCATAAAATTCGATTTCAATTTCGGTTCAACAAAATATTGTCCATGTAATTGGGATTACTTTGGGATCCTGTCAACGATGTATTTTACTTTAACATTAACCTGCCTGTAGATAACAGACACAGTAAGAGAAACATTCTATTCATCATATCACGGTTGTTTGGCCCATTAGGATAGGTTACGACCTTTGTAATAAGGACAAAGATAACTTGCAATATCTATGGTTTTATAAGATTTCTTGGGATGAGCAAATTAGCAAAGAAATTTATGTTGCAAATCGCTCAACTGAAATCCACAACTTAGTGCCCAATGCAATTTGGAGACACGTAAGCAACCGAGACAACCCATCAGAATTAGCCACCCAAGGTATTAAATCAAACAAACTTTTTTCGATTAAACCGTGGTGGAAAGGATCAACATGGCCTTACACCCAAGAAGACCCTTGGCCTTAACAAATTAAAATTAAGCATTTAGAAGAGAGACCTCTGAACTTGATTGGATTACATATTAGCCAATAATCTAGTAAGCTCAATCGAAGAACTAATGGATAAAACATCTCAATGGACTAAACTAGTAAGAATATACAACAAATATTGTTTACATCTGATCTAAGCAAATTAAAGGTAAATAAACGACTAAAATCAAAATCTCCACTACTGGCCTGGTATCTATTCCTAGATTCAAAAGACTTTTTAGGAGGAAGTGGCCGCCTGGAAAACTCCACATATTCCTATATGCCAATAAGCATCCACTAATTATTCCCAAAGGACTTTGGTTATCTTTTATGCTTCTCAATCATTTACATATCAAGCATTTTCACCCGGGACCTTTCCTACTTATCTCACTATCAAGAATAAAATGCTGGATACTTGAAAAACGCCAAGCAGCGAAAAGTATTTATAAAAAAGGTCACTTGCCTTTGTTACTCAACCCACACCACTAAGCAGCTAATGGGAAACTTATCACACCAAAGTGTTATACCATCTCGCGCCTTTTGTAAAACTGGTGTTGATTACAATGGGCCAATTATGCTAGCATCTAATGTGGACGTGGTTCAAAGTATAGATCAAGGGATATATTGTCATCTTTGTATGCTTCTGTATGAAAGCTTTGCATATTGAGTTGGCTGATCACATGACTACCACTACATTTATTGGAGCATTAAAGCGATTCATTTTACGAAGGGGAGTACCAAATGAAATTTTGTCTGATAACGGCTCCAATTTCCATGGAGCTAACCATTTTTTATCTGATATTTACAAATATTTATAGACACAAGAACATAAGAATGCAATATCACCAGTATGAGTGGACATTCAAATACATTGGTCATTCATGCCTCCATTGACACTAAATTTTGGGTGGAATTTGGGAACGAGCAGTACGATCAATCAAATGACACTTGGTGAATGTTATTCGTATCCACTCACACCTGAACATTTTCTGCTTATGGGAACTGATTCACTAAAACCCGACACAAATTATTTAAAAATGCCAACATCTCGATTAACACAATAGCAGCATGTCCAACAATTAGTCCAATCGTATTGGAAACAATATTTCAGAGCTTATTGGCATACGCTACAACAAAAATCTACAGCAAAAATTTGTTCAGTGACTGTTTGAAATCTAATCTCATTTTTGGCATGCAACTTCTAGTGAATCTTCTAATTCGATTTTAAACATTTCCACGTGGAAAACTTTACTAACGAACACAGTGCTTTGGCAAATTTTAAATCATTTCTCACCCACTTATTAATCTATTTACCATAACCTCATTAATATACAATTCGTTTACGAGGTGACGTATTGTCACTCCTTCTCGAACCCATATACACAACAAATAAAATTAAAATCAATTTATTATCCATTACTTCGTCTCTCATTAGAACATACATTCTACATTATACATAAATATGTACAACATTACAAATATGTTTACATTTTAACACACACACACAAATACACACACCTCTTTCATACCAATACAACGAACCGTATACGAAAAAAAAACATTAATTGAGTGTTAAATGTTAAACACTTAATAAATTTTCATTTTTATCTTATACGTATATGTATGTTGTTGTAAATTACATGATGAAAATTGTTAAGGGAATTTTCATGTTTAAATTGATTTTTAACTATCACACCTCATACTCATAACATCCGACACCTTACATCGGTATTTTTAGAATTTTTCGGTTATATGATTCTTCGTGTTGTTGTTTTTGTCATCATATTCAGTGTGAAATCATTAGTGTGAATATAATTCACATATTATCGTAATCAATTTATGAGATCAAAGTTCTAACGAAAAATTCAAGTATCATACACAACAAAGCTCTATATATACATTATAATATGCATAACACTATATACTGATAACTTTTAACCTGAAAAACCACAAAAAAAAAAGTTTATCGTACCATCAATAATTAACTCATTTAAATTAATAACTTTAACAACTTAATTCTCTATATTACCACCATCATCCCAAATGAAGAAAAAAAAAAGTTTACCATAAAAATATTTTCACTTAAATCAGATAACGATAAATGACCAAAATGAAAAAGAAAAGTTTTTGGGAAAAGTATAAGAAACTTTTTCTTTATGATTTTCTCGTTTTGTTTTTATGTTTTCATCTTAATCTTCAACCAAGTTTATTTTGTGGGGTTTTTCATTTTGGTGAGGTGATAAAATGACATTGAAAAACGTGGAAGACCGTAAAACTTTTTAACAACCGAAAAACTGTGAGTGACAAATAAATTTCTAAACTGTTTGGTTGGTTAACTTGTACGTAGGTTATAAATCTAAATCATTTTAAGATGCGCTTTCGATGGAATTTAGTTTTTTTTTTACAAAAATTAAGTTCCTGAGGGTAAAAAATTATACCAGTATTTAAATAAGGTTTTATTTTAGGTTAACTAAATCTACATATAGTTGAACTGGAAAACATCAAGGTCACCTACTAAATAGTTTGTCTCTTAAATAACGGTTAAAGATACCCGTTGATCCTCCGAGTCACTAAGAAGAGGCATCTACACTAATATACCAGTCCAATGCGCTAAGAACAAACACAAAAGCAATATGAAATAAATAAACTCAAAGCAACGTCAGTCTTCCCAAAGCAACGATGGCTATCTCTTTACAACAACAACGGATGGAACGAGTAGATAAAAGAACTAAAAGATGTTTGGAAGTATTGCATATATCGTTTATTGGAATAACACGTTTATCGGTGATATGTGTAAGCAGCGAAAATATAACACCAATAACGATAACAGCAAAACTTCTAATGAAAGAAACACGACGTTCAGTAGAATAATAGCCTACAAGAAGCAATAGGACATAATTAGAACAAGTAGAAGGCTGAACTAGGCGAATTAGGCACAAAAATGCCACGATGTATTAATACTTTGCTACAAAATAAATATGGGCTATCAAGGATTTGCAGATGCTTCGCCACTAACTTAGCCAGTCATGGTAGATAAACCGCACAACGGTAAAGAACCACAAATAAATCCTAGCAAATAGCTGGCTCCAATCAAGAAGACTAACAATTCCAAAATAAGAGTTAAATGCAGCAATTTTGGTATCAAATCTTCGAGTGTATGCAAAAAACCTCACAAATTATAACAACGTATTAAAATGTTCGCTTGGACTGACTCCACAATACCCCAAAGCTAGATAAGAGGTGACATTACCAACCTAGAAATCGAGTAGCGCAAATCAGAGAGAATTTGCCTGAAGTGTTACAAAAAAAAATATACCAACCAATAAAACTCAACTTGCAAAAGTCCTGGTAATTGGGATATAATAACAATAATACTTCCATAAAAATCTTCTGGCAGGTAGCCAAAGGAACAACTTTCGACAAGAAATCTAAACTGTTAGTACTTAAACCTTTTTTTGACAGTGATGGCAAACTATGGCTCCAAAGTATAAATACTACAATGGTGGAATATACTTAATACTGACTAATATGAAGTGTTCACAATAAATTTCAGATTATTGATTGCAGAAACCTAACGCGACATAAATATGTTACATGTTTTAGATTTAAAAACAAAACCTTTAGATTAGACCTATCCAAAAGAAGAACAAGATAAGAAGAGGTCATACCACCTTATGAGTTTATGTTATACCGCGTAAGGTGTTTAAAGACGTCATCCTTCATATGAGTGTTGTACATCTCATTTGTCCTAATATTTTCCATTTGCTTTAAAACGTTATACTTGAATCTTTTATTCGATTAATAAATTGTGAACGCATCTATCTATACGGCGTAAGTGAATGATCACCTGTTTATTAGAATGCATAGAGTAATTTGCCAAACGAATGATTCACTTAATGGGTATAATATTATAATTTCCCAAAAACAAAATGAGATATAAAAGCAAATAAATAAAAGCCAACTTACCTTATTCGGGACCAATTCCGGAAACAAACAAACGAATCTTTCACTTAAAAAATAGTTCAAATTATAAATTAGATTTTACCACTTAAAACCAAATTGTTTGTTATATTTGTTGAACACGACCACAATTTCATAACACAAAAATATACAAGCTCACCGTATGAAGGTTGAATTGCAACCTCAGAAATTTTGCTGATACAGCATAGTAAAACATTGGACAACAAATCGCGTTGACTGTATTTATCATACAGTCTTTAGACAATCCAAGAGTAAGAAACAAAAACATAACAGAAACATAAACGAAGTAGGCGAATTTAATTAGTGTGTTCAAGAGCATCACAAAATAAACGAATTTTTGCGATTTAACAATTGATCATAGGTTACTGCAATTAAAAAATCAGACACACAGAAATGATATAGCAGCTATATACAACTTAATGTCAACTAAAGTTTTGATAAGAAAATTTTATTTAATAGTATGAATTATTGCTTTAGATTTTTTTATTTTTTAATAGTGTGATGGTAATATACGAAAAAATTTAGCTATAATGTTAACAAATGTAAGTGTAATTAACTTTGACTTTAATTGTCTTTTTATTACAGAAATATCTCGAGTGCTGAAATATCAGATTACAAGATATATGGTTTTCGTTCCAAGTATCGATCTGGGGGCTTAGCAGCATTTATTAGATCTTCTTTAAATTATCAAGTAACATTGCTTTTCCTCCACCGGCGGTACACTATTTGTACAGACGTCATTTTTACGCATTTGATATTTCCTTAAAGAAATTTTTAAGTAAGGATATTACTTAACATAAAATGCTGCTTGGAGATATAAATTTGAATTTATTAAGGAAATTACATACCTATATTGATCACATCTTATCTGATTCCATTTGTCATAATTTTACAGTTGAAGTTAAGAATATGCATCTTTTTGTTAATGATCATACCACCATCTAATTAATTTGGAAATTTTCTAACAAGCGTAAAAAATCGCGTAAATATTCACCGATATTGCAAACTAAGATAAATTTGTCAGATCTGTCTGAGGCACTGAAAAGTTATGATTGGAATGTTATAAATTGATACGAATAATTCCAATGACACAAATAAAAAATTGTATGGATAAATTTATTGAATTTACTAACGAATTTAAAACTAGTGTTAAAATAAAATGGGATAGTTTTAAACTTAAGCCGTGGATGTCAGACACCCTTTTGAAATTGATTAATTTGCGGAACAAGTTCTCAAAAAAACTATCAAATAAAAATTGCAATAAGGTTGATGGAAATGGAAAAATGTATAACCTTAATTCTCAAATTAAGATTTTGTTACAGCTAACCAAAGAAACATATATTTAAGGGTACATTTAATGAAGCTACTTGTTTCAAGTCTAGGTAGAAAATCGTAGTGATATAACATTAATCATTATTGGCGACAATATAATTAATAGTGATCCATATGGAATGGCCAATGCTTTCAATGACCACTTTACTCAAATACCATATGTAATTCTAGAAATACTTTTGTAGGTTTTAGTTGAATTGGACCTACTAAATCGTCTTAATCGAAATTATAAAATCAAGGCTGTTAAAATGTTTAGAAAAAATAAATTTTCATGATAGACGGCAATTCGGTTTTCTATAAAACTCGTCCACCGAGAAAACTCTAATTTCTTTTTTGACTCCATTCATTCAGTGCTTAAATGACAGCTGGGATATTACCATTTGTATATACCGATACAGATAATTATGAGTTATTGTTAAAAAAATTATCACATTTATGTGTCAGAGGTATTGCACTTCCTTTAGTTGAATTGGACCTACTAAATCGAGTCCCATTTTGTACATATTAACTAAACTTATAGCGAAGAGGGAAGTGTAAATGTCGGAGTCTTCAAGGTTCTGTTAAGTGATAAGTCTAAAAAAATTAATTTTAAAGTGGGTTATTCTACCCGAGTTTCTAATCCTTTGATTTATTATTCACTTTCATGTAATGGGCTTGTAATAAGCCAGGGGATGTGATGTTCTTTGTGTACTAATTGAAGGATTCATTTAAATATTTAGGGTTGATACCTAGATTCTCAGCTAAATACCAATTTGTTACCAATTTGGAAAGGAAACTTCATCAATCCTTCTTTTTAATATCTTCGTAACATGTGAAGCTTTGATTTTTTAAAGTGTTTATGCTATGCATTATTTGATGCACAGCAATGTGAAATATTACTTGCTGATCCTATTTTTAATACGCCATGCCCTGTGATTTGCTGAAAATTGTTGATTTATAAGGGAAAATCATGCTTGATTGCATTAAAAGGGATATGATCATCAGCACAAATGCATTGCTCAAAATTCTCAATTGTGACAATATCGGACAATATCGTCAAAGTCGTAATAATAGTTCTCCAAATTAAATGGCTACACAGTTTTGTTACATTTGCAGAGTGGTTTTTTGGTAGTTAAACAACCAAAATTATTTTGGTAATTAAGGAAATCAATTCGAAAAGGAGTGCCACTGATAAAAAACTTAAATGTGAAGGTCACTATAGAACCACACGCAGAAGATTAAAAAATGGTCAATAAGGATACAAAATAGTCACTAGCGATTCAACAAGGTTGAAGATTTAGAAACTCAGTATAACAAATTTTTGTATCTGAAAGAGACAAGACGACAACACAGCTATACTAAATTGAGAGTGAAGGTACAATTATAAAGATAATTTAAGGATTTATTGATCAGATGTTGATCATTTTGTATTTGCATCAGATACTGAGAAAATCTTACAAATCAATGTAACTAACAAAGATCAAGATTTATGGCGATCAAATTAAAAACTACCCAAAAGTCTACAGATTACAAACTGTTATTGCTGAAACAGCTTCTGCCACGCATATGGCTACAAAAATACTACAACAATTAGTCATAGATGAAGAACCACGATATCTTATTGGTGATTTCTAAGTCGATGTTTAACTTTCTGGAGTTAAAATAGTCACTGATGCGATAATAGCACAAAAGAAAACTGAAGTGTTTTTTGTCTCACCGGGAAGCCTTCATTTTAGAAAATTCTGGTAAATTGAAGTTTAGTTCATAAAACATCATCTTCCAAAGTAATACCTTCTAATGTTTAAGCTCGAAGTTACTAGTTAATCTCTCACTTTCTCCCAGCACACTTTTAAATTATAATGGCCTTCATATCAACTTATCGAAGGTATCAAAATCGTCACAAGATGTAATTTGATAAACAAATTTAGTTAAGGATTTTGGAAAAAAGGCATACGAAATATCGCACTCACGACTAAAGCGAGGGCTAAAGTGATTGCTAAAACAATATTACCTCCGGGTGTCTTAGTAACATTAAAAGATTAGCAACTCGCTCTCACGTACTGGCGATTAGCCCGAATCATCAAACTATATTTTGGAATATAGAAGATGGGTTTGTCAGGATAGTCACCTTTAAATATCAAAATGGTAAATTTAAATGGAATAATACTAAAATATGCCACCTGCCTACAGCAAATGAGTCAACAGACAAAATTATCAGTCATGGCAAGGTTAACAAGTCCTATCAGTAATCGCTAACGATGTTAATTCAACCCCTGCAAACCTGAGATTAATTAAGTTAAAAGGTCCATTTTTCGATAATAACCTCTCAACAAATGTTTCTTTCGCATGTTACATGTCTCTCATGTGAAAAACAAACAAATAATAATCCTGCTTCTATACCAGTCTCCGTTGACTGTAAAGTTTTCACCAGCTTCGGCATAACTGTTGAACATAGAACATAGTCCAACGACTCCTTCGGCCTAGAAAGCACACCAAACAGTAAATTTTTGTGGAAGTAATGGTTCTAGAACAATGGCTGGTGTATGATCTTTAGGATGATCTTTTAATAACATAGGCATTCAAGCAAAAATAAGCTTCATTACCGAAGAAACTTTTGTATTGAAAATTTATGCATGGTTGTCAATAATGGATCGGTCTATTCATTGAAGTGGTGGTGTGAAGGCTGGTTGTATGGTTTTAATTTCAACACAAGTTGAATATTTTAAGTATGTGAACCGAGAACCAGCTTACTCCGCAATGAATCATGTATTTGTATTTCAAAGCCGAAGCCAAAAACTAAAACTTTATCCGTTTTCAATAGAACATGTTAAAATGCTCTTAGCTGTATCAAGGTATCGATAATCTTGTTACTGCCAACACCACTGGAGTTCAAGCTGCATTATTCGTTTATTTTAACATATTCATTTTCCTATTCATCACACTCACTGCAAAGCCAAGCTGGACCAAATTTACACCGCAGGGTTAAGGTGCACCTGTATTTTAGCCTAAACTAAAGGCACTTATAACATATTTCTTGAAACCGAGCATTTCGTATGGGTTTACCATCGTATATACCAAAAGAGAGGACTTTCAAATACACATAATTTGATTTCGCCTCATTTGCGACAGGTGATAAAATCGATCAAGTCATGTTTGCTAAAATTTCTGAATTTAATGATTAATTGATTGATGATACTGTGTGATCAAGCGCTTGACAAGTGTTTCGGTTAACGCTGGTAAAATTTCCACAGCCTTTTTACATTTAGCAAAAGGGAGAATAGGAGAGATTTGCACATATTTATATTTCTATACATTTATTTCCATGCATAATAGAAATGACCCGGTTTCAGGCACCTCATCATCATTAGGGCACAACTCTATTATGTGTTTAAGGTGAAAGGAAAGGAAAGGTATGTCAGTAATTACAGAATTGGTTCAGTTTCCTGGTAGTCAAAATTCAAATTACTGTAAGCATAAGATCTAAATCTCATCAATCTCAATTTGATGAGATTATTGAACTTCTATGCATTTTGATTTCTGTATTCTGTCATCTCTTATCAGCAACTCCAGTGTGCCATAATTCACCTGTAATCAGCAAATAATTCCCTAAAAACAAAATCTATTTATGAGCTTATTTCTTCAATTGATGATTGATCATTGGATTAAACAGAACAAATCAATTGAATCACTTGTTTTATAACCAATACGTCATAGAATCGCCGAAAATCTAATTTTGGTACATTTTAATTGACACAAAACATTAAACTTAATACAAATTAAATTTTAAAACATTGATTAAACATTACAAATCAATTGAAAATACCATTTTATAACCAATTGGTCTAATGTGTAAATGCCTAATGTGAAAAAAATTCATCGGTGCAGTTATGAATGTCCTTCGGCCACAACAATGTCGTGATGTATAAGATAGCATTGAAAAATGTAGAAGTCTGTCGACTCGTCCTATATATGTTTTTAACATCCCGGAATATTGATAGTGATTTAAGGGATATATCACTAATTACATAATATTTTTGTTAAAATCCTTGGTAGATAGTTATCCGAACAGCTGCTTTCTTACTTGTAAGTAATAAAAATAAAATGTTTTGCTCTAGCAGTCCTGTTTGTCGGAACTCCAGCAAACAAAGGTTGTGATCAATCCAAACTTTAGAACAACGATCTAGTTTATTTTCAAAGTTTGGGAATCGTTTTACTGTACTATCAAAATTTTGCAATCAGTGTTTTAGTCCCAAAAACGACCGATCCTTTAATATATTCTTTAATACTATTAAATTGTCCCATAATAGGATTTGTTAATTGTAAATATCAAACACTATTGCTTCGAGAAGTTGCGCGTAATTGGGACAACTAAATATTAACTTACTTAATATTTGAATGGAATTGGCTACGTTGAGTGATATATGCTGATTGATAATGGGTTTGCCACCAAGATGTAAATTTTGATGAAGGAAAATAATTGCTTGTGCGAGATTCGAACCTCAGTGAATCACATTTTGCGAATTTTGTTGGAGTTCTTGGAATGTCAATACCACTTATGTGAAACGGAGACACTCTCAATTTTGATTTCATGTACAGATCAAGTTTAGTATGCATACAAATTTACACTTTAAATTGTTGAAATAATAATCGATGTGTCTCTGTATAAATAGCAGCAACAAATAATCTGCGGTTATCAGATATGATTTGTTTAATTCAGTAAATTTTCCTGATAACCTGTCTAGTGTTATTTCTAATAGAAGTTTCTTATTTCTTATTTCTTATTTCTTATTTCTTGTTTCTATTTCTTTAGAAGTTTGAGAACAAAGAACAACATTTTGCAATATTTTGGCAAAAACCTCAAAACCTTATATAAATAAACAATCCGAGTTTTAGTATCCAATTAAGATTCCTACTTTTCACATCAAATTTCGCTCTCCAACTCATTTTACCCAAACATCTTATTAGATGTGTAAAATGTATAAGCTAAGACTAACACCCTTGACATTTTAATAAACTAAATAAATAAAAAACATTTCATACCGAACAAAATTTTCCAAACACTCATTACAGTACAATAAAGCTCGTTGCTTATGTTACTCGTAATATATACATCTAAGTTCCTTAATACTTCAACTCCTTGAAAATGTTTAAAAAAAAGATATAAACTCAAAATTAAACTGGCACAATTGCATTTACAAACCTTATGATTAAATTTCTTTTAAAGAATTTTCCATAAAGCACACACATCCACACATATACAAAATTATATGATCAGATAATTATGTCGGCATTATAAAAATATCAACATTTTTATATACGCTATTTTCATGTCAACCGTTATATGTTTTCATTTCGCATGTCATATTATGTATGTATGTTGAAATCAAACAAAATTCAAGGAAAAAGCAGGAAAAACCGAAAAAAAGAAAAGCTTGTTTACATTTTGTTTTATGATATTATGATAACAGAAGATATAATAAAAATAATAATTTTTACTGTTGTTGGTGTAAGAGACTGACAGTGAGAAGCGTGAAGCGTGGTTTAACAGAGCAAACTCTTATAAATTGAACAGAGATGGCGATACTGTATTTGCTTGTGAAATTCCCATATTAGCAACTCCGTTAAATCTGTAAAATTTATAAAGTTTTGATTTTTAAAGATGAAAGCATTGTCCAAAACAGTCAATTTGAAATCAATGTTATGCAAAAATAGATTTAAATTTTTCCATGGTTACATTTTTTGTTAGACTGAAATTGGTAATTACGATTGTAGCCATTTTGTCTTAGGATCATGCACCATTAGAACTATTGTTTTATGTACAAACCTGCGAAGTCAAGATGAATATATGTTCGAAAATTTCTGAAAGTTCTTCCCAGTGGTGCGTTTCTTCTTTTTTGGCCTCTTAATAAGCTCTACACCATTGAAAAAATTCACCGAAATAATCTGCTGTTGCTGTTAATCACCTTTTCAATGTTTTAAAAGGTACTGGAATTCTTAGAGAAACGATGTATAACGCAACAAGGGAGTTGATGTCATCGAAGGTAATTTCTCCCTTGGTTTGAATATGTGTCCCAAAAGTTTGTTGACTGTTACAAACTTGAACTTTTGAACATAGTTCCGAAATAAAAGCAACTGGTTTCTTTTCTCCTTCGATGATAGGTAAAAATATGTCAGCTATTGCGACCAAACTGGCTCAAACGACAATAAAACTTGATCACTTCCTATTTCTTTTATTTCACAAACGTAACATTGCTTTACACTTTGTTGTCCAAAAACATGCATTTAAACGCTAAATCCTAAATCCTGAATTATGAGTATTCGATGAAATTCACTTGGTGCTATTTTAATGACATATGTGAGTCTGTTGAATGTGGTACTTTTCTCACTTTGCAGAATACCGGTTTAACATTTTTTCGAAATTTTAAGGAACACTGAAAGTTTTATGCTTGTTTTCTGTGCTGGATTTGAATATTGAGCCTTTCAAAAGCATCTTTCGTGATCAAAGAGAAACCAGGTTCTGAATCAATTTCAAATTGCTGGGTTTTACCTTCTATACCATAATTTGCAATTGATTTCTTCGGTTTTTGTCCAAGTAGTTCTTCAATTCTTTGAACCATCTTACATCTTGTCATTTTTCCTTGAAATGGTCTTAAGAAGAAACTCTTGCCCATACAGATATGGGAAAACGCTGTTTTAACGTGAAGTTTTAACGCTATCCAGAACCACCAGCAGTTATCTTCGGGTTAAGCAATAATTATTTTCAGGTTTCGATAGTGCTTGGCTGTAGTATGCTAGTTCCCGTTCTGTATCTCCTTGGTTTTAAGATATGACTGCTCGGATCCTAATATTATACTTGCATTGGTGTCCAAGATAAGACTAGATAGTTTAACGCTTGTCACATGCACTTTTGAAATTTTTCAGTAGTAGGCTCCGTGCGACTTCTGCAAAGCTGGAAATAAATCGTCGATAGAAGTCTTGAAAAAGCTACATTTTCATGTACATTTTAATGTTGGCTTCTGTAAGCGTATTCAATGTGTCATCAATTCATGGCAATAGATAACTGTTCTTTTTAGTCACACCTTTGAACTTACGTCTTTATAATAAGTATAACTGTAGAATTCCAAGGGCTGTTTTCTACCGAATTATTCCATTATGTTATATATTTTTAACCAGCTCTTTGGCCTTTTATTGTTTTGCTAGTTTGGTAATCGTCTTGGTGCTTTACGGATAAGAGTAGTATTTTCGGTGTTAATACGGGTTTGAACGATATATGTTTGTTCCGTATTATCATCGTCAATGGTAAAGAAATCGACTAACTCATGTAAAGCCTTCGTTACTCCTTTTGCTTATGTTGTTGGTAGATGTTTGCTTAATAAACCAATAGTAAGCTTCCTTTTTGGCAAATGATTGGGAATTTTCGCAGAAATTTTACAAAGGTTTTTTGCATAGTAAACCATCTGTAATCATGGCATGGAGTGGTTTTCTTTGTCTTATTTTGTCTCCCCAAAGGTCACCGTCTGCCAAAGATAAATTTCTGACAAATATACATTTCTCACTCATATCTAGAATTTCTATCCTTTCTTAAATTATGACGCGTATGCCAATATGTTTATTGTCATTCATTTGTTTTGGCATCTCTTTATTGCGACATCATCATCTAAGGCTCTGTCATGAAATCTAGGCCCAGATTGCATTGATTGGTTATATTGGCAATCAACCTCATTCAACCAGTTTTCCTCTGATTTTTATTTGAAGGAAACCCTGTCCTTTTATTACTGCATCTTCACCAGTAGCCATCCTCAGGTTGTAATAAAAAATATTTTTTATTCGCTCTTGAGTTACTATATCAGGATGTATGACCGATTTGGAAACTCCGGTTTCCAATGTAAAAAGGAGCGAAACTGCTTTAAAATGAAATTAATACAAAACCTAACTGTTGCCAGCTAATTCGTTTCCAATAGTTTTATACAACTCTGTTTGACAGTTCCATCGAAGTGCTTGGAGAACTTTCTCTATATTGCTTCAAAATTTCTTTCATTTTTTCTACCAATTCTTGCTATTTTTCGTAACATCGCTGCGATGGATTGTGTAAATCTTGTATTTTTTCGTTCATGTATGTATCATTATCTACGATGGATGTTTCTAATTCCTGCACCTTTCTTGTAAAAGATTTTTTTAGCTCAAGTATTCGTCTTAATATATCAGCCATGACGGATTTATCTAACTCCTGTATCTTTCCATCGACCGAACCTTGAATTTAACATAATTTTTTTTATTTAGAGCAGTAGAGCATTTAAAATTGCTCCTATTTTCGTCATTACTTGGCTTGTCCAGTAGCACGAGTTACTTCATTTGTTTGCTGACGCTGTGGTTTCCTACTTCATTGAAATACTTTTCTCCTTTATCTTTGATCCTTATCCAAATGATTCCGTTTTAGAAGTGGCACATCTTTGCTAGTGCCTTTAACGCAATATTAATCTATTTTCTCACCCTTTTGTAGTATTCCGCAATATAAATGTGTTAATGTTGGATCTTCTCATGACTCGTTGTTGCAAAATTAATAAAAACAGATCCATGCAGCAAAATAATCTCGTCTTTACACTTGTCTATATATCGTCTATATACGTATGAATAAGTTTAGATACAACCATCCAACCGTCATACATCTTCTACATATAATTGCACCTTCATGCATAATTCGTTGTGCTTTCTCTCTTGTAGCTTTGTTTATACGCTTCTTTGTAAACGCCCTTCTTTGCGATTTGTTTATTGATGTACGTTTATCATTATACCAGATGAACATTTTATTTGGCTAAAATATACACAAATAAAATCATACTACGACCATTAATACAACTGAAATTTAATCTAACAAAAAATACATGTACATATAAAAACGCATATATTCATCCTTTTCTTTTATTATTGTGCACGTTTATCTGATTGTATAAAAAAATAAAACAAAAAAATAAACCAAAGCAGACGAATAACATGAAAAATTTTGTTTTATTTTTTATAAAATAAAATGATTGTGTGCCAAAAAAAAGGAAAAGGACAAAAATATGTTTTTAATATGTACATCTATTTTTGTTAGGTTACATTTCGGTTGTATTAATTTACGAAGTAAGAATTTATTTGTGTAAATTTTATCCATACAAGATATTCATCTGGTATAGTTTTCTGTATTATACATTGAAGACTTGACGCTTGATGCAAACTTTGTTCGATCGCTTAAATAAACGTATAACTTATTCAAAATAAATGATTTTGACGCGGGTTAGGCTCGGTGCCTCAACTCGCTACAATATATATCACGCGTTAAATCATGTATTGCCAGTTCTCCAAGCAGTAGTATATCTGAATGTTAACCCATTAATGAACGTTTTGATGCATTTGGTTAACACAATTATTTCACATTCTTACACATTTGAAGTTTTAGAAAACGCTAATATACTTCGATTTGCTCAGGTTTACTTTACTATTTGGGACGTTATTATGATTTACATTTGTTTTTGTGCTGCTTCCTTTCAATTAGTTTTAATTGATTGACTGATTGATAAAACTGTGAGACTAAACAGTGTTCTGGTTAACACCGCTCCTATTCTTTTTTACATTCAACAAACGGTAGGATAGGAGGAATTTTGATATATTTATATTTCTTTAAATATATTTTCATAGATCAAGTGATCAAGTGATTTAACCGTTTTATGACAAATACGTCATGTAATTGCCGATAATCTAATTAATATACACTTTATTTGACACAAAACTTTAAAATTAATTTAAATTAGATTTTAAAACAATTGATTAAACATTACAATTCAATTGAATTAACCGTTTTATGACAAATAGCGTAAGAACTACAGCTATTGACACACATAAGGAAAATTTCACTTTGGTTGCCGCTACTGATGCAAATTATGCACTAGGGTTTAGCAGTTAAATGATTTCTTGCACAAAATTTTATTATTTGTAAATTTTAATTAGCGAAAACTAATTAATTAACGCATAATACGGACAAATTGTATTTTTTTTAAATTATCCTATTTGATATAGTTATTGACACTCCTGGTTATAGTTAGAACAAAAAATCACTGGCAACAGTTACAGTTTCAGAATATTTTTGCATTTTACATGATATTAACTGTACTCTCGTACAGTTCTTGCATTTCATTCCAACATTTTCCAGTGTTTGAGAAAAATTGTATGTACAATTGTAGCACATGTTGCCTTTCGCAATATTATTATTTCCTAATTCAAAAACAAAACTTTCCAAAATAGAACTATTGTTATTTCCCTCATTTTTATCTTGAGCAGGTTTCCTGAAAAGAGCTAGAAGTAAACGTATAAAATATTCAAATCAATGGGAATCAAATATGAATATGTAGTGTGCCATTACATTTAAGAACTTCCACTTCTTTCTCTGTTTCTGCTTTTTGAGAAAAATTTGTAGTTACGTTAGGTTCTTCAGCCAGAGTCGAAATTTCAATAAAAATCAGAACCAATTATCATTTCACAAATAGCTAAATTTTAAATAAAAAGTAGTGATAAGGTTACCAATATTATAATTTTTTAAAGAACTATAATTTTCTGGATAGGTAGTTGTTCCTACTTTAGACTTTATCAGCTTGCGCTTTTTATCTATCTTGAAGAATCTGTTTTTTTGCAAAAGATTTCAAATCATTTTTTTCCTTTTGCTTTTGAGTTTTTGCAATTCTATGAGCTTTTCGTTTTTCTTTTTTCTACAAAAGCTTTTGTTTTTCTTGTTTTCTTCTTTCTCAGCCTTAATCCACTTCGACGAAGTTATTACAAACGGTTTTTTTAATTTCGCTGTTTGGGGTCCGGTTTTCATTGGCGTTACAGGCCAATCTAAATAATTTGTAATACACTATGTTAGAATTATATTTTGCAAATCATTTGGAAAAATCCGGCGCCAGGATTTTCATTATGCCATTTGTACTAGTTTGGCACAGCAATTTTTTAAAAGCTTAAAGGCTGCATAGTCACAGGGTTTTAAAATACGAGTAGCATTAGGATTATTGCTATAATTATGATACCCAATTTTACACATAACTCGCTCACCTTTAGAGTCATATGGGTACTATGACCATCAACAAAATAAGTTATAGGTAATTTAATGTTGTTTTGCACGAGTTATGGATGAAAATGCTTCGAGATATATTCGTAGAAGACTTCTTTTATCATCCATCCGTTATCCGAAATCTACTAGAAATTTTCCTCTGGCACCTGTTTGTATGGGTAAATCGATTTTACCATTTACACTAAATGTGCACATTACCGATAAATGAGATTTTTCAGCTCCGCGCACTTTTAGCAGCTAGCACAGATCTTGTTTGAAAAATTCGTTACTCTAGTATATTAAAATTTTTACTATTCTTTAAATAAGTGCAAAAAGAATCAAACCAACGTTCGTTATATGAAACACAGACACTCTTATCGTTATATTTAGATAACGTTTTAAAAAGCTGTTAAACCATCTTCGGGCAGGTAAGTTATTTTTAAATGGATTTGTTCTTTGGTCTATTTCAATAAAATCTTTTATTGAATTTAGGAGAATAGGGGGTCTACTATTATGAATCATCTTACTCTATTTGGGGCTATTGCTTTAATTTTCGCCCATGATTTTCCCAGGTATTTTGCCTCTGCTAGTATCGTTCTTCTCCATGTCATTGCTGGCCTTCCAACCTTTCCTTTTCCTTGTGGGTTCCAGTCTGATGACATCCTCGTTATATCACTTGATGCCTTTCTCAGTGTGTGCCCAATCCATCTCCATTTTCGTCGCTTTATTTCGATCTCAATGATAAAATCTAAAATTAGCGAAAATCTAATTTGTATACACTTTATTTGACACAAAACTTTAAAATTAATCTAAATTAGATTTTTAAAAATTGATTAAACATTATAATTTTATTAAGTTAACCGTTTTATAACCAATACGTCATGTAATCGCCGAAAATCTAATTTATATACACTTTATTTAACACAAAAATTTTAAATTAATATCAACTAGATTTTTTAAAAATTTATTGAACATAACAAATCAATTGAATTAACCGTTTAACGAACAATACGTCATATAGTTGTCAAAAATCTAATTTAATTACACTTTGTTTGATACAAAACTTTAAAATGTATCTAAATTAGATTTTTAAAAATTGATTAAATATTAAAATTAATTAAATTAACTATTTTATGACCAATTCCACCATACAATTGATATCACCCCGCTTACCTTCAACTAGTTTTAATGTTTAAAAACTCTAGAATACAAATGTTACTTCGATCATTTTTTTTGTCTGAATTTCACATTGGCTAACTGTTAATTAAGTTTTTTATGAATAACTGGTTAGACTATAGTATGGTTACATAATTATGATGTAAAATACAAAGATTAGGTTAAAGGTGGTGTTAACCTTGATATATTTATGAATATGAAACGAGAGTATATCTATCCACCTATCTATATAATTATACAATATATTATGAAAATGATTAGCTGTAATTTATTTTAGATTCAACCCAAAAATATTCAAAACGAACGCAAATTCTTATCATTTTCCAAAAAAAAAAAAAACAACATAAAACAAATGTTCTACAGACAAAACTAGCAACATATTTTTGGTATTAATTACACACAATTTTCGTGTCAGATAGACATCAATCATTTTAAAACCCTTGTAGCTAAAGTAAACATATACGGTTACCTATATATTATATTTAAATGGTGTATATGCTGCCGCTATTTTATATTTTTTGTTGCTGCTCAGCGGAAAAATGAAAAACGAAACATAAAAAAAAATCCAAAGTATGTTTTATTGTTGGTGAAAGCTTTTTTTTTTTGTTTTTAACGTTTTTTTTTTTTATATATAATTTAGAACAAAGTGTTTTGTGTGTTATCTCAATTTGTTGGTTTTTCACAGGTTTTTCATTTATTTTTTGTTGTTATGGTTCAGGTTTAATATTGTTATTCCATCGTTGTGCATATATACATATTATGGGAATATATGTATTTAGTTATATCACGGTTATTACTGCCAATTTAAATGTATCTCTATCATATTGTTACCGGTAATAAAAACTGAAATATGACAACTGTATTTTTGATGGATTTTTTTTATGTTATTCAGGGTTATGATGATATGTATATGTGTATGGAAATTAAAGATATGGGAATGTATTGTTAAAGGATTTTATGGAAGATTTATCTGCTAGCTGTTCATATTTGATGTGACATTTATCAGTCAAAAATGTATCGTTTTGTATTTTGGTTTATTGACTTTATGCGATATGATTTTTGATGATGGTTTGGCCACCATTTTTATTATGCCGTAAAAAACATAATATAATCTAACCACTTGCACAGAAGAAGTTTACATAAAACGAACATTGCTATATATTTGTTTAAAGTTAGAAACGAAAAGTTTTATTGTAGATAAACTATTTTTAAAAATTCAACAACTTTAGTTTGAGTGATCAAAATTAAAAGCATAAAACATTTAGAGTTGAACTTTTACTAAACTATTGTTACTTGTAATTCGTTCAGAAGGTTAAATAGTTTCTGGTGATTATTTTATGAGTGTAAATCAGGACAAAAACTTTGATAAAATTGATTAAATAAAAAAGAGCATTATCAAAATATAGCCAACTTATGCAATTCTGCATATCCATAGATCATATAAGATACATCTTTATAATTAACAATGATAGAAGACAGTTCAATAAGCCAAAACCATTTCAAAAACCATAACTCATGTAGAGTTTTTTGCTTCTCATAATCCCCCGCAATGTAGTGCTGTGGTGAGATTAGATGCCATTTAATGCCGTGCTTACTCGAAGAGGTAATAATGTTTAATTCCCTTATTTTGCTAGCTTTTAAAAATTTGGTGCCATTGTTGCAAAAAATGTCTGTGCATATTCCTCATATGCATATGACTTATTACTTCTCCATTTTGATACTCTGCCACTAAAAAACCCAGCGTGATCAATTCCGGACTTTAAAAATGGTCTACCAGGAGCTAATTTTAATTCTGGTAAATCTCAAACATTTAGTTGTCTAATCAAATTTCTGGCATTTATAATCCAGTTCTTCGTTCGAATATGGGCTAGTGTCAGTTGGATAGCACCATATATAATTAATTTATGGCTTTCTTAAATTATTAAATTCGATTATGCTATTATGTAAGAAATCGCTCACTCTTAGTCATGTATCCATGCATTTCATTCTTGTATTGACCCAGTTGAAAAGCTCATCAAACAAATTTTCGTTATTTACTGCTACTGCTATTTACTTTGTATCAGGAATGTCTTCAGATTTGAATTCCGAATTTTGAATGGGTCGAACAGTTGCAATACCTTGGATAATAATTTTCCCTTTCCTATAATAATTTCTGACTTAGTTTTGATTAAGTTTATTTTAAGTACAAAGTGTCTAAATGAGGATTCCATGATATTCCTAAAGTGTTTATTGTTTCATCTAGTGGAATGTTCCTAGAGGAGATGGCCCTTGAATTTTCCGGTTTTTGGTTTATATCAGAATTATTTCTTGCCCATTTGCGAAACTGACACCCGCCTTTATTTAAGAGGCCTATTAGAGTTTCTTGTACAACAGTGACGGACAGTGACAGCATCACTAGCGGAAAACAAATCATCTACGTAAAAATCTTGTGATGCAATATTGGCTGCTTTTGGGAATTATTTCATTTTATTGTACGGTAACTGTTGGTATGGATAGCCACCTATCCACCTAACGCTGTTCCAAGGGTTGTTGTTGTTAAATTGTATTGTTTGATGGGTTTCTCTCCAGAGTATCTTTTGTTATTTTTGATCATCTATTTGTACTTATAGTTGACGGTACATTTTCTCGATGTCTGCTGGATAAACCATTTTATGTTTTCTCCATCATAGTAAGAAAGAAATAATTTCCTTTTGCAATGTTGAACCGACAGATCTTTGGTCTTTTAGGGTTTTGTTTTTGTTGTTATTTTTTTGCCGTTTACTATACATCATTCTTAAGTATGACTGGGTAGTCTGTACCCAGCAGTATGTTTATTTTGTTTGGCACGTTAAAGTTGCCCCCCCCCGGGCAAGTTCCAAGCATTAAATCTGAATTCTGGTATAGGTTCCCCACTAATTGGTCTAAAATTAGTGCACTTATTTCCAATTAAAATTTAGAGAGTATCTCGGCTCAATTTGGAAATTAAGCCATAGATCTGATACATTACGAAGACAAATTAAAGCTAAACGTCAAATCAAAAAAAGGAAAGCAGAATCTGCGCCTGAGGTTAAACCAACGCAGGGTGTAAGAAAATAACATCCCCAACGACAAACATCTATGCACCTAGTAGAATATACATAAAAGTGTTTACTGGAACCAAAACAGAGACCACTGCAGCCAGTTAATATACCCAACAAAATTAATTTAGAAAAATTGCAGAAAAATCAACAAATACATAAAGAAATACTTCCTTTACTCATTAGCACACTTAGTGTCAGTAAAAATGAAGCAAATAAACTATACATATAAAGTCACGGCACTGAATTCTACCGTTTGGAAAGTAAATGCATTTAATCCAAAAGCTTCGTTTCATGCTTACCCAAAAGCTTCGTTTTATGCTAACATTTTACAATGCTGAGAGCATTGATAGGGTATATGGGATCAAAGCAATCTTTACTATAAAAGTTAAGAATGGCTATTACAACTGTCAAGTGTAAAATTACACACGCAAATACCTTAAAAGGGAGCCTAGATATGTAAAGTGCGCTGGGAAGTATCTATAAAAAAAGACAAACAAAACTAAGAACGAACCAGTGAAATATATACACTACTATGGTAATCATCACCCAGGAAATTACAGAGGCTATGCCGTAATCAACATTTTGTTAAGCATATCATGTTCCAAGCGAAATTTACTCTCGGAGATTTCAACATTTTTTGATCCTTTGGGCTGGGTATTGCCATCGATTATATCTGTGAAAATACTTTTCTAAAAATTATGGATTCGAAACATTAAATGGAATAATGAAATCTCGGCAGATATCAGTCAACGCAATGGAACAGCATAAATTTGAATTTGCCTAAACTTGAAACGATCCAAATTCATCGACATTTTTTCTTTTCTTCAAACACGAAATCGATCCAAATTCATACATTTTGTGATGCTTATAAACCAGCATATGCAGCCATAGTTTATCTACGTACTGAAGATTCAACAAGCTGCATTAATACATCACTTATCATAGCAAAGGCCCGCGTGGCACCAATCTATGTGATAAAACTAATCAAATTTTCTCAAAAGGTTTTCCGATATCAACAGTATCCAGTGTTTTCTTGGACTGACTCAAAAATTGTATTAGCTTGGTTATCAGGTTATTCGCGAAGATGGAACACTTTTATTGTAATCGCACGTCAAATCTTGGAAATAATACCTAGAAGTCAGTGGCACTATGTCACGTCTAAGGAAAAACGTGCTGACGGATCAGTCCAGAATTACTTCCAAATTTCAATCTTGGTCTCGACATCCAAGCACTCCTCAATGGAGAACATATTAATGGTAAAGATGAGATTTGGTCATAGCCACCATTTATTGACAACGATGGAATATTAAGTGTGGGAAGACGACTTTCGAATTTTGACATGCAACTCTTCATAGAGTTACCAACGACATAACCATGACGTTTGAGGAAATGACAACCTTGTTTTGCAAAATTAAAGCATTGCTCAATTCACGCCCATTATGCCGCATGGCCGCCGATCCTGATGATTTACTAATGCTAACACCATGACACTTCCTAATTGGTGAAAATCCCAGATGTATTCCGGAGCCACATCTTCAAACAATCCCAGTGTCATGGCTTAGCAGTTGGCAAAATATTCAACAACGAAATCAGGGCTTTTGGAATAAATAGTCTATTGAATATCTCTATACTTTACAACAACAATTCAGTTTCAATTCCCCGATTTTTTTTTACATTTTTTTGCTTTCTATACAATCTGTTTTAAAACCTCTCCTAATTTTTTTGCAAATATTTTTTAAAGGGCTATCTAATGTTAACGTCGGTAACTAACGAAGATAATAAAGTCATTGATTACTGTATCACAAAGCAGTTATTCATACATGGTAGTAAGTTCCCGCACAAAAAAAGAGCAAACATACATAGCAATCACCAACTAGTAATATAACAATTTAAAGTAAAATCCCCTACTGTAATATACGCAAGGAACATTAAGAAGAAAGATTAAGAAATTCCGACACCAGAATATTATGCCTTCAGTGAAACCCTACAACTTAACATTACCAATAAAAAAATGGCACAGTTTCTGAAAAAAAAATAGTCACAAATGGAAGAAACCAACGCAAAAACCTGTGCTACTAGTGTACTCGGATGCCAAAATAACAGGAAGAAATCGTGGATGATACCTGGAAGAAAATTGAGAAATGTCATCAATTTAAACAACAATTGTGTCAAAACTCAGCAGAAATTAGAAGGCAAAAAGGGAAATACACTGAGGAAATTCACATCAAAAAAACCAGCATCAATCAGAAACATGCGCACGGTACATAAATGTGTCAGAATGGCCATCGAAAAGTTTACCAACATACTAAAAATTAGGGATGCATTATAGTTGGAAATTATGAAGAAGCAATCAACACCAATCAACCAAAGGAGACGAAAGTTATAAGTGCCATAAAGAGGTTAAAGAATAACAAAACTGGTGAATTGGACAACATCCTAGCTATCACTTTTAGTGCAAATTTGAAGTATTGGTAGAATTCAATAATTGGCCATGACCTTCTTGGAGCGTATATCTTACGTGTAACCAACTATCACATATAAAATTAGTAGGTTAGCTTTACAGCTGGGAGGAGCTGCAAGGATCACACCAATGCAATAATTCGGATAATAGATAAACAATCTATCGAATGAAATTCCCCACTAGATCTGCTCTTCGTAGACTTTAGAGACGCATAGGATACACACTTCAAAAGCTATCAAGTGACCTTACCAGGATGTCATTAGAAAGGAAACCCACGAGGAAAGTTGGAAAACTACTATTGACATGGAAAATAATTAGGCTAACTAAAGCGAAACAAAAATAGGTCAGACATGGGGAGAGTTAAATGAAATATCCTCCAATAGAGTGAAATGGTCTAGTATAATAGACTTTTCCCCTAAATTGGGAATAAATGGGGAAAAATAGAGAGTTTCAAATGGTCAGCTAAAAGAACTTTTTTATCTAATCTTTTTTGAAATTATTAATTGAAAATGTTCAAGTCAAAAATTAGATATTCACAATTTTAGCCTTGTAAATATATTCCATAATATTTAATATATTTTTGCCATTGTATACTAATAAGTCACTCTATCTCTCATTTCAGTATCTTGCAGCACAGTAACGGTTACAAAATGTCAAGCAGCTCTACGAACACTCCAGGCATTTCCATTCTTTCGTCCAACATGCCTATGCAAAGAACCTGGTATCGATCCAGATTGCAATTATTTTCGTGATTTTCTATTTGATCATCCGTGTGGATTTGTTCTTAAGAAAGGTAAGATTAAAATTATTTATATTTTTATTTTTGGTAAATTATGTTCTTCATTCCTATAAAGCTTGTATCCTTATCAGTATTATAATACAAACCAGCGTTTCCTAAAACAATATTTTTTTTTATACAACAACAAAACACCATAAAATTTTAAATTTTCCATTTTCTTCGAAATCCAAAAACCACATGAGAATTTAAATACATAAAAAATTATGAAACATGTTCTACTAACAATAACCAGTATAAAGAAGCTTAAAGCTCATCATATTGATCGCAATAATATTATATATTTGTGTTGGTTTTGCCGCCACAAACATCTTCGCTGGTTTACAAAAAGTAGCTAATTAACATTTTGAAAATCGAAATCGAAACGTACGAATGTTAAAACAATAAAGCTCATATCCGTCGAAAACAAGGCAAACGTAAAAAAAAATCAAAAAAAAAATCACAAAATAAAAAAAATTAATTTGAAAAATTATTTTCATTTTTCATTTCGTTTTTCCGCACACACACACACACACACGATTCATTTTATTTGTATATCCATTAAATAGAAAATCCTTTTCATTACCATAAACACACTCAAAACAATTTTGCTGTTGTTGTTTTTGTAACAAAACAGTTAGTGTACCTCATCATCATTATTGTTTGCACCATTGAAAAAAAGGAAAACAGTGTGAGAAAGCTTTAAGACGAATATAAATAAAATGGTACTACACAACTGGTACACAACAACAAAAATATTTCAATATACATTTTGTACCAAATACAACATGAAAATTATAATTATTTGAATTGCGGCGAAAGAACGAAAGCTTCTCACACTTTCTATATTGTATTAACACAGTAGCTATATAGTACTGATAGTAGCGCAACATCAAAAACAAGTAGATATATAGAGTGAAAAAAAAATGCTTCAGAATATTGGGGTAATTCATTTTCCACATTTTTCTTTATATTAATTTTTTTTTTCTTGTATATAGCTTTTTAAATTTAACATTTTGGAAATGTTAAAAAAAAAGTTATAATGGTTACGATAATATTATGTTTTTTAAACTTAAAAATTATTATAATTCTAAATTTGGGATGGTGTTGTTGGAAATCTTATAAAAAATAAGAAAAATTACGAGAAAAAAAAAATTGGTACGAGAGACAGTGTCGAGAAATATATATATATATATATATATATATATATGTATACATTGTACGATAAAGCTGACGATGATACTATCTTGTTTTGTGTTGTTTGGTGCTTTATTGTGAAGTAGTAAAATTTAATGAAGAAAGTTAATTAGAGTATAAATTTTCTGCGAAAAAATCTTGATTTGTAATTACGAATTTTCGGATTTTACATTTTTTTTTTTAAATATTTATGATGGTTGTTAATCTAGTGCTCAACGACTACTTAGCCATAATTTCGGTAGTAATTAGGTGTAGACTTCACAGTTAGCCGATAAAATTATTATTTATAATCGTGTTGAAGTGGTTTCTGAAATACGAGTTTCTGGTTCAAATTATAATCATTCATTAAATATATTTAATCCTCAAACGTAAGCTGTCTTCTAATATCGTATAGAAAAGCTTAAAAGATTAAGTTTTAACTTGAAACAAAAAACGCAGATAATAGCCAGTTAACCGTTTGAATCAAACTACTTTGGTTTTAAATTCAAAAGCAACAATATTCAAAACTGCCCTATATTATGTATATTTTGACATCTAAAATTTTTCAATGTTTTCTAAGCTTACAGTGAAAGTGAACGGAAATTAATGTTTGCTAGTCGGATTCTTCACTTGATCAATTTGAAAAATATAGTTTCCCGTATGATACGTTTGAGTTTAGTTTTTACCAAAATTTTCGTCACTAACAAATTGTGAATTTTTTTAAACATTTCTTTTTAAGTTCACACGGATGTCAATATTAAATGCTATTTTGGAACGCAAAAGCATTACGAAATATTTGATCTGCTTTTCCTGAATTTTCACTAAAACTTTTTTAGCTTATATTTGCCTGAGGTGATTTTGTTAGTTTTATTTATTGGTTATGTCTTTGTTGCCGTTTTAAAAGTGCTTTAACGTTTAAAAACATTTGATTAACTTTCCCCTGCAAATAAATACTAATCCATAATTAAATAAAATAATAATATGATAATATAATTTTTAAATGTCATATGCTGTAATAAATTAGATTAGTTTTTTGCTTCAAATATGCACATAATTAATATATTGCATCATTAAAAATATAAAATTAAAAAAATTATAATACAAATTAGATTTCAAAACAATTGATTAAACATTACAAATCAATTGAATTAACCGTTTAATGACAAATACGTCATGAAATCTCCGAAAATCTAATCTACCCTTTATTTGAAACAAAACTTTAAAATAAAGACGAATTGGATTTAAAAAAAATTATTAAAAATGACAAATCAATTGAACTAACCATTTTTTGACAAATACGTGAAGTAATCGCCAACAATCTAATTTAATTACACTTTATTTCACACAAAACTTTAAAATTAATATAAATTAGATTTTCAAAACAATTGATTAAACATTACAAAACAATTGAATTAACCGTTTTATGCAAAAATCTCATGTAATCGCCATAAATCAAATTTATTTACACTTTATTTCAAACAAAAATTTAAAATTAAAATAAATTAGATTTTAAAACCATTTTTTAAAAATGATAAATTAATTGAATTAACCGTTTTATTACAAATATTTCCTCAAAAAGAACTGGGGTTTTTGTTTGAGTTGTTTGATGTCAAATCATTTATGGATTCCATATTAGTGATTTTTAAATCATTTTTGGAAAGGATTCGGTCTAAAGTTGAAGAAATTCTACCGGGAACAAAACAAGTTGGTTCATCTGGGTGTTTTAATAGTATGATTTTGTTTGAGGTTATGGTGTTATAGTAAGATTGTTGACCCATTTTTTGGCCATAGTGTAATTTTGTTTACGGCGTTTTGCATTAATGTCTCCAGATTTAACTACGCGATCAGGTTTAGTACTTAAGATATAGCTACAAGGGTTAATGTTGGCTTAGATAATCCTATATTTACGGCAATACTCTTAATTCTACTAAGTGAAATAGGTGTTATACCATCATGTGTTAAATTAGTAGTATTTAGAATAATAAGTGTTCTATCTAACTTGGAATATTGCAGCTGGACAGACTGAAGTTCCTAACTTATCCAAGTCATATTTCCGTGAGCAAACTTACTCATGGTTGATAGATTTGGATGAAGTATTCGAACTCTACTTTTTCAAGAATTATGCAAGGGTTCCATAAAAGACACTTTATACTTTTTTTTACTTATGCCAATCATAAGTTTATGAGGATTGCATGTAGAACATGGTAATATTTATAACAGCTTCCTTCCTTGAAAATTATATTTATATATTTATAACAGCTTCCTGCTTTGAAGATTTTATAATCATTGTGTGATTCGTCAATCCATTGATGATTTCCTTGATATTCGGGATCTGTTGTAGTTCCTCTACTTGTGCTTTGAGTTCTGCAAAAATGTGTTTTGTTGGTGTTTGGCTCTTTTGTAGCACTTTTCGGTTAATAAGCACTACATCCTTGTAGTAAGCCGCATGATCTATATTGCAGTATATGCATTTCACTGGCCTTTAGCAGTTGTTGTTGGAGGTGTCCTTCCTTTATCTATAGACTCAACAACAAGAGCAATGCTTAGAGCCTCAAAACGGCTGCCAACTGGAGTTGGGGTTGGATTATTTGCGGCATTATTAATTAATTTAAGATTTTTTTTTACAACAACTTGAAATTAGTTAGAATGGTCAAAAAATAAAAGAAATAAATTTTTATGATCAATAAACACAATAAAAAATTTAATAATTTTTTAAAAAATTGTTCTGTTCAGCAATTAACTAAACAATGGCAAACAAGTTTAAATTTAATTTAAAATAAGATAAACCCCTAAACTGTTTAAGTACAATTTTTGGTGAATTTTATAATTCACTATCTCAATATGTCTATCCGGAATTTGAAAACACAAAGTATCGGGAGTTTTAGACACATGTAAAGTTATCCCATGATTTTATCCCAGGAAATGAAAAAAATTCATCAGGTAACTCTACTTAAATAAAACCGCCTATACATTTTTGTATAAAATAAAAGTGAGTAAAATAAAAACATCCTAACAATAAATGAAAAATCCGAGGAAAAAATTCTGAGAAAAAATTATGAAAATCGTCCAGCGGGAACTTGCCGAAAATGTGATATTTTTTACCAAGAAATGCACCAGCTGAACAATCCATTATATACACGAAGTCCGTACTACACAGAATTTAAAAACATTTCGGACAGTATTGTTGAGCAAAATACATCCGAAGGGGAAAAAGCAATTAAAACGTTTTATAAACCTGAAAAAAAGATTAAGTTATAGTTGACAATTATTTTTAAACCATAAAACGCCGAACGAGATAAAATGTAGCTTTAAGTAAGTTACCTACAACACAGCTGCGTTTCCTGAAAGAAATGTACAAACGGAATATATACGTTTCTGACAGATACAATCTAAACATTCCAAAGAATCTTAAAACCGTTTGTACCATTCGAAATAAATAGAAGAGGAACAGTTTAGATGAAGAAAAATCTTTAGCGTCGCTTCGTACTGTTGAAGAAGGTTGGGCAAAAAACAGTCGTTAGGCTATTCACCATCTACACCAAAAAAAAGTACTTTGATCTTCAAATAATAAAGTCAATAAAATCCATGACGCCACCAGAAGCAGGTAACGTTTTACTTAAAACGGCCATTTTAAATAAAAGGAATGTTAAAGAGGAACCTGATGCATCTGAGTCGTGGAATAAACCAATAAAGAATAATAATAATAATCAACAAAGTATGCCCATGTGTTTTTTACAAAATGGTGTTGTTAATGGCGAAAATTATTATTTTACGTGCGCGTTCGATTCGTTTACATGCTGCGTTATAAATATATTTAATTTTAAATTTGATGGATCACTTGAAAATGATTTTTGCCACCTAATTACAGCCTTGAAGTTGATGTAGCAAAAAAATACAGATTTTATTTTTTAACAGTTGTATACGGTCTGAAACGAGACTGCATTTCAAACATAACTCAAATTTCGTATTACAAAAAGAAAATTTGTGTAGCGCGCAATCGTTAAAAGTTTCAAATCTTGTGATAATACTGTAAAAGACCTGCTAAACTACTTACTGATAGACCACTTTAAATTAGAAAAGTTGGGAATGCAAAACTTAGAAAATTGCTTAGAAGAAAACGGCATTTCTACTTGCCCTAATTGCGACAATGATTCTGCTATTTGGAGTATTTTTACGAGCCAAACTATATTCATTTATGTTGAACCTCTACAACATCCTACAACATTAATCGCAATCACCAGAATTCCCACTTACATTAAGCCGCGTATCCACTATAGAGTTTTTTACGTCGAGATAGAGAAAACTCTCGCGTAGAGTAGTGTATACACCCTGTAGAGCTCTACAGTAGAGCTCTACACACACTCTACGTGAGAGTTCTATTGCGTAAAAACTCTACAGTGTATACGCTATTGTTTTAGGTTTTGTGGAGCTCTACATTAGCTCTACACTCAATATAGCATGCTCGATAAAGTTTTTTGCTCTACAGTAGAGAAAGTAAATGTATAGGTCCACGTAATTTAAAATTGAATTGGTCATTTCTTTTGGGTGCATGTGTGCATTGGCAATTAAATATTTAACGACATTTCTATATGATTTCGATGGTAATCCGCTTTCAATATTGTTGAAATATTTAAAATATTGAGGTTGGGCACCAATTAAATTTTTTCAAAACACACCCTATACCTTATACCTATACCTATACCTATTTTTCTCTGGCTGGTATAGATTTTGAAGGAGGAAGATTTTAAAAAGGGATTCACTTAAAGTTTCAATCTTGACATTATGGTAAATTACGGGTGAAATTTGGGATTTAATTTTTTCTTTATCAAAAAAGACTACCATCACAAAATTTTAACCTGATTAGGATACGCGATATCATAGATGGATTTCAGGCTTTAATAGCTGGGTTCCACACAATAATATTACTTTCAAGTGCAAATTTCTGTCTTAGGGCCCCTTACAACTACTGATAAAAGGCACAGGCTGTTGTCTTTATATGTTGTCAAACAATGGTTCCTTTTTTAGTAGTTATATTTAAGTTATAGTAGTTATATTTAAGTACTGTTCGTAATTCAATTCAAAATTCCTGAATATTCTTGCGTCACTAATTTCACTTTAGCACTTGATATTTGAAGGGGATATTTTGTAGAATTATCTTTTCGACCTCATTTGATTAGTTTGGCAAAGCAATATTTTATCTGAAGATTTTCGTAAGTGCGTATTTTCTTTTGAATGATCGGAATAACCAGATGCAGTAACATATTGAAATTAGTATATGACATACGTAGAAAATTGTCATAGGCGTTTGTAACGTTTTCCTTAATTTCATTCATTGGTATACGACGATTGCTTCATTTTCGGGATCCACACTCGCTCCCAACATTTTCTTTTTTTTTCTTAAATTAAAAAAATAGCGGCATTAGCAGCATGTTTTTGACGAAAGCTCAATAAAATAAAGTAGTAGCTGAGTGTTCTACCGTAGAGAAAAATAGGTCTACAGTGTATACAGTCTGTAGAGCGCATGGTAGAGTTCTACTTAACATTTCTCTACGGCTACTCCATGGAAAGCGGTAGAGTCGTAGAGACGTTCTATAGTGTTCATACTGCTTGTAGAGACTCTACACTCTACACTCTACGCTCTACCGAAAAAACTCTATAGTGGACACTTGGCATTACAGCATATGGTAAAAAATGTATAATAAATTCGTTCGTAAATTACGCAACAAATGGAGCTCGTTATGTGAACTTTTGTCATCTAAATGAACGCTGGGACATACATAATGACTTATCAGAAATAGTCTCCTAAATATACATTTATTTTATACAAAAATGTATAGGCGGTTTAATTTTAGTAGAGTTGCCTGATGAATTTTTCTCATTTCCTAAAATAAAATCATGGGATAACTTCACATACGTGAGTTTTAGGAAACATTTTTAAAGTTTGGGTGCTGCAGCATGAGATGACCGAACTTATTAATAAATTCAAGAAACCAAAACTACTGTAACTCTAAAAATTGTTCATCCGCGATTGAATTAAATTACATCTGGCTAATGGATTTTATCCAAAATATCAATTTTATAATTTTTTCCGAATAAAATTCCACCGACTTTATAAAATTTGTTGGTTTCCCCTATTACAACTTATTATCGCCAATGATAAAATGGTATGCGTATGTAGAATTTCTTTTTGTTTAACAGTTGAACAGTTGCAGTGACTAACAAACGATATTTATAACTGTCCAAAAACTAAAATTTTTAAAATATCTCTTCATTTTAATTAATAAAATAAATCCGAGGAGAGCATTTCATTTTACAAGCTTTAAGGGGCCTTCATTCAGTTGCTTTAAAAAATTTTTGTTTGGGGCTCTAAGTTGGCCCATAGTTTTTGTTTTTGTAGTTTCAAATAACTTTTTTTAATGTAGATAATTTATTATGATCTAATCTGTATCAGAATAGTTTGCATCCGAAACTTTCTTTATTACTTTGTAAGGTACAGATTGGAGTTCAGTTTAAAAATAAGGTATATACTTGGCATCTGGGTTACTATTTACAAATGGTTCAAAATAATTAAAAGAATTATATTAATTTATATATATATATATATATATATATATATATATATATATATATATATATATATATATATACAGCCATTTCCTGTGAAATCAGACACCCATACTGCCCACGAAGGTATCCAATTATTTTGAAATTGAAAGAAATGGTTACTCTGAATAAAAATCAATAAAATTTGAGTAAAAACTCAAGAGGTTTAAAATTCGCTGAGTTTCGTTACAATTCGTTTTGTCTGAAATTCAAACGTTGACATTTTTCAATTATGTCTTAAGTATTCCTTCTCAAATTTTCACGTACAATTTTACATACTTTTAAATAAGCGTATTAAAAGTTTGGTGTTTTGTACAATATATCCTTTTAATTTAAGTTTTAAATAGTCTTTTGCTGTAAAATTTAACTACTCCCCGTTTTATTTTTATTTTTTGAATTTCATGTCAATCAAGAGCAAATTTTGTTGCTAAAATCATTCTAAATTGGTTACACTTATGTTGTTCTTGAACAACCGTTGTTGCAGAGACCATGTTATTTTGGCTAATATCTTATTGTTTACAAGCTACTAACTATTGCTTGAAACCAAAATCCTAATTACCTAATTTCCTTGGTTTGCTACTTGCAAACCACAAAGACCATTGCTAAATTATTGTATTTGGTTCTTAAATGTTGGTCTAAAAATAAGTCAGTCATCATTTGGTAATGAATAATTATGATTTGTTATGCTGATATCGAGCAGTTTTGAGAAAATTAAAATGTGGTGTGTATGGAAAATCTTTTTCAGTATTTAAATATTGTACATATCATGTATATTTTGGGTCAATATTTCACAGGCATAACGTCATGTTAGTTTAAAAGATGATAGCAACTTTGCATTTCCGAAAATCGTTATCCCCTTTTGGAGGTTATTGATTTCTTTCCAAAGTCATACCTATTATGGAAAATTGTTTACAGTGAGTTATCTCGAATTAATGTACAGGCCCAGAACAAGTACAAGATATTTGATGAAATTATATTGGGTTCTTAAATTTTGATTTAATAATAGTTCATTCGTTAATTGAATAACTAATTCTTGTGTGCGATGTCTACGTATTAACTATTTTCCAAAAATTAGAAGATTTATTTTCAGAAATTCAGTATTGTGCATATTGTATGTGAGTCATTCTTTCAGACAGATGATCATATTTTAGTATTTTCGAAAGTATAAAAAAAATTTCAATTAATAATCTTTATCCGTCTATTGATTCTAACAAAAATATTATAGCTGGGAGAAAAATGGAAAAAGCGATGCTCTCGATCTATGATTCAGAATTCATTATTTAAGTGACGTTTATGTTAGCTTGGCATAAATTATAACCACGAGCATTTCGACTTTATTTTTATTATCTAAAGGTTGTACTAAACATTAATATATTTTTGCGTAACTATAACCATATATTTTGTGGTGACTTAAACAGAGTTTAAGTTAAAATGTTACAGAAAAGACCTTTAAAATAATATTATTATCATGGCAACCACATAGAAGCACTAAATGGTTATTTCAAACATATATTTTCTCTGCGTGCATATATATATATATATATATATATATATATATATATATATATATATATATATATATATATATTTATATATATATATATATATATATATATATATATATATATATATATATATATATATATATATATATATATATATATATATATAAAACTGTCTCCACCTTTAAATTTTTATAGTTAAGTGTTACTTCAAAAATCCGGTACACACATTTTTTAACCTATAAATTTGAAACTGAAATATTACGTAATTGTTTTGTCTAAAAAAAAAAATTCAAAATTAAACTTAAACATAAAAGATAACTTTTTGATAAGACAACACAAAAAATCTATTTAATATCCAAATTAAAAAGTAGCCTCATGTGAATATGAAACGAAACACAACAAAAGCAACAACAACAAAAAAAACTTTTCAGGATCCATTCAATTTATAACACTATAACTTTCTTGTATATAGCTATTATATATCCAAAGTAATAACTTTAAGATATCTTTTTGCACAAAAGTAACAAAACTTAGACAAAAATGGTAAAAACTTAAACAAAAATTTATTTAACTTTATTGTTGGAGATACGAAAAAAAAAAATCTTAAAATTTATTTAAGATTCTTTAAATTTTATTTATTTTTTTTTTAAACTATATAAATTAAAAAAGCATTCGTCGTATTGTTTAAAAATGAAAAGCTTAACAAAAAAATTTTCATTTATGACTTTTATATAACAAAAATTATACTAAAAGTAAACAATAAGTAATATGCATGTTTGCTAATATTTTTTTTTCTATATGCTAGATACCTAGCTGTCTGTGTAAATATATGCATATGTAATATGAGCAAAACACTTTTTTTATTTCAAAAAGAACAGTACATAAACCAAAAGTGCAATAATTATAAAAAAAAAACGAAAAACTCTAAAAGTGTTGTGCTGCAAACTTTTGATTTTATATGCAACTAACACTATACAGAACATCGGAGGAAAAGTTTACTTTTTATGATGTTGTATGCTAAATATAATTTTTAAGCAAAGCTAAGTGTTAAATGCTTTGCATAAATATTATGTAATAAACATTTTCAAACAAAACTGTTTTTATGAAAACGACAAAGCGTGTTTTGAATTACTTTAAAGCACTGCTTGTAGTAGTACAGATGAAAAGCTCTTAATTTATGATTAATATATATATATATATATATATATATATATATATATATATATATATATATATATATATATATATATATATATATATATATATATATATATATTATTTATGTAAGATTTGGATTACGCTATAATGTTGGTTCTAGGTGGCACTGGTTGTATATTTTGCATAAATTCTCTTAGCTTCATTATAAAGTTACTGAAATCGTCTATATTTGTGTTCGAATTTTTTACCACCAACTCACTCCGTGCTTTCAAAGTATATCCATATACTAAATCAGAAGAAAAACTTTAGCCTACATTTTCTTTAATCGTAAACCTCACTCGCAGAAGCACTAGTAGCAAATAACCACTCTATTTTGCTCTATTGACTCTTTCTTTGGCTCTTCTTGGTTCGCCTTTGGCGTTCGTTCTAATCAATCTATCAATCAAATCTTTGAGGAGCATTTTAGTTGCGATTGACTACACTTAATTATCGTTATGGCAAACACAACACGGAACAAATATGGTTTAAAGGTATTTCTTCTTTTTTAAGAATTGGTATGATATTGAACACTTCTTTAGTAGAAGAATCATCTAGCGGTTTTAACCCTTAAAGGCTATCACGACATTTGTTTAGTCATTGCTATTTCAAATTGTTTGGCTTTATCTGAAAGATTTTTTTCTTCGACGTCACGTCTAGTAAAATTTGTAATTTTCCGAGTTTCGATTTTATTCCCATAATTTTCTTATGACCATCTGACATTCTATACCTTTCCATTTGACTTTTGCCTCCAACTATCCCAACATGATGTGCAGATGTCTTTTCGTTTCAGGATCACAAATACCCATTATTGGTGATTCGTGTTTACTATGACTGCGCTCACCAAAAGAAAAAAAAACAGTTTCCGCTTAAGGGATTAGCGCCATCAAGTCTTGGAATATCTACTAAGATAACAAATCTGAATATTAGTCCCATTAGAGATCATAGTATCCAGTTAAAGATGCCTGCCTCAGTTTTTCAAAAGAAGACTTCTCACCTTCCGATGATCGAAATTGACATTTCCAAATTAGATCATCTGGATATATTGGAACTTGCTGATCCAAACTTTTACATACCAATAAAAATCGATATTTTAACTGGATCTGACTATTTCTTCAATATATTACGACTAGATCGGGTTATAAATAGCCAAGGATTCGTACAGGCCCAAGCCACCATTGTTGGTTAGGTTATAAGCTGGACAATTTAATCAAGCTTCTAATGCAGGTTTTAATTTGACTAAGTCCAACACGAATTTTTTATGGTAGAGTGTGATCTGGATTTTTTTAATTGAGGAGGTTTTGGGAAATTGAAGAGGTTTCGTTCAAACCAAAGTTAATAGAAGATTAGTTGGCTTGTGAGAAGTTTTGTCTCAAATGTCACCAAAAACATACACCATTTACATTTTCGGATGCTAACATTGGTTTTTCAAGCCATTTAGTAGTTCAACGACATTTGGCAATGAAACGACGATGTGAACGAGACAAAGAATTAAAGGAGATGTACGTGTCATTTATGGAGGAATATGAAAGCCTCAACACATGTTGGCCATTCCAAAGGTGGATTTAAACAAAAAGTGTAACTTTTATTTGCCACACTAGAATCACGTCTCAATTGAGAGTGGTGTTTGACGCATCTGCTAACCATAACTCCGGTAACAGCGTGAATGGCTGTTTGATGGTAGGTCCAATCATACAGTACAGTTTAATTGCCATTATTACAAATTTTGATCCACGAAAAAGATGCCAAGTTCCAGAGAATCGTATGAATAGAATCATCCAAAGCAGGAAATAAAAGACTACAAGTCGTTAACTGTAACATATGGAACAGCTAGTGCACCATTTCTTGCAACTCGTGTCATAAAACAAATTGGATTGGAAGAAGCAGATGACCAAATGAGGTTGCAGGAATAATCATAAATTCTTTTTATATTGATGATGTGTTAACGGTGCACACAATACCGAGAAAGCTAAACTAATCCAGTGGAAACTTATTCAACATCTGACTGCAGTGGGATTTAAATTGAGGAAATAAGTGTCTTATTCGAAAGCAATTTTAAGCTCATTACCACCAGAAAATCGAGAGTTAAAAAATCTTGATTTGGATTCTGAGTCTGCTCCCGCTAAAGCACTCGGGATATATCGGAATCCACAAAAAGATATATTTTTCTTTAAAGTTACCCTTGAGAAAAACACCGTGTATACGAAGCGTCGGATTCTTTCAGAAGCTTCAAAAATGTTTAATCCGCTTGATTGGCTAGCTCCCATAAAAATTTAAATTAAAATAATTTTCCAAGGATTATGGTTACAAGAGCTTAGTTGGAATGATCAGATACCACAAGAAAAAATATTTGAATTGATAAGGATAAAGGAAAATCTACCTTTCATAGAAGATATTCAGGTTCCACGATGGCTAATGACAGATTGAACGGAAAAAAAGTGGGATGCAGAATTAAATTTTGGGCATAGTGTGTCTCAACCATTGTCCTTGCATGGTTATCATCAAATCCACGGAGGAGGAACACTTATGTTACAAATAGGGTAACAAAAATTTTAGAAATGTATTGTCAGCTAACCTAATACCCAATTCGTTATGGTGGCATGAACCAGAGTGACCTAAAAAATCGTATGATTGTTGGCCAGAGCAGAAACTAGATTATACGAAGAATAAGAGTCTAAACCTTGCATTTTGTCACAACAAGTACAGATACCAGTATGATATCGAAATTAGCCGCAAAAATATCTAGCTAAATACATGATATTATGAGCGGTGTGTTGGGTAAAATGCTGCAATCAAAAAAAGGAGTAGATCATAAGATGTTAAACATAAATACTGCTAAGCCAATTATAGACACCATCACATTTGACCGAGAAAACTTAAATCAAGCTAAATTCTTATTATTAAAGTGGGTACAAGAATGTGCCTTTTCTTCTGAACTTAATATTAACAGAGTAAAGAAATCCCATTTAATAGTTTACTACGAGTAAGCGGCCGGTTGGAGAATTCAAGTCTCAATTATACCACAAAACATCCGATTGTGTTAAACAGCAAATGTTTGATAGCGAAGAGGCTCGTCGAAGAAAGCCACCTAAAGTTATTACACGCTGGGAAAAATCACCTACAAGAGTGCTTCTGGGTATTAGGACTAGAAAAACTTCTAAAACGTGTAATTAACAATTGTTTGGTGTGCTACCATCATAAACAAAAGCAGACATCAAACTTATGGGATTTCTTCCTGAATCAAGAGTCACTATGGCATTTTCATTTTCAAGAATTTGATTGTGCAGGGCCAATATTAGTTCTGGAATACAATTTTTGTAACTCTCCCCTGTTTGGATTCAAATCCGGTGTCTCCCGTTGAAAACACTGCAGCTTTAATCATTACACTAATTGCTCTGTGATTGTATTAATTTCTAAATACAATTAATTGCTTAAATAATAAATAAATTTTTTTTAAAAATCTTTACATCCGCTAACACTACTACAATAGCCTTATTAACAAAAGCTGGGTCGTTAAATCAATTTAAAAACGATGTACGATTGTGAGAAGGAATTTTCGTAATAAATCAGCTCGTGGTGAGTCTATTGCACAATTAATATTTGTACAATTTAAGTCGATTTTTAAATTCTAGAATGTTCAAAATTATGTTAGATATTTCAAAGACGGTGACAACACATTGTGCTTCCATTATCGACACTAACGTTAAATTTAATTAAAAAATAAAAAATCTTAAGATATTTTAAATATAAATTCAATATTCAAAAAAGTTAACACATGAGCGAATAATAATAATAAATTTAAATTGTAAACGTAAAACAAATCAAATTTTTACATTATTATCTCACAATAAAACAAAAAGCTCGGCAGCACTTAAATCCCACGAGACAATTTTTTTTTTCACAAGCAGTAAACTTTAACAGCATCGAATAATGGTTTTATATAAATGTATATAAAATTTAAAACGGAAATCAAAAATGATATCGAACTACGCTAACAAAAATCACAAAAAAGCTCGATGTGTAAATGCACAAACAACACAAAATAACTACAAAACTACTGTGTGTGTGTGTATATACGCTACTCGTACTATATTGGAAAACATAAAAATGAAAAATCCGAGTCGATCGGTGTGTGTGATTGAAATTGAAAACAATAAATCATTAAATTGAATATTTTTCAATCGAAAATAATTTTCAATAGATGGAGCATTTTTTTTTTTTTGCATTTTCTAAATGAAAATTGAAATGATGCAATAAACACAGTGTTTTTATAGTTTTTACTTTTAAGTGAGTTTTTGTTGTTGTTTTTATAGTGCTAAACATCTAAAGTTTATTACATAGATTTTATGTTATTTACGTAATGAAAAATAAGATTTTATTTATGTGATTGAACATAAATCGTATATCTAAAATCTAATGAGGATTGATATTGTAAAATGAAAGAAATTTTATTAAACTACACTATAAACGTACATCAATTTACGGCAAACTGTTAACTCAATTTACGACCTTCGATCGTATACTAAAAGGAGCTAAGTATTTATCACAACCAAAAATGATTAACCTATATCAAAACTTACAAAAAAAATTTAAAATTCCACTCAAAAAAAAAAAAAAACGTTTGTCACACAATAATAAATTGGAGCCACTTAACACACAAAATTACAAACTTGGGCAAAAACATTTTGAAACGTAAATTTCATTTGCCCGGAAGTATTTTACAGGAACACCAACAAAATAATAATGTTGTACAAAAAAGCTTATAAAACATCCAAATGCGAAAAGAAAAGTGTCAGATTAAAACGAAAATATAACAACAACAACACCAATGTTAAATGGAAATGACCAAAAAAAAATTCGTAATTTAAATAAATAAAAAAAAAAAATTTGACGCGATAAATGACATTTATAAAATTAAACGTGCTGGAATAATTTTGTATCCCGTAAAAGAGTTGGATCCAACAAGGGGTTGTTAACGTTATATTGTGCGTCAAAACAAACAAAATATTAAAGGTTGAACTAAAAGCTGTTATTAAAGTTTTTCCATTTAATTTTATAATAGAAACGAGCTTTTTACTGGTTGTTGTTGTAGTTTTGTCTCTTTTACGGCAAAACTCATCTTTATAATCTCAACAAATTGTTTACAGCAGCATAGACGATAAACAGAGTTGAAAATTATTATATTACTCGTTAGTTTTCTGTTGTAAACTTAGCTCAAACTCAAAAGCTAAAACTACAATCAAAAATCTGTTTTCATTTATAGTATCGCTAGAACAAAAAAAAAAAACTTTTTAGTCAAATAGTAATAACAAAATAATAACAATAAAAATGATACAATAAATAAAAAATGTTAGTTCGTTCCATTATTCCTATTGTTGTTAAAGTTTTTAATTTATTTATTAAGAAGTTTTCTGTTTCGTCGAGACGACAAACTTTCGTTAAAAATTAAATTGTAATACATTTTTTTTTAGGATTGCACTCTTACACGGAGCAAATTTGCATATCTTTTGTTTTGAAAAGAAACTGCAGTACTATGATATGTAATGTGGAAAATATGAATTGCATTTGTTATTAATGAGAAAAACTCGGAAGACAATGATTATAATATTAATTGTTAGTTTTGTCTTGTTTGATAAATAATTAACGAATTTTAACGATTTGGAGACACTGGTTATTTAACTTTAATATGACGTCATATTACGACAGTTATGTCGAATTTTCATTTTGCCCTATGAATAAAACAGCAGAAAATAATTCTTCTGGTCAAGATTACAGTAGGTCTAGATTTTTGATATATCGGCATGGCAACGAGTTCTATTGGCTATATTTTGACCCATTTTGGGATCTATTTGTCTCTTAGAAATAACTGAAAAAACTGGCTACCAAGTGAAAACTAAATCAACTGACTATCACACAAAAAAGGGATAGTTAATACTGTGAATATTTAAACTTACTGTGGTCACCCTGATGGTTCTAATTTAAATTATCAAATACTGATATAACTCGCGGTAATTTTACAATTTAAGCTACTCCAGGTTTTTCGAATCATAAAGCACTTTTTTCTAAACAAATTGGCGAGGCTTATATCGAGATGTAATGAAAGTTGGTTGATCTGAAAAAACTGCGGCGTAAATGTATGAGGACCTTTTAAAGCGGAAAGTGGTAAGATGTTGAAAAAGTGTAAAACAACAACCGTCAAGCCATTGAGTTCAATTCAAAAAGCGGGTTCTGAAATGCTGAAAATCAAAAATTCAGAAGCATATTCAAGTAACTCAACATTTAAATGATTGTCTGTGTTAACATTTTATGCTGCAGCATTTGGTAAAACACAAATAAAAATGTTAACATATTTAAATAACAGCATTTTTAAAGGCACCGATGTTATTGAATACGCGTTGGTACAGGTGGATTATCAATTAAATTCGCAAAAATTCATTCAATATTTTGCCATTCCAATGGATCCATTTTCTTTAACGGCTATTATAACGGCTAGTCACAATGCCGAAACCTTGGGAAATTGGTTTCGATCTTACAGATTCAAAACTACAAATAAATTAAGCGTGTGGCCTGTAATAAATGTGGTAGTCTCAGACTTTAGTTTTGCGCATCTTAATGCAGCTTTGTATGCATTCAATAGGATATCGGATATGGGATATGGCCCAATACTTGAGTTATTTGCATAACTCAATTTGCAGAAAACTTGATAAGTTAGTTATATTGAGGCTTTTTGTGGCACATTTAATGAAGAATATGACCGCTGATATTAATGAACATTTTAAATATAGTCAACAGAAAAATTTTTTGAAATAAGTTTGGGCTATAGTGCAGTAACAATCGCAAATGCCTCAAGTTAATAACTTAAATCGAATATCTTGCGGAATTTGATCGAATATCTTGCGGAATTTCCTAAACAACATCTACAAAAGCTGATGCCGTTTAAGCATTGAAGGACAGATTGTCCCATGTAAGAAATGAAACTGCGATTTCAGAAAATGAAAAACCGAAGCAAAATCATTAATAAAAAAGAGAGAATATAAATTGAAAAATATGAACACGCCGTTCTCATGGTTTTGTGGAATCGCCTTCTACAGCAAATAAATGATCTAAGGAAATGTCTCCAGGCCAACTATTTTGATTTAATAATGGATGTTATTTTTGGATTCAAAAATGTTGTATAATTGAAGAAGAAACAGTTATACTTCCATGGAAGGTTTTATCTGAACCGACACTATTTTAACTTCTACTGAAAGTATTACGATTTGCCGATAAATTAAGGGAATACAAGATTCAAAATTCAAGATTTCTGTTAATTTGAGAAATTAACTCTCAAGTTCCTTTTTCATCAACGGAAAATATACATTTATGTCAAACTCCTGCTTGGGTAGAATTAAAGAGACATTTTTTAGTCCTAATACAATGTAGTTTAGATTTTGTTGAGATTTGTAATAGCTTCTTTGCGTAAATTTGCGTAAATTTTGAAACCCTTAAGATAGTGCCTTAATGACTCAACTCAGAGCATTGAAAGGTACCAAAAGAATATTTTTTGTTTTTCACAACACTTTTGTGCCTTTTAAATATTTTTTCGATATTTTCATTGGTTTTAAGTATTCCAATAATTTATTGTATTAACCAATAATTTATCGTTTACCGGACGCTTTCACTTCAAATTACAACATATTTAACATTTAAGTTAACTATCGACTAAGTTTTGTTCAATCCGAGATGTCCCATCAAATCATGCAAATTGTGCATTTTTCAAACTGTATAATTTCTGGAACATAAAATCGCAATTTTATTTTATTTATTTTTCTATAAATTAATGGATATCTCAACCCGAAAAACTGGCATTCTTTTTATTCCAATGATGCCGCAATTCTTCTAACTTAGGGTTTTGCGATTGTAAAATTGTTATCGACGGCTCAAACCGATTTTTTGGATTACTAAATTGGTCTGGGTTCTACTTATAATGCATTTACATGCTGCATACGGTGACCTACTCGATGTTCAGATAGTAAAATATATAAAATTATACTAATGGGACCACCATTCTGGTGAAATTTGCCATCTTTTTTTATTGTAGAATTATCAGTCTAATCCTACAGCGAGTATCACAATACAACTCCCCGTCTCATCTTGCGGTCAGAAAATCGTAAGAACTAAACGTTTAACTATTAAAATTTTCAATTTCAGCTTCTTCAAATTCGAGCATAGAATCTTTTTTGATAAAATCTTGCAACGGTTTCGCAATCAGTGAAAAGTTTCACACTAATTTTTTAAATTTTGATCTTTTTATCAACTGCGCGCAGAACCACAAGCATTATAAATCCGTTTCTGCCTCCAGGGTAGTTGGTCTACCATAGGAAACCTAAATGGATGCATTTTTTCATCCGTTTGTAATTAATGGAGTTCAGCTCCTAATCTCATCGAATTCGTAAAAATTACCTTTACAGATATTGGTTCGTTATAATAACGGCAAAAACGCATGTTCTTCCTTTATTAAAACAAACGAGATCTGCCGTTTTACCAGTAAATATTTACTTGACCAGTAAATATTTAAGTGGTTATCCTACTAACGCAAAATGATTCACAAAACCTTTAAAATAACTTGCTAAGCCCAAAAATCCTGGTTGTCCTATTTGAACGCCCATTTTACTAATTTCGAATCCCAAATGTGTAACTTTTTTTTATTACAAATCATCAGTTTACTTTTTATCTAGAACGACTAGACTAGCATAATCTGACTAGGCAGCCTGACCCATCTTTTGAGCATCGTGGTCTTTGTACTCGTTTGAACGTGTTTAGAAATGTTTTGATTATACCTGTTTTGTGCATAGCGCTGCCTTCATATATAATAGTTTACCATACCGACGTATGGTTATTAAACTATTTAGTGGAAAATGTTCGGTTAATACTAAACTTTCCCTGAACTAGCCAACTATTCCTTTACCACTTCAAATAACTCCAATAAGGCATGATGTCATCCAATACTCTCTTTTATATTTCTCGAACTTTGCGATCCACTTAATTATCGTTAATGAATCACTAACCGGATTGAATTCTGGTAATATCAGCCCCATATCGTTTCATTTTGGACACGTCAAAATTATAGGTCATATCTGTCTTTTAATATTTACGGACCCAATGACCAACAATTTTAGATCTTGTCAAAATTGTATGCATACCGTTTTACTAAAATGCAATCCACAACTGGCACAGTTTCCAGATTTTTTCGTTTGCAATTTTTTCGCAGTCATTGCATTTTTGAAAGGGCATCTAGTGGCAGTAATAAATGATTTCATTATTAAGAAATAACCTGAAGTTAAAATATCATCTACTTTACCGTTTCAAGAATGGGCCGAAGAGGTCTTGAATTGAGAATGGCTAGTGGAATGAAGCGCCATGTAATGCCTTGTGATGATAAATATTTTCCAATTTGATTCTTGAGTAGATTTGCATTCATGACAGTTACTATATCACTTCGTACACTTCTAGGTGTAGCCTTCGTACACTTCTAGGTGTAGTGCTTTAGTTACCATGCATACAAACATTGTTAAATAACTTTTAGTAGTTTTGGCACTCCTTCTTCGATGGTCTAATGTTGGTGTTGGTCTAGCAAAATCACTCTAACATTATGAAAAGCCTTAAAAGTAGACATTCTAGAACTAGACAGTTCTTCCATCAGTTTTGTTTCTGTTGTTCCGCGATGTCTGATGACAACACAGTCATTGACTATTTTTCGGATAGTAGTAGGGCTGCCAATGGTCTAATAGTGTTGCTTCACTAAATATGAGAAGAATGATGCACCAGGATGAAGATATCAGAAATGTAAATATTTGATAACTAAAAATGAGACAAGATGTTTGAAGATTATTGGGAGTTTAGTTTCCTCCGACTCGGATTAGCCAACTCTCACTAAAAATGGCGTAAACCCTAGCTCTACGGAAAAACCTTTTCTTCGACCCACTTCAATCATTGAACAATAGCCATCTTCAATTTTTTGATTTTCAAGAACCCTTCTTTGACCCATTCAAGCTTTTCTGATCAAAGCCTTTGGAACAATATTTTTTTAGCTTTTGCTACTGGAGCCTACCATCCAATCGGATCATAAATTGTAGATGATTCTGACAGTATGACTCGTTTTGCAATTTAAATTTACTTTATTAACGTTGTTTTGAAAGACAGCGTGTCTGTCTTCGTACACTAACAAATTGCAAAGACTTTCGTAATAGTTTCATAATCCGTCTTTTTGGATACAATATTTGTGGTCATTTGAAAAGGAAAAAACTGCTCATTATTTCATTGCCATTTCTGCAAATTGAATCCGGCTTTACTGAGACTAGCTGTTAAGTTGGTATGTATATCTGGCACTTTCGATATTTTCCGCCTCGGCTAAAAAGTCATCCATATAAAAATTACTAATACTATTGTTTGCAATTTCTGAGTAATCAGCTCTAGCTTTATCAGTGACTTAGAGTACATGTGGTTAAAAATGGAGTTGATATTACACCATAAGTTGTATGGTGTTTAATTTATATTTCCAGGCAACCTTCTGCTTCTTTTCTTCGCTCAATATTTGTTGATATTTCCTATCTTCTGGAGCTATGAGTATCTGGCACTATATAATTTAATGTATGCTCTAAGTGCAATGGGAAATGTTCTGAACTTTAATAAAATGTCCCATAAGGTAGGTTGGATGGTTTGGCCAGTTAGTAAACGTCATTTAACGATTTTCTAATCGGCGTCTTCCACGGCGCAACAAAAACGACACGCAATTTTGTTGTGGTACTGTCCTGTTTGAACACCGCATGGAAGGAAAACGTTGTTCTTCTAAAGCTTTTTCTTCAATGTGTCCGGTTTTTAAATACTTGAAACTCATTATATGTACCTTTTAAGTGGGTTTTTCCACATTTTCCCTCCATTCCTATTAGTCTAACGGGCCCAGCATGATATGAATCACCTAATTTCTCTTGTTCTTTAAATGGCAGTCTTATTGTGAATTTTCCTTCTAGTGTTTGTACAGTGGTTTTCGTAAATTGATTTTCACAAATTATTTCTTCTTCTGAATGTTGACAAAAATAATCCCTTCGATCCAGTTCATCGATGATTCACCATGATTACAAAGAAGCAATCGGCACCCAATAAAATATTTTACCGTAATTATGACGCAAGTTTGTCCAAAATACTTTGCATTTTCGTTATAATTAGAGTTGATGGCACACATGCCTTTTGAAACGACATTAGAATTTGCTACCCCACCGATAGATATGGAAGCATTTTGAGGCAAAAGTGGCAATTTATGAAAATAAAATTCAATTTATGAAAGATGGCAATTTATGAAAATATTTCTTTAAATTGGAATGTTATACTTGAAACCCAGAGTCAAGTAATACATGACATGGGATCGGTCGCTTACTTAACGTTCCAACATTTGCACGTGCAGTTGGAAGTAGTGTGATTGTAACCAAACTGTTAGAATGACTTGACTGTTGTGTCACGTAGTAGCATAGCTCGTGGTCACTAAATGTACTAAATCTTCCATGAGTACCGGCGTTTCCGGCATTAATGGCCGCTAAACTGTGATTACAAACAATTGCGGCAGCGTCCTTATATTTGAAAAAAATATCATGCGTTCGTTAATTAGCACTCAAAGGAATTTATCACATTAAAATATTGGATGATTTCCCAAACATGCAAAACCCTATCGTTGTACTGATGCCACGGATAATTTCACATTTAATTTCACGGATAATTTCAGGTTTATTTATGAAATTTGAATCTCTATTTAGGGGTTTTGAAATAATATCACAACTCTCCAATTCATCGCTGTACTGCTATTGTACGGAAAAAAAGTATCCGATTTTTCGAAAGCTTAAAAAACTTGAAAATTTAGCAGTAACCGAGTTACAAAATTTCCACGCCGTTATGGTAAAGTAAAACTAAAAATTTATGGAGGAAAGCTGTTAAAATAACTTTTAAATGAAAAAACTTCTATTTTTTTTACACTGGATCACTTTTATAATGCTGATGAAACAGCCTTCCTTTTTAAAATTTTTAACGGAAAAATACTTGTGCACTCAAAAAAAACTACAGCAAACTGTCATAAAATTATTAAATAAAGACTTCCAAATAAGGAATGCTACAGTGCAACAGGTGCTGACCATCTTCTTTAGTTTGCGATTAGCAATGCAAAAAATATGGCCTATTTAAAAATATTAAATTACAATTAAATATGCTGGTTCAATAATCCATCAATTGGGTGAGAACATGAGGGCAATATGGAAAAAAAAATAATATCAATGATGCGGTATTTTGGTTTCACGATTGAAATTTTCAATGAAATTTTTGAATAAGTATTAAAAAAATTGTGGCGAGAACGTATTTTTCATTGTTGGTGGTAAACAAGTTCATGGGAATTATGTTCTTTTGACTCTTGAAAACAATTGAAGTGAACCAAGGGTGGCTTAATTAGTATGCAGTTCTGGAAAAATTATAATATAAAATAGGTTGTTTGGTTACCATCCTTTTACAACATAAAGCTCTTCGTAATCCCCATAAACCAAGACTAAATACATAATGAAAGAAACAACATATGATATATATATATATATATATATATATATATATATATATATATATATATATATATATATATATATATATATATACATATATATATATATATATATATATATATATATATATATATATATATATATATATATATATATATATATATATATATATATATATATATATATAATCATACATGCACAATTAATTTCAATTTAGGAAGTACCTTTTTTCTGTTCAGATTACAATTTCGTGCTTTAACTTTTGAAAATCGTAAAATTTAGGTTTTTTAACATTTTATTTTTCCACATATGAACATTAAAAGCGGTAAGATATATAAAAAAATTAGGTAAATAAAATAAATGTTAAATACAACGTATACGTTTACTGATGTTTACCATAGTGGAAAATTGCTCAGCTTTTTTTTATTACATATAAATTAAAATGGATATATATATATTTATATATATATATATATATATATATATATATATATATATATATATATATATATATATATATATATATAAAATATAAATGTTTATTATGATTAGACATGCATACACAAATTATTATAATATGACCGTTGAAAATATTATATTGTACGTATGGACGAAAGGATGAGTTGACAATATGTGCTCCCCAAAAAAATTCCAACATATAAACTCTTAATTTTTCTTTGCTACTCGTCTGGCTATTTGGGTTGCCACACATTATTTATTTATTTTAATTTGGTTTCCATTGAATTTTTAATTTATTTTATTTATAAAATGTATATACAAATTTGGATGATGTATTTTTTTATATACCGGGTGCATAATTTATTACGATTTAGATACTCTCAACAAAATATTATAGGTACTGTCATACTTTTTTATGGTCATAAATAAAACATTTCTCTAACTATTGAATGGTTATAAATCATTGGCTTAACGATAGCTGAAAGGGACTGCCTTAGAAATAAAAATAAACAAAAGCTGCGTAGATGTAAGCGATATATATATATATATATATATATATATATATATATATATATATATATATATATATATATATATATATTTATATATATATATATATATATATATATATGTATATGTATATATATATATATATATATATATATATATATATATATATATATATATATATATATATATATATATATATATATATATATATATATATTTATATATATATATATAAATATATATATTTATATATATATATATATATATATATATATATATATATATATATATATATATATATATATATATATGCCGCTCTCATCGAAAAACAATTTTCGAAGAAAACACAGTATATATAATATATATATGTTACCTGCACCAAAAAATCATAGTAGTAGAACCAATTAAGAAAACCTGAACAGCCAAGACTACGACTACACTAAAATTTACCGTATGCTGAAAGAAGTTTGAATTATTTGTGACAAACTTCATGATTTGAAACACTGCAATAAAACTAAACATGATCCATCAGTGAAGCGCTTCAGTAATTGTGGTAAGACGAGGCTATCCAGTTTATTTGGACGTGAAACACAAAACTATACCCTAAAAATACAATATGAGCAACGAGTGCTTAAGTCACACATCAACCAAAGCATGATGTCCTCAAGAAATTTTATTGTTCCGCACTAACCGATGTATTTACAACCACACAAAATAATAATATCCAGATAGCTGAAAATAGTTTTAGGAATACAGGCATCTCTTATGCAACTATTCTAGAGGGCACCGCATCAACATTAAAAGTTTACTTCAATGACGAAAAATCGAATATACAACTGTAAATAAACTGATTGAAACGATCCGAAGTTTCATGATGATGATGAAGAAAAAATTGGCCATGATGATGCAAAATATAAACAGACTATTGCAAATTATTTTCAAAAACCAGTAATGACTTTCCTAAATAGAAGCAGGGAATGCAAATGCCCTTTCACAACACACAACTGAAAAGCTAACTTTCCTCATAACGATCAAAATATTGGTATCATGCTCATGTCAGAAACACACTTTACGACTAAAATATATTTAATGGCTATTTAGTACATCGAACATCCAGACGGTAAAGCACATGTCGGCAAAGAATAAAATAAATATATATATATATATATATATATATATATATATATATATATATATATATATATATATATATAAATGTCATTGAACAGAACCGTCAACTGGACATCACACTGTCCACACCAGAAGACATTAAAGTGACATCAGAATAATTAAAACCAAAAATGGAAATAGCTGTAAAAAGGCTACACATGGCGTTATTAGCTCCGAAAGAGTCATAATAAGCCAACACCTAGCATTCAGTAGTTAGTTCAAGTGAAGTATAAATACACCGGTTATGACAACTCCAAAAGCTTCCACTACTAAATTGGAAATAAAATAAAGCTCTAAAACTCAGCAATAGAAAAAAAATGACAAATAAATTAAGAAGGAACAGTTATCGAAGCCATGAATCAGACAACCAGATAGCTACTAGGCCAAAAGTGACATTGAAAAAGCTAATGTTTTCGCCAACCACGTAAAAAAAGTATTCACACCAAATGAGCAAAGCAATAATATTATACTGCCGGACTATACAAAGGCTAAATCCTACAAAATTTAAGTGGGAAAGTGGTAAAACCACTATTAAAAAAAATTTAAACTTAACCTTAACCTTTATTTAATGCAATAATGATATGTGGATATCTCCCAAAAAAATTGAAAACGTTACTAACTATAATAATCATGAAACATGACAAGTTTTTGACAAAGTGTGACATGAGGGCCCCCATAAACAAAATAAAAACTTTGCTCCCAAAAAAAATTTTCAGGCAATCTTTGAAAATTACTTGTTAAAAAATTCCAGGTCAAACAAAATGAACCGAACTAATTCTGATAAACGCAGCAGTTCCACAAGGAAGGATGTTGGGAACAGTGCTTTACCTGCTGTACACAGCTGATCTACCAACCACTGAAGAAGTGATCATATCAACATTTTCCGATATCACTGCTATTATGTATTCAAATAAATATCCGCAAGCTGCATCAAGAGGGCTACAAAATCCTATATACAAAATTATGGGCTAGCAAAAAAAGTGGCGCATAAAAATGAATGAAAACAAATTGACGCACATAACATGACAGCTTCGCAAAACATACCCACTAGATCTAATGCAGCTATTAACATTATTTAACCTTAGGCCAGCTAACTTTTTCAATAAAAGACTTAGTATATGTTATTTTAGACTGTAAGTTTTCCACACTTCTTGTTAGTTTCAGGTAAAGAAAGATTCACATGTAAAACGATTGGTAGTAGTTGCAATACAACCAGGAAATGGTTACAAAGACAAGTATAAGATAATTGTAGAGAATTCTAATTAAGACTACTAATTTATTGAAATGGTTTATTTTTTAGCTTTTATGAACTTGTTGGCTAACGATGGCAGTAAGATCACGGCTATCTTGAATCTGAGTATTAAATTGATTGGTAGTGGATAACATTTATATTTTCTTGTAAATTCTAGTTTTGTATTTTGAGTGTGACACCCGAAGTACGGCAGTCCAGGCCATTATCAACCAATACACAAATTAGTCTCAAGTTTTTTTAATTATGCCCGATGCTAATTTGTCGTAAATCGTATTTTGTGTTTTTAACGGCCACAACCACATTCCACTAATGTGTGGTAAACTCGAAAGAATGAATTTAACTTGTATTTCATCTGCCAATTAACAGAATTTAAAAAGTAATTTAATTTGTATGGATGGTATCTAGATTCAGATTTTAATGTTTTTGGCTCAAGGTTGACCGCATTAATGAATAGGGTCTGCATATAAGTGTCATTTTCCAATAAGTTCTTATATTCATTCCTTTGATGGTCATCCACAAACTCGCATCACGAAAATTTCGTCATTTAATTTTTGTGGTTCCTTCAGGGTTGGGCGTTTTACATGTAAAAAACGTTTTCTCCATTTTACATGTAAATAACGTAAATTACAAAAAAAATGTGTATTTTACAAAAATATATAAATTATATTTAAAAAACGAGAATCCGTCCAGAAATAATTTAAAATATTGAATAAATGATACAAACATTTGTTTATAAGAATAAGTTGCATTAGAAAACCCAATTAAACATTTATTTAAATAAAATCTTAAAACTTTATTTAAATCATAATTATTTTCAACTTTTAGTTATCTACATTGAGACTATAAAAATCACCTATCCTTCTACAATGCCATCTGTTTACGTCTTAAACTAGTTCTTATATTCGACAAAATAAACAACTAGTGACATAGTGTTATCTAGCTAAATTTTAATAAACTAAAATAAAATATTTTTAAGAGTGCATATTTCTTTCGATATGTAGCGGAAAACTAATTGCAATTTGACGTTTAATCATAAATAAAATAATTCTCTGCAGTGAAATGAATGAAGTGAATCTATACTCGTTTGACTGGCTTTTAAATTTAAATCTTTATTAATTTCAAACAGGACAAAATCAAACAAATTATCACTATCCGTCTCACCCTCATCAAATAAATGTATGCCTGAAATTACTAGCCCTATTCTATCCATTCGATAAAAACCTATGCATTATGCTTTTGATGTCCAGTATAGTAAAGAGGTAGCGAATATGATTATCGAATTTAAGCGTGGAACTGTAGTGAATTTTATTAATTCAATTTAATTTTTTTTACTCTAATTACAATTAATAATTTTTCATAACCTAAGTTTGCAGCAATACCATTATACTAACCTTACCATAGAATTAATACTAGATAAATTGATTAATACATTAATAATAAAATTTGGGAAAAATATTCTTTTTGAAACCCAGCAGTTACCATTCAAGGAATTCCATATGCTAACTCCTCTCACGAAAAACGAAGCGTTCATCAAATTACATTTATTGATAGCAGGTGTCAAGATTTCATTGTCAAAATATTTCTTATCATAGGAAAGTTGCACTTTATTTTACATTTATACATATGTATAAATATCACAATAAATAAACACACATACACTACACTGTAGTATATAGTCAATTTTTCTTTAATTAAGAGATTTGGTAACAGATGGCGATAATTGTAATGAAAAAGTTGATTTATATTTTACAGTATGTATAAAATAATCTTTTACAATTTACATACATTTTACATGTAAAAAACCCAGTAAATTACATTGTGTAATTTACACGCCCAACTGTGGGTTCCTTAGGCTGCTTGTTAATTGTAATTCTTTTTGAGATTTAAGTCCATTGATTTTAGATCGGAAATGTTTTGACTCTGTGTATCGAATAATGATCAATCTAGCTTTTGGAGTTCCGAGCGGGTAAGATAAGGTGGTAAGGAGTTTATTGTTATGTGTTTTAATTTAAGGTGTATACAGGGTAAAGTTCTAATTTTTTGGTAATGCTGGATGATTTTGAGATTCTACAGTTTAAAACAAATAATGGAATTTAGTGAAATAATTGATTTTGCAACTTATCTGTTGTGATTTTTTGGCACGAGAATGAAGCCAATGGTGCTGCTTGATTTGGCTGATCATGCCTCATTAATAATGCAGCTAAATTATTTATTGTGGCAAATGGTTCCATTTGGTATTGATTTAAACATGAATTTGCTAAAATTTGGTTGGATAACTTGAAACACTTGGACTACTTAATAAATTATATTATATTTTTGTTTCTAGTAGACCATCGTTTAGTGGATATAGAATTTAATAAACAACCATCAAAACTAAATTATGGTAACTAAATTAAAACAGCTTTCTGCTACATAAACATTGCCAAAATTTAAACTGTGGCAATCACATTGAGAGAATATCACTGAAGAATTAATACTTAACACTTTCTTTTTTCAATGTGCTTTTTTGAACCTTCTATTTCAAAATAAATTAAAACTCGGCACTGGGCACTTTAGGCCTTCAAATAAAAAAAATCACCTTTATCCTTCTCTCGTTGTACCTGCTGGAGTGTGATCTCTGTTGATTCGTTTGTAGTACTATAAACATTACTTGCTAGATATATACCAGAAACTAACGCATATGCAGCGCGTTCCGTTTTGCTCTGAATATGGCGGTGAAGTTATCGATTTGGAATTTGTTTTCCCACTGTCATATTTACAAAATTACTGTTTAATGATTTATCATGTTATGGTACAATTTGCGAAAATTTAGTCGTCTAGTAGAAAACTCAATCGAGTGTCATTTTTTACTCTATTCTTTAGGGCATGTATTGTTTTCATAAAATAAAGGATAAATTTTATTGAATTAGAATGAATATTCTCTTTTGAGAAAAATTTCTCGAAACTTTCGTTATTTGTGTTGCTGGTCGATTTTTTGTGCTTCCTACCACGAACCAACCTAATTTAGTTCTTTGCAATAATAATTTGCTTATTGTCATGGTCAGAAAATCATGGTTAGCTAAATAAAATATTTAATGCTTATATTCTAGAAACTACTAATGTGGATTTGCTGTTACTTTTAAAAACACAAATGGTTAAATTTTAATTGTTGTCTTGGGCTGGTTGGTGAAACTATAAATGAATCGGATCTTTTTGCGTATTTATTTACTAGACCTCTAAATGCAATTATGTCAAGTTTAGCTCTGTTGTAAATGAACACTAACTTCTACTAATGCTGTTGGTAAAATTTAAGATCTTAATTAACTACTTGCTGTAAAAAGTATGGTGTTTTTAATTGCACCACTTGCAAATAATTTCAGACTGGTAAAAACATTTGTTTTGGTTACTAATTAGGCAATTAAAATAAGGCATATTTTTTATTAAGAAGTTCCTATTTTTTCCACTGAAATTTCTTTATATCATGGAAATTCAAATATTCTATGTTTCTCTGTAGGGCACAATATGAACATATGTAGAATTTTTACTCTCTAAGAAAATTTGATTTATGTGCACTTTATTTGTAACAAAATTTTAAAATTAATATGATTTAAAAACAATTAAATCAAATTGCAAATTAATTCAGTTTACCGGTTTATGACCAATACGTCATATATAGCCGAAAATCTTATTTATATACACATCTTTTATTATTAATTTTATCCATTCTTTTGTTTAAGATGTCAAGTAATTGTTTGCCTTATAGTTTTGGTTTCATAATCCGCAGAAGCCCATAAGCTGTTAATTTCGTCATCCAGCTTATTTTGGGTCGCAAATTAAATTGGTCGCCTGGTAAATGGTGTTGTGTGCTACCGGTAAGCAACATTTATTTACGGTATTCGGTTCGTTACTCTGTAGAGATACACTTTATGTGTCTAAAATACCAAAAATTTGTTTTCTGTATAATTAATTATTGTTTAATGAATTTATTTTAATTTATGTTTAAACGAACGCAAAATAGAGTGTATATGTATATGCGACCAGTTGATTAATTGAGAATCCTTTAATTGCATTTTGGGTTCTGGATGAATTTTCATTTTTTTAACGAATTTTACTTATCATTATTTTACCTCAGAATTAATAATATTCGTAAACCTTTTTTTTTTTGTTTAAACAACTTTCAGCATTTTTATCCACCAATATTCATATATAGTCGAACAAAACCGTATAATATAACGAGATAAAATTGTACAATATTGAATATTTATAATAAAAAAAAACAATCTCTATTTGATAGTTTATTTATAAATATAATAAACGGAGTGATTCATTTGGAGTTTCAAAACACAATAGACCAATGGTTACAATCGTAGAATTTTAAATCAAAAATAGATTTTCCTGAAATATTAGATTTGAAAGTTTGTAAACATAACTTGGATCACCCTTTCGATAGACCGAATAGCGAGAATGAATATTGTGAGAATAAACGACTACCTATATGCTATCTTTGTATAACTATTCGTGCCACAAACATAAACATTTTTTTCTGAATCTCGAACCACCATCAATCATAAAATATCTGTATATCTAATAATCCTGTTCGTACCTAATATTTATTCAAAGTTTATTTTTGTTGTGAGATTGGAAAAACAAAAATTTGCAAGAAAATAACGAATGGTACAGTGGAAAAATAATTTTGTTATATTTTCGATATATGATTTCTGTTTGTTTATTTCAGGAAATAAAGTAAAAAATATCCTCGATTTGAAAAAAAAAATGATATTTTATTCACCATAGTGGTTTTCTGTTATGTTGACTATGGGTTTTTCTATAAAACTAAACAATGCAAGATGTATTTCTATGTGAGGTATTGATCTTTATTTAAAATGAGCAATTATATAGTGTTTGTGGGATCAGCCATGAAATGAACGAGAAAAAAGCTTATTTGTTTAAAATGAATTCCATATATTTTAGGTTAGTTCAGGTTGTTACTCTGAAAACTTTTATATATATATATATATATATATATATATATATATATATATATATATATATATATATATATATATATATATATATATATATATATGTATATATATATATATATATATATATATATATATATATATATATATATATATATATATATATATATATAAATATAGTATATAATTTTAACCCAAATCTAGGTAAAGAACTTCATTTAGCATTCCAAACTCAGATTAGTGTTATACGTTTCTACCTCAAATGTTTTTAATCGAAGGAACGAAAAATCGAAATCAACATCAAATAAATGTAGCCAGTGCCAACCAGGTTACCCTAATAAAGTAAAATGAAGTTTTATTGCTATTGTAGCGGTTGAGTATACTATACTCAGCTGTACAAAACGCCACATCACACTATCGTTATGTAAATATTTCCTTGAGTGCTTAATTTCATAAATTGTGTTCGGTAAAAAGCCCCAGTTATAGTTTCATTTGGATTGCACTACTCATAATTACGACTTCAAGGTGATTCCATTAAATAAACAACACGAGTTTTTTTTTCATGGATGTTGAAGCATGGCCATGCGATCTTTATAATATATTCTTCTTTGGGTTATCAAAGCGGATCCGTTTCATTAACCCTCACCGGACTCAATTTCCTTGTTTTTGAATCATTCTCAATAATTACTTCTAATGTAAGTAAAAGTTCTTATAGCGCGTCGCATGAATTTACATTCCTGTAAATTGGACAATATTGGATTTGGAGGTTTAACAGGTGTACATTTTCATCCATATCTTAGTAATAGAAAAGATTGTATTAAAATTGTGCATAGGAAGAAAAACTTCCCTCGTAACTGAAACCCTATTTTTTTTTAAAGTTTTATCAAAAATGATGCAGATGGTCCTTTTTGTTATTTTTTTCTATTAAAAGTGTATAGAGGTAAACATCGAGATTATAGGGAGCTATTTTGCCGGAAAGCCCATAAAAGAGTTATTTCAGATCATAATATAAATACATATAATACTACCATCATCATAAAAAAACAGTTTACCCATTAATGTTCCAGATATCGGGTCGATAGAATATCGTCAACATTTAAAATAAATGTATGTTATTTAGGCGATTATACATATACAAATATTTTAATTATTTTAAAACGATACCAGTAGCGACATCTATCACATCAATGGGCTAACATACCTTAGTAGTACTATGTGTATTTATATTATGTACAGATGCTTACTCACATAGAAATTTGATTGCTTATTAAATCTAAAAATTAAAAAATGAGAACAGCTTTAAAAGTAAACAAGAGAGCATGTTAAACCGCAAAAGAAGATAAGAGAATAGTGCAACAATTAAACACAACCCTCAGCCAAAAATCCAAACAAGTTCAGAATAAGACATTTAGTTTATTTATTTAAGATAAATAACATTTTAAAAGATAAAATGAGCCAGATGGCTGTACGAAAGCGGTTATATGAAGCAAATGTTACGGCATATACTTTTCAAAATAAACCGTTCATAATTCAAACAAATAAGGAAAAGCGACTTAAATGTGCATAAACTTACTAGTCAAAGCCTAAGAAGTTCGGGTATGATATTTTGTAGATGAATAATGTTTTAGTTTGAATTGAACTTGCGGCAGAAATATATTTTTATTTCACAACCAAACAAAATTCGTTTTTCTGTTTATGGTAAATTTTAAATCAAAACTTTAAATTTACTCGAGTGATTTTATGCTGGAGTATGGCTTGATTTCCTTACTTAATTAAAGTTAAATCAACTTTAAATCACACATTTAGATAATTTAAGTAAATATTTAATTGCATGTAACCTTTAATTTTACCTTGTTTATTGTTTGCTTAAATAAAAAATTGTAATATTTCAAAAGTTGTAAAAGATGAGTTAAAGCTATATTTTAATTCACGTGTTTTTTTTTGTTAAAATTAAGAATAATTTGTTTGATTTTTTTAGCTCAAATTCAATTTTAATATTTTTGGGCATTTTTAATTATTACAGCACAGAATTTGTTTTTATTATACAACTCTAAATATTAATTTAATTAAGAACATAATCCACTTTTTTAATTGTAATATCCAATTTTTATTTTGGTTTTAAAATTTGGCCTTAATATTTCTAGTTGAAATATTAAGCATATTCACAATATGTGCCCTTTATTATAAGAGCATTTGGTTTCGGTTAAAATCAGACTGTCATTGCAAGTATATTTTGATTAATTATTTGTACATGTTCAATTAAGTTATTCATATTAAGAGATTTGTAAATTAGCAGATTATCAAATGTCTTAGAAAAATCAAAAACAACTTTAACATTAAACCAGCCTTCGTCGATAATTTTCATTAAATAATAATAATATTTATAAGAGTATTTAGTAGGGATGTATTTGAGCTATGATTTTCCGATACTCTGACTGATTTATTTAAGAAAACTTTATTTTTACTAAGTGCTTACATATCTGATTTTTATTATTTTTTCAAACCTTTTACTTAGACCACGCCTTTTGGAATTGGAATAATTTTCGCAGATTTCCACGGCATAAACGTCATTTTGTTTCGATAGAGTTAAAAATAAAAACCAAATTATGTTGAATAATGGGATAACATCAAGTCCAACGGAATTTGATTTGACAGAAAACAGCGCCCTCAAATCAGTGTTTTATTCCATAACGCATGATCTTTTAGTGTGATAGCTACATCGATTTATTATTAAACCAGGGTATATATTGTGATTTCTTGCTTTTAATTTCTTTTAGTAACACATTTGAATCAAACAAATTACAAATAAAGTAAAACTTCTATAAGTCGAATTACTATCTGCCACAAAAATATGTTTGAGTTTAAGAAAAAATGAGAATAGAAATTCCAAGGAAAACATATTTAATTTACTAAAATTCCAATTCCAGGGTCCTTATTGAACTCTATTCACTATTGAAATCGATTATTTTTGTTCTTTTTCGCTTCTAGTTGAACCAATGTGAAAAATTTCGAATGATAACTGAATAATAAATTTATGTATCTTCTGAATCGAATGTTCTGTATCAGAACTGGTATGGCTTTATGCATTTCATCGCAGCAGTGCGTAGCACTTCTTATGATTTTCGAATTTGTTGATGAGCTCGATTTTTTTTAGGTAGTTCCGCATTTTTATTTTCGTCATATGCATTTTCTGTTGGAATATTTGTTGTATTAGAAATATTTTTGGGTCTATAGACTTAAATATTCTTCGGGTTTTATTTATCGGGTGTTTATTTGTTGCCAAAAAATTATTATATTTTCTATCTATATTTATGCCAAACTGCTTGATACTTTTCAAACTCTGTTATTTCGATTTTTAGTTTGGTCTCTTAATACGGCCAAATACTCTAAGTTGTCCTCACATCCCACTCTTTACTTTCGATAAATCTAGATTTATAACAACAAATTTTAATAGTCGAGGATGTTAAATCAGCATTACCAACCAATGATACTAAACTATCAACATCAAAAAAACTTATCGTTTACTACCCTTAATTCTATCTCAATATTTCTCAATATTTTTGTTCTATAGTAGGCTTAGAAGTTTAGTTTAACTACCCATATCCATAATTTGTAGCTCTGATATAATATTTAGTGGAATATAGTCTATAACAAAATAAAGTAAACTAACTTACCCGCCGAAATATCTATATCTATATAGATTGGTTTTTGTTTTTAATTTTTTGTTTATATTTCGAGTTTCTATTATAGTTTTCATAAAATTTCACCGACAGAAATTTACGAATGCATTGAAAGAAACAAATAAAATCATGAAAACCATGAAATAAAATTTCAGTAAAATTTCATAGTGGAGACGGCGGGTTAGACTGTATCTGAAACCAATGATAAATATTTGTGAATCCAAATTTTTGAAAACAAAGACACCCAAGTTATCACGGTCACTTGCTATGATAGTTTTTGACAAATAGCAAAACTTTCTAAAATAAACGCCAAACTCATCGCATACTCGGATATATTCAATACGACATGTAAAATCACTACTTGTTTTTGTAATACTACCAATCAAAAACTATATAAGAAAAATTTGAACTTATTCGTTGCTATGACAATGTCAATAAACAATGCACACAATTAAATATAATTTTTCTGAATAGTTTTTATACCTCATAAAAAATTAATTTAAAAACGAATAAGGCGGGTAGATATTTATTCATAAATCTTTATCATGGACACAGTCTTAGTGGAAGATGCATGTATGTACGGTAAAAAGTGCAAGAGGAATATATTGATAAGTCCTTTGTAATTTATCCAATTGGAAAATTAATTTAATGTAAGTGACGGTTAACGTATCCTATAATACTTGAAATAAAAAAAAATAAAAATACAAAAGTAAAAATTACAAAAACGAAAAAAAAACAAATAAAAAAAATTCGAGTTTGAGAATTTCGAATTACAGAACAGAAATAACATAGAAAATTATCTAGAAAAGCTTTTGGTAGAAAAATGATTCGAGATAAAGAATAATTCATCTAATAGAGGTAAAATTTTAAAATTTTCTAATTTTGTCTAAAATTTTAAATTTATTAAGTTATACAGTTTAGCCCAATCGATACTTGAACATTCGTCAAATAATTTGTCATTATTTATGGCTTTATAATTTCGGAAAGTTAAGTTTACTTATGGTAAGTCCAGTTCTGTTTTGTAGATGCAAAATTTTCTGTCATCATCAGTGATTCCAATAGAAATTAAAAAAAAAAACCTTTTATTAGTATCGGTAATCAGCATAACTAGAAGACCGCGACTAGTAAAATGGAAGGGTTCATTAATAAATATTTATTAATTTTAAAGATAAATTGTTCACGATTGAACAATTGAAAATTACGGGTTTCTGGTGAGTGATTTAAGTAATTGCTACTACAATCACCAAGTAAAATTATGTCATAATATTTCATGGACAAGTCACTCAAAATATTTTCTAGTTCATCACAAAATATTAATTTCGGTGGTTTATAAAATACACCCAGCAATGCCTTAAAACAACTTAAGTAAAAGTCTGCAAAAAAAACTTGAATGTTACTGTTAAATATGTGTACCAATGATGAATAAATATAGTTTCTTATATACATACAGATTCAACCACATTTTTTGTTTTTCCGGTCATTTCTTTATAATTTAAAACCATCTATCTTGACACTTACATTTGAAATTGGATCATTAATATGCGTTTCCGCAAAGCAAGTAACTTCAAAATTAATCCAACTACTGATTTGATCCAATTTTGGCAGCCAACTTATTATATAAAAAAAAACAACGTTCAATTTCAGCAGAACTTTCAACAGAAAGTAAGATGATGCATAATTACATCAGCTAAATCCTCAAACTCGCATGTGGGATTTAAAAAACCTGACAATAGTGCTCGACCACATTTATATAAACATGTACCGTCCAAATATTTTGCAAAACATGGAAGAAGTATTCAATGGGGTTATAACTATGAATGGTTTATATAACAATCTATGACTTACATAACAATTTATCGTACATAACAATTCGTCAAATCCATCAATTGTCAAGTTTCATTACCTCATTAATTGTTAAGTGAAGGTCCTAAAAACATTTTAAAAACATATCGTTCACTTTGGAAACTTATTTTGCGACAATACCTTGCCACATTGGGCTGCATTGAAATCATCTGTATTAATTAGGTGTTACATGGATCTGCAAAATAAAAATATGAAATATGCAAATTAAGCCATTTTATGTCGTTTTCGATGCCAGTACGAAATATTACGTCTCTATGATGTACTCCGGTTGCTAGGGCCAACATAATTATTATTAGAAAAATATTTATGCAAAATTCGTGCATTTGTGGTGATGCAATATTAATTGGGACGGTATTTTTCTTCATAGTTTTTTTGATAGGTGGTTGATACATCAGCATCAATTACCAGAAATCAACAACAAGTGATGTTCAACTGCATGATTTGGCTAAAGTATCCAAAAAACAATTTAGATCAGCTGTGGAGCAGATAGTGAATATCAATTGAAACTATTTATGTTTATGCCTGCATGTAGCACCATTATAATTCAAATTTCTGGTGTGAAGTTGCTTGTAACTCCTAATATAATTGCGAGTAGTTCTTGTTTTATCTAATAATCAAATATCGCGAGATTTATTATCGAATGCAATGAAACGGCCTTTTTTAAACAAAGGATCAATTTGATTTAGTTAAATATATTAGATACACCAGACAAAAATAGAGACAAGTAACATAATTAAATTTTTATTGGAATTTCAATTAAGCGTAGCTAAATTAAAAATGATGATGAGTAAATCTAACTATCAGTTTAAGAAAATTCATGCATCCAAAAGCCAAAGAATTATATATAAAGCAACCATATTTCAATTTAACAAATGGATTAAATTTAAAAAAAATTGAATCAACATTACAAATCAATTTAACTAACCGTTTTATAACCAACACCGCTTAAGTGATAGAATCATGAACTAAAACTAAAATCCTAGCAATATAAGAAACAGTGCAACTCATAATCAAGATACAATAAATTCTTACAAAATAAAATTTAAGCAAGAATGAATTGGAAGGAACAAGTCCTGCTACGTCTACTAAAATTAGTGCCTAAAGCATAGTAAAGTAAATTTAAAAAAGATATTTAATAAACCGCCATTAACAAAATCGCAGCAGCCTAAATGCCGAAAACATTTACCACCATCATTCAATTTGAGCAAAATTGGAAATATTAACCACGCAAAGAATTGAAACCAACGAGCCATACATTATTATCTCGACTTATAACTCCAGGAAAAGGAAAAGAATCCTAAATGCAATACAAATATCAGTATCGAAGTTATTGAAGTCCTTACTTCCAATCACACACCGGTTTTAATGACTGAGCACATTAGTCATTAATTATACAATTAAATTGGCCTCGCTCACCAATCAATTTACTGATTGGAAATTATGTAGAAAAAAAATAGCAAAAATATGTCTAAATTGTTCTTGGAACTTCTTATTTAGAATCCAAAAATGAACATTTCACCATTGATTAAGTTGGTATAAAGAACTCAAAATAAGTAAGTTAGTCCCACAAAAATGACTGCCGATTACTTGAGTCATATATCTTCAAACAAAAATTTACGAGTCACATGAGGAAGTATATTCTAATTTTTACCCAATCATAGCAGGAGTGCCACTGGATAGCGTTTTTTACTTATCCTATTGATATACGAATATCCGAGATAACATTTAATGGGTCTTTTGCTGATCATACTTTATTATTAGAAATGAAACACAACAAGCACTCGATAAAATCAGCCAATGAACAAACGATTAGAAGATACTTAAATATTCTGTGGCATAATAAAGCAACTTCTATACATTCTCCAATGGGTTACAAATTGCTTGAGTTAAATCGGAGAAATATCCCGAATTGCATTTAGACTCGAGATTAAATCGAATACACCACGTTAAGCCAAATTCAGAGCAAATTAAAATAAAAATTATTTTGCTGTGGCAGATGCAAATACACTTTGTCAATAATGGTCATTGTTCTTCACTCAATAATAAGTTTTTTACTTATGTTCCAAAATGCTGCTGCTCTTCGCAGCCAAATGGGCCACAAACCAATAACAATCATAAACCGATAATTGTTACAAATTTTACTATCATCCAATTTGTAAAAAGAAACATACAATAGCAACGTCCTAATACATTTTCTAACACATATAAACTTTTTTTAAATGCCATAAACTGGGACGAAGAAATAAATAAAATATTTCGAATAAAGCTCTGCGTAACATTTTATAAAACTCAAATTATTTTTTTCATTCCAAATAAATTAAAGATAAGTATATTCCAACAAAATATTCAAACATTAAAATTATTTGCAGTATTTCCAATAACCGGTACAATTGATTAAACAAAAATAAACAAAACATCCCCCAAGTTTTTCTATTTATTTTCCAATCAAACTTTAAACTTAACTTAATTACGTATATTGGAAAAAAATGCGAAGTGTAACCATAATAACAAGCCAGTAAATAAAAAATAAAAAAAGCTTTGGCCTTTAGGGTGCGATCTCCTTAAAAATGTCAAACGTTACAACTTTGTCCACGCTACTTTTAATTTTTATCATCGTCCCTTACACAAATTAATTTGATACGTTTTTTCTCCCGCTTCGATTTGATTCGATTTCGATTTTTGTTTGTTTATTTTGGCCAATTTATAATATTTGTTATTTAATTTTATTTATGATAAAATTACATTCGATAAAATTTATTTATTTTATTTTTCGTGAAAATAGGAAAATAAAAATAAAATAATAATTTATATAAAAACTTCATCTAATTTATTTCTTTGATAATTCGTAGTAACTCTATAAGTATACAGATGAAAAAGCACAAAAAAATAAAAAATGAAAAAATAAATAAATAAAAAGTTGCAAAGTAATTGGATTTTCACTTTTCAGATCTCAAGTTTTGCTTCATTTTTCATTATTTTTTTATTTAATAATTTGATTTACTATGACAACATGAAAATGATTATATGGGTTTTGGGGTAAATACGGAATTATATATCGCGTTTTTTTTATATATTGTGAGCGCGGGAATCAGTTAATAAAATATAATATGATTTTAGAGCTTTTTCGAATGATGTGTGTAAAAAACTAGTAAAAATCTATTTTAAACATCCAACTTGTAAAAAACTAAACCGTTAATACCCTATTTTTTCATTATTATACATTTCAGCTGAAAAAGATCCATATCCAATCGATGCGCTACCAACCTGTAACCATGCATTATCTTTATGTCAACAGGATCGAAAATGTATTAAACTATTTGAAGACTTTAAAACACATTGTAAAGTTCGAGATAATCGATGTCGAATGGAAGACAGGTAAGATATTGGAATATATTTTTCAATTTTATATGCATCTTACATTTTATATACGATAGACCGTAGATTCGTAGAAAAAAAACTGTGAATATCTAGGTTACATCAGTTTTATTTTGCTTTCGAACTTTTTTATACTTTATAATCTTTTGAATATAAAGTTTTTTTTAAGTTTTGACTACAAATCGATACCCGTTTGAAATTATATTTAAGAGTATTTTATAATTTTGTACGGTTGTTAAATTATTTAAAACTACGATAGTGATAAAAATGTTTAGAAGAACAATAAAATTTAAAAAAAATATGGGTGAAAGTGGAAACTATCAAATATTTTTTTTTTTTTTATATTTTAATCCCTACAATTTTCTGGGGCCGAAGCTCACCCTACTCTTTCGCGGTTTTTATTTAACGTCCTTACCTTACGCCAACTTACTAGGGCCAAATCGAGGACGCACGAATACAGGTTCGCGATTGTTGAATATCCCATCTGCGCATTGCATTGCTCCATGCCATCCTGTACTGACATGGACGATGGTTCGGCCCATGGACTCTGCACTCCAACAGGGGGTCATAGTTGTGTTCATCGTCATCACCGATCGAAATCAAGTGATGAAAAATTCCTTTTGCAACCCTCCCCTGTTGGGATTCGAACCCGGTACCTCCCGCCCCAAACACCGCAGCTTTAACCACTGCGCCAATTGCTCGGAACTATCAAATATGGCTGGACGTATTTAAATCCGGTTTGAATTTATAGCTATTTTGGGTATCTAATTATCGTTGAATAAATTATAAAATTATATTTTTTTGACTCCCTTAATTAAATTACAATTATAATATAATTAATCGAAAATTGATCCGCTTTTTGACATCCAAGAAAAAAAAAGAATGGAAGGGACCGCGTTTTTCATTTCAACCTATACCACTTTTTACATTCGTTCGTAGTTGTTTAATATTGTCGGTCGATTTTTAAGTTCATTATTGTCGTAGTGTTGATCGTCGTTCAATATTGAGAGAACCATCGCGAAACTACAGTCTAGACTAAACTGTTGCAAGTGTCCGTTTGTAGAACACGTTGCAAAACGATTGTTATTTTATGGGTGACAAATGATTTGTGTTTGGAATTATTGGTAATCCGCAGCTTCATTAATACATCAAGCTGTGCTCACGGTAATCCTTCACGGCCTCCAATCTAGATATTTTTTCTTGACCATGTTTAATGTTCAAAAAACGGGTGACGCAGACGGTCAGTAAATCCCTAATTTCACCAAATGCTGAAATTCGGTAAATGACAGCTTTATGTCACGCTGGGATTTAGTTTTCTGTAATATTTAGTTTAAAAAATTGAGGACTTTAAGTTTTAAACTAAAATTGTTTGAAATTAGATTTTTACAGTATCAGCAGAAAATGGGTCAATTTTTAAATGGATTCAATCTTCAAACTATAGTATTGTGCAAAAAAATCTGAACCACAGACCCAATGAACCACAGACCCAACGAACCACAGACCCAAAAAATGGGTGAATAAAGTTAAATCAAATAAAACGCTTTTAACAACTGTTGTCTTAGTGTTGAGTGCAAAACTTATTGCTGTCTTTGAATAATGATATTAAATCAGTTGTTGAACCGCAATTATACTTTTAAAATTTACTGACAAGCTTTATTTAAAATAGTTCATGCTTTTACAATTATCTGATTGAATATATGTACCACTATTCTAATTGCGGTGGATAATTGTGTTTTTACGCAGGTTTACCGCTAATAGCACAAAGTGGATTTAAATTGTGTAACGAAATATTTAGTAAGCTTTATTCAGTATAACATTTTACTTTAACTAAAACTTTAAAATTACAAGCTTACAATTAGCTTTGTGAATGAAGTTTGAATTAAATAAAAGCTTTCACTAATTACATACTAGCAAGTTGTCATTAAATTTTAAAATTAAGTTTTGCCTGTAATGCTTTTAATGTCAATTAATAATAATATTAGCGCAGTTTACTTGAAAATCTTTTAAATGCCAGCAACTTGACTTATGACAAAAACTTTGAATTAATTTAAAAGCTCTGTTTCACTTTCATTTTTAATAAATATTTCCAGAAATAGTTGTTATAAGTATTTTTGAAAACTTAAGTTTTTTCGTTAATTATATTTTTAGCCAGTTTTCTGCTCTGAAAGCTATCAATAAACTTTTTTATTGAATAAAAATGGATTTAACAAATCGTAGAAAAAGCGTTTTAATCAACAATATATTTCCATAATGCTGTGCAAATAAATAATGCAAGTCATCAGCAGATTCTTTATTTTTCGTGTGGTAAAAAAGTTAATTATAAAATACTGAAAAAAACTAAAAATAGCTAAAAGCTCTAAAAGCACATACAAATTGAAGAAAAGAATTGTCATTTTTAGATTCAAATTTAGATAATTTTTTCACATTTAGTTATAAAACTTGGAGGCTTTAAATAAAATTTTTTTAATAGAAGTTTGAAGTTTCGTGATTTTGTGATTGAAAGCTTTCTCAACAAAAATCTTGATAGTTCTTTTCAAATAAATCAAGCTTTACAATTAAATATCTAAATTTATAAAATCTATAAATTTTCCAAAATACCCACCAAATCTTTGAGTATTTGTTTCCAGAAACAAAATGTCTGGCAAAAGATTTGAAGCTTTTTCATTATTAATAAAACAAAATTAAATTCGGTTTATGTAAAAAAAAATTCGTAAAATTTGTAAACTTGAGCTTTTATTTCTATTTAAAAGTTATAGTTTGATATTGCGTTTAAGCACAATATTCTGCTCTGAAAGCACAAACACATTGAAACAAAAAATAAAAATTTGTAAATTAACTTAGTCACTAAGCTTATATTTTTTGATTTTAAGATCTAGAGTTTAAAATAAACTTATAATATGTACAAAATATTAAATTTTATGCTAATGTTAACGAATTTGTTTTATTAATAAAAACCTTTCATCAGTTTTAGTTTTAAATTTAAATGCAACTAATTTGTGTTTTGTTATAGATGTCAAATATTTCCAAAATCAATTTTCAATAATAATTTTCGATATTTAAATGTTTGGTTTTAGTTAGTGGTTAGCTCTAAACGCACAAACAAATTGATACTATGAATTCCTATTTAAAAATAAATTATTTACTTTAACAATTACGGCACTGAGCTCCTAACATTTGAAATAAATGCTAAGAGCTTTAACTAAAATTTTATAAATTATTATAATCATTAAAATTGTTAGTAATAAAGCTTGAAATAAATTTTTATAATTAATAAAATTTGATTACATTAAAAGCTTTCACGAATTATAAGTCGTGGTTTTTTCTAATTTTTATCAAATTTAGAAATTATGTTTTTAACTGTACTGATTTTTTTGGGTCAATAATGATATCAAATAAGTATACTGGATAAGTTTTCTAAATGCAGCCTTAAAGTTTTTCAACCAATATTCAAATGGTGGTTTAATCTTTTAAAATAAGGCAAGTAGTACGGTAAAATATGTTATTGGAGGAATACCATATTTTTCCAAATAGTCTAAGAACTGTGAATTTTTCTATTCAGAAATCCGAATCATATCAAAAGCTTTGGTTTAAAACCATTTGTCTCTTTCATTTTGTAAGAAAATTGTGAATTTGATATTTGTGCTTTATTTAAAAGTTCAACTTTGTTATTGTGTTTTGAAGTAATACAGTATTCTTTTCTGAAAACACAAACAAATTGAACAATTATTAAATATTTTCAAATAAATTTAGTCACTAAGTTTTTATTATTTGATTTAAACTAAAGTTTTAAATAAAATGGCATAATACATTTATGTACAAAAAATTACGGTTGATACTAATAAAGCTCGAAACAAGCCATTTCAATGGATACACTTATTTAAAAAAAAACTTTCAACATTTTTAGTTTATGCAATTTTCACGAAATTAATTTGTCTATGCTTTTGACTGAAATTTGAGTTTTAACTGCAAAGCTTTTTCTACAATTTATATATTAAACTGAAATTTTATTTTAAGTTTTCTGATTACTCAACTCGACTTATCGTTTCATACTTAACCAATCGCAAGCAAGTAGTGAAATCTTGTAATGTATTTTCGTCGCCGGTATCAGTTTTGTCTGGAGTACCACAAGGTTCTGTCCTTGGTCCTCTTTTATTTTCGCTTTATATTAATGACTTACCAGAGAGACTTAAGTACTCGAAGTATCATATGTATGCGGATGATTTTCAACTCTACAATTCTGGACCATTGCGCAATATCGATGTTACATGCCGAAGTTTGAACCATGACTTGCTTATGATTTCTTCTTGGGCCAAATCAAATGGCTTGCTTTTGAATGCAAATAAATCACAAGTTTTACCAATCTATAAACATAAGATTGATAAAGATCTAGTTAATATTGAAATTGAAGGTGTGAAATTATTTGTATCTGATGTTGCTCGAAATCTTGGAGTATTATTTAATAGTACATTAACTTGGAGTGCACATGTTAATCAGGTTTGCAATAAAGTCAACTTTGCACTATTTTCACTCAACAAATTAGGTAACATTACTCCAGTACCAATTAGGCTACTATTTGTCAAGACTTTAATTTTGCCTATTCTCACATATGGAGACATATTTATTTATAATGCTGACTCCAAGTCTAAGAACCGGTTGAAATTAACTTTTAATAAGTGCTTGAGATATATATATGGGCTGCGTAAGTTTGATCATGTATCTGATTTTCAAGACAAAATACTTGGCATATCTTTTGTTACATATCTCAAAATAAGAGTTCTTTGTTTTATTTTCAAAATATTACATCTTAAACATCCATCTTATTTGTATTCTTTAGTAACTTTTAGTTCTTCACCCAGAGTTCTTCGAATCACATCATTCTCATCTAGATTTGCTACTAGTCAGTTTACGTCTTCAATATTTGTTGATGGAATCATTAAATTTAACGAATTGCCCGAATGTATTAAAAGAAGTAAATCCGTTGATCGGTTCAAAAAAGCATGCACAGACTTTTTTAAGCATAATTCAAGATGATGTCATTTCAACTTAACTTGTTTATAGAACTTGTTCATACTTGTTTCGATAATTTGAATTTATATGCATTTGAGTATGTATGTATGTATGTGTGTATGTATATGTATATGTATGTATGTGTGTGTATATGTATGTGTATGTGCATGTGTATGTGTGTATGTATGTATGTATGTATATGTATATATGTATATATATATATATATATATATATATATATATATATATATGTATATATATATGTATGTGTGTGTATGTAAATATATGTATATATGTATGTATGTATATATATATGTATATATATATATATATATGTGTGTGTGTATGTAAATATATGTGTATGTATGTATATGTAGATATATGTATATATGTATGTATGTGTGTATATGTATATATATGTGTATATGTATGTATATGTGTATATATGTGTATGTATGTGTGTATGTATATGTAGATATATGTTGTATGTATGTATTTGTATGTGTGTATATATATATGTATATATGTGTATATATATATATATATATATATATATATATATATGTATATATATATAAATATGTGTGTATGTATGTATATATATGCATAATGTGTGTTTTGAATTTTATTATTTTGAACTTTTATTTTTATTTATTTAACTGTAGTGAACACACCTATAATGGTGTTAATTTTAATTTTATTTTAATTTTAATATTAATTTTTTTTTTTTTTTTTTATCGTATTGTAATAAACTATGTATATGTAAAAAATTATATTAATGCTGAGATATACTTTGAAAAGGCCTTTGGCCTTACTTATCTCAGTATAAGAATGAATAAATAAATAAATAAATAAATAAAATAAATCGATTCTAAATAAATATTATAACATTTCGATTATTAATTAACAATTATTTGCAAAATAAAAGTAAAATTGAAAACTAAGCTTTGTAAATGCCTAAAGTTTTTTGACCAATTTTCGAATGATACTTTAATATCTTTCAAAATACAGATTTAAAATTAAAAATATGATTTGCTGAATTTTACTAATTTTTTTTTTTCAAAACATTTTGAATATTTCATTTCCTGAAACATGATTTCTCACAGAAATTATCGCTTATTAATAGACATTCCGAAAAATGTCGGCAGGTCTTAACATTTTAATATTTGTTCTTAATGTTCTTAATTTCTCGAAAATGTCGAGTATTAATAAGAGAATCTAAAATATATTGCAAAGCTTCAAAAGCCCAAGAAATATACGAAGTCATCGAAATCAAAATTTTAGAATTTTAAACAAATTTAAGTCTTTTATAATAAGTTATAAATTAAAAAAAATTATTGTAACTTACATATACTCCAAATAAGCCATAGGATATTTAGCAATGGTTAAGGTATTTGCGTACTACTTTATGGTACCAGCTTGGATTCTGGCCATTATTTAAAATAATGTTAAAAATACAAAATAAATTAAAATTTGAACGTGAATAAATTTAATTTAAACAATCATTTACAACAACAAAATATTGAAAACACCAATAACACGAAAAAAGCACTGAAATTGGTTAATCTGGGGTCTTTATTACAATTAAAGCATTTGAGCAGACTACAATCTATAAATTTATTAATTCAAATCAAAACGGAATTTTGTACAATCTTTTTATGACCAAGCAATTGGCACAGTGATAAAAGCTGCAGTGAGCCAGGAGGTATCGGGATCAAATTCTAATGAGGAAGGGTTGAAAAATTGATTTTTCATCACTTGGCTATGATCCCCTGTTGGAGTGCAGAATCCATGAGCCGAACCATCGTCCAAGTCAGTGCGTCATTGATTTGGGTGGTGATGGCGTAAAGGAGGACGTTAAATTAAAAGCAAAAGAGTTGGGTGAACTTTTCAATATTTTCAATATTGTCCATTGTTATTGTAATTGTCATTGTCAACGTCAACTGATAAGAATAAATGAGATAGTTTATGAAAATGGTTGCCATATGACTGAAAGAATTAGTTCTTTGTATATAAAGGCTACAGCACTGCGAAAGAACAAAACACTAAAATTATCAATCTCAAGTGAAAAAAACTCTCGAATATGACCTAATACCAAGGCAAGGAATTAAAGAGTGTATAGCAAGCTATGTTTCCGTAGGTTATCCCAAGTTGGGATAGGAAAATAAAATTCACTATTTATAAATATAATTGTTGTATGCAATACAACAATTATAATAATTTAATTTATTTTATTTGTACGCACTGTATTTATTAACTTACAATATGCGATGTAACAATTATAATTAAGAATTTTAATTATATTGTTGTTGTTGTTGTTTATGATGATGATGTTGTTGATGATGATGGTCGAACGATGTAATTTCCTCGCTGGTTCAAATTGGAATGACCGAGTCTCAATTATTTATTTTTCTTGTTTTTATATAAATAATATATCGCACCATCTAGCGTTCTTAGTTGTCTTCACTATTTATTTTTCGCCATCGCACCATCTATCGGTGCACACCATGAACTGGTGTACTCAGCAATTGCAATCCAACTCCGAAATTGCTTGACTGTCAAAATAGACGACCAATTTTGACAGTCGTGTTTTTGTTTTATATGATGTAAATATATATAATCAAGTTGATTATATATTTACAAATAATATGTGTTGTGATCATATGTACGGATGAGTATTTTATATATACTCACCCGCTACATGACTTCGCCCCGAGTAAGCATCCCCCCTGTGGTGGAAGCTACTTTTTGATGTTTTTGATCCCAATGTTTGGGTTGCTACCGTCCTAGTTGGATGTGTCGACGGTGTATGCTCAGTTTGCGTTTCTGATGAAACGTGAGCTCGTTTTTTAAATATCCTGCCCTTCGGCAAACTACGCGGTGCTGGAATTTTTGTCACCTTTGCCACCTGTGGTGGTTGTTCTGGTGCTGCCGAAGTAGCTGCATTAATGCTAGCTAGTAGCGTCTTTTGCCTTATTTCGGTCAGCGTTAGCAAATCATCTTTGTCGATATCCATAGTCGCTATTGCTGCAGTTTTCGACATAATATATACTGTTACTCAGGCTATGGTTTAGCGGCCCACGGGAGATAAAGCTTATCTCGACCGTGGTTGCACACGGGAACTAGAGATAGTTACAACCGAGGTTTGTATTGTTCTAGCAATTGTTTGCTTCATTTCCTATTACTGACAGTGTCTTATTTTTAGGAAGTTGTTTAACATGTGAAAGTTTCACACTTGTATGCGGACTGTTCGGAGTTTTCTTGTTGGAGAAAGTTTCTCAGCGAAAGAAAGAATTCCGAATGCCGGTTTTAATCTATCAATGCTGATAGATTGATGTTTGTTTTTGACGTCAAGTACGAAATGTTTCCGTAAACGTCGAATAACCTTGTATGGGCCATCGTATGGCGGTGTCAAACCTGTGCGCACTTTGTCTACTCTAACAAACACAAAATCACTAGTGTCTAGTGATTTCGGGACATGTATGTCCGTTTGCTTGGCTACACGAGTGTTTTTGGGCACTAGGTTGCTCATACATGATCGTAGTTGTTCGATCATAGTTTCAGTTGTACTGAGAGGTAAAATAGGGTTATCTACAAAGAATTCGCCAGGCAGCTTCAGTGTTTGTCCGTAGACAAGCTCAGCTGGGGAACATTTGAGATCCTCTTTTACAGTAGCTCGGATACCTAGTAGTACTATGGGTATCTCGGAGCTCCAATGAACAGTGTTACATCGGGATTTTAGTGATGTTTTTAGCTGGCGATGAAAACGCTCAACCAAACCGTTTGATTGAGGATGGTACGAGGTGTTTCGGATCCGGTTGGAACCAAGTAGCTTAGTTAGCTCACCAAACAGTTTGGATTCAAACTGTGCACCTTGATCGGTCGTGATGTTAACCGGTACTCCGAATCTGGAGATGTAGTTCTCAACAAATGTTCGGGCAATCGTAACTGCAGTGATTTCTCGTATGCAGTACGCTTCTGGCCATCGTGTGAAACGATCGACACAGGTGAGTAGATATGTGTATCCATTAGAAGGTGGAAGTGGTCCCACTATATCTAAATGGATATGTTCAAAACGTCCCGGTGGAACGCTGAAATGCTCATGTTGGGATTTAGTATGTCTCGTGACTTTGCATCTTTGGCAGGACAAACAGGATTGCGCCCAGTGGGCCACGTCCTTATTCATACTGGGCCAGAAATATCTAGTAGATATTAACTTCCGAGTGGCTCGGATGCTTGGATGCGATATATTATGCAGTGCATTAAATATGTTTCGTCGCAGTGGTTCTGCGATATACGGGCGGTTGTTGCCCGTTGAGATTTCGCAGTAAATAGCTAAGTCAGCTAATTTAAAGCGTTCTAATTTCCAAGTGGAATTAGATCGTTTTGCGGAACCAGAAAGTATATCCTGAAGTTCCGTGTCGGTTTCTTGCGATGTTGCAATTTGCTTCATGTCGAAGTGAGTCTCGACAGATGAAGTTTCGTGGTTTGATGCTCGAGACAGTGTATCGGCTACCACGTTATCCTTGCCTTGGATGTGTTGTATGTCAGTCGTAAACTGAGACACAAAATCCAAGTGGCGAATTGTCGCGGGTTGCGCTCAGCCTTGGATTGAATCGCTCGAGTGAGCGGTTTGTGGTCGGTGTAGACTGTAAAATCTCGACCTTCGACATAGTATCGAAAATGTTTAATTGCTTGGTAGATAGCTAGTAGCTCTCTATCGAATGCGGAATATTTTGTCTCAGCATTCGAAAGTTTCTTCGAAAAGAAACCAAGCGGCTCCCAATCCCCATTGTTACATTGTTGCAACACGGCGCCTACAGCAGTGCTTGAGGCGTCGGTTGTGACACTAAGTTTAGCGTCATGTATTGGATGTGCCAATAGTACAATGTTTGCTAAAATGGTTTTTAGCTTGTCGAATGCCTGTTGACATTCGTCTGGCCAGAAGAAGTTTTTCGGCGTCTTGGGCTTCTTTAGTAAAGTAGCCAAGTGAGTGTGGATAGGACCTAAGGTTTCCGCTATCCTAGGCATAAACCTGTGGTAGTAATTTATCATGCCGATAAATTGCTGTATATGCCGGATTGTTTGTGGAGCTGGGAATTCCCGAATGGCGTTAATTCGTTCAGTGGACGGCAGAATACCATTCGGGGTTATTTTGTGACTAAGGAAGTCGAGAGAGCTAGTGCCGAAAACGCATTTCGCACTGTTGATGCTCACCTCGTATTCAGAAAGTTTCTGAAACAATGTTTCCAGGTGAAACATGTGTTGTTCTTCCGAAGTTGAAGCTACAAGTATGTCGTCAATGTAGACGAACACAAAGTCGAGATCCTTGACGATTTCGTTGATGAATCGTTGGAACGACTGTGCGGCGTTGCGAAGTCCAAATGGCATTCGAGTAAACTCGAATAAACCAAATGGAGTAGTGATTGCCGTCTTGTGAATATCCTCAGGTGCAACTGGGATAAGATGATAAGCTCGGACCAAGTCGATCTTCGAGAATATCTTGCAACATTGTAGGTGCATGGAGAAGTTCTGGATGTGGGGAATAGGATAACGGTCAGGTACCGTTACCATATTCAACCTGCGGTAGTCTCCACATGGTCTCCAGTCTTGATTCTTCTTTTTAACCAAGTGTAGTGGACATGATACTGGCGATGCCGATGGCCGACATATCCCTAGTTGTATCATATGTTGGAATTCCGTTGTAGCCGCTTTGTGTCGGATCGGATCCAATCTTCTTGGTCTGGACACCGGTAGATGTCCTGTAGTCACTATGTGGTGTACTACATTATGCTTAACGGGAGAATTGTAATTCGGCGGAGCTGTTAAAGAAGGAAACTTCTTTAATAGCTTGCCGTATCCGTTGTCAATCAGGAAGTTCCTGGGCGAAGGTGTGTTCGCTAGTGTCCGTGACACATTGATCGACAGTTGTGTGACTGGATCAATTAGCTTCCTGTTCTTAAGATCGACTAGTAAGCCGTATTTCTCAAGAAAGTCGGCACCAATGATAGGACGATTCACGTTTGCTATCGTGAATACGTGCGGAAAGTTCCGTCTTAGGCCAATATCTACTTGCAGCAATTTGCTTCCGTAGGTATTGATAGTCGTACCATTGGTGGCTGACAAAACTAAGTCGGTGTTGACTTGGGATTTGTGGTTAATACAAGTTGTATAGGGCATGACGGATAAATCAGCGCCAGTGTCAATCAGAAACGTGAGTTTGTTCTGATTGTCCCTTATAAATAGGCGGCTAGTGTAATTCGGTCTATGGTCAGCCGCGCCAACCGATAGACCTACTAGTTTGGGGAATTGTTATCCATCACTACAGCCTTTTGTTTTGTGAACCTGTGGTTCACAGTTGTGTTTACCTGTGATTTGGGAAAATCACATGGTAACTTGCAATATTCGGCTTTGTGTCCGAATTTTGTATGATAATAACACCGTGCTGGTAGCGGGCGGACTAGTCTTATTTTTGAATTCGACCTCCTTCCAGTGGAAGGAGTACGTGATCGTGTTCGCCAGTTGGTCGCTGGACTAGCCGCTCGAAGTTCTAGTCTGTCTAGTCTGGAATTGAGTCTGTCGAGCGTGCGAGCCAGTTGCTCGTTGGTGCTCGTACTACAGGTTGTAATATTCCCATCGTGTCTAGTAGGCACGTGGTCAGACTCCATCCTTTCGCGGGACCGTGACACGTGGTGAACGGCGCCCACCACATGTGTAGTTGGCATTGCCTCGTGTAGCCGGTCGGCTATGATAGACAATGCGTCTGCCTCCTTATCCTGCTGTGGGATCAGTGCTATCTGAATAAATTCAGGTAGTTTCCTGATCCACAGTTGTGTAATAAGTGTCGCATTAAATCGGCCAGTGGCTAGTGATTTAATGCGCCGTAAGACTTCCGATGGACGTTGGTCGCCCATTTCAGTCTTCTCTAGCAGCGCTTCTAATTTCTTTCTGTCTGAGAGCGTTGTTCGCTCGATCAGAACAGCTTTAAGGTGTGCGTATCTATTTTCTGCAGGAGGTTCCTGCAGAACATCATCGATCATCACCGCCTGCGTAGGAGACAAACAACTGATCGCCTGAGCGAACTTTTGTTTGTCGCTCGTGACCTTGTTCGCGTCGAACAGTATCTCGATCGTCTTGAACCAGGATTCCGGATTAGTAATCCAGAATTCTGGGAGACGAATGCCAGTGGCTGAGATCTTGGTCACTTCTAGTTTGGTGTCATCATCACCATGAATAGACATGTTGTCTATTTCGTCGAACAAAACAAAACAAATGTACAAAAAAAAATAAAATAAATTAAGGCTGCGCGTTGCGTGATAATTTAAACCACGTGGTTTAATTATTGGCCGTAAAAACGGACGTCGGGGTCACCAAATATAGCAAGCTATGTTTCCGTAGGTTATCCCAAGTTGGGATAGGAAAATAAAATTCACTATTTATAAATATAATTGTTGTATGCAATACAACAATTATAATAATTTAATTTATTTTATTTGTACGCACTGTATTTATTAACCTACAATATGCGATGTAACAATTATAATTAAGAATTTTAATTATATTGTTGTTGTTGTTGTTTATGATGATGATGTTGTTGATGATGATGGTCGAACGATGTAATTTCCTCGCTGGTTCAAATTGGAATGACCGAGTCTCAATTATTTATTTTTCTTGTTTTTATATAAATAATATATCGCACCATCTAGCGTTCTTAGTTGTCTTCACTATTTATTTTTCGCCATCGCACCATCTATCGGTGCACACCATGAACTGGTGTACTCAGCAATTGCAATCCAACTCCGAAATTGCTTGACTGTCAAAATAGACGACCAATTTTGACAGTCGTGTTTTTGTTTTATATGATGTAAATATATATAATCAAGTTGATTATATATTTACAAATAATATGTGTTGTGATCATATGTACGGATGAGTATTTTATATATACTCACCCGCTACAAGTGGCATGGAATTGCTGTGTGCTCAAATTGGAAAATTTAGGAAAAAATATGTCCCAGACAAGGGAAAGTACGACCAATCTCACTTCTTCCGGTGAATTCAAAATCTACTTAAGAGATACTTAAGAGATTAAAAATATTTATAGAACGAACAAATCTTATACCGCATCATTAGTTTGAATTCAGAGAAAAATGTTAAACCAGCAAGTAAAGAATTATGAAAGTTACAGATTGTGCATTAATATAAGAATTATAAGAAGCAGGTTTTCGAGACACTTAAAAAAGCTCTTTGAACTTTAGAGAAATTTAATAAACCAATTTTATGCGATCATAAGGTCATATATAGAAGACCGACACTTTCGAGTGAAATATGATGAGGAATACTCCGAGCTAAGAAATTCTCAGCAGAAGGTAGTGTTAGGAACGATATATTTACTTTACATGCTCTGTAAAATAAACTTACCTCACATGGATGATGCTAATATTGCAACATTTGCTGCGATTCTGGCTGTTGGCCACAACATTAAGGAATTTTTACAGCTAAATTACAGAAATCCTATGTTAAAACAAGTGAATGTGGGAAAATTTGGCAAATTGGGCTTAAATAAATCCAAACCACAAAAATTTGGGGTGAGTTTGTAGCTTTTAATGGTCAACTGATAATGTTCTGGATGTGGCTAAGTTCCTAATTCTCAGTAAACCCATATGGACTTTCCAAATACAGTAGTGGGTGTACAAAGAAACCTAACATAAAAATGATACAAACCACTTCAAAACAAAATGCTACGTTTTATGTATATTCAATGCTCTGTTGTACATAAAGAATAATGATCTGTATAGAGATCTACATATAGAAAAGATTGATGAAGAAATTAAGAAACACGCGGTGTTGCACGAGGACCATGTTGCGAAACATGTTACATTCTAGATATAAAATATTATTTCTTTCTTGTAGCTGAAACTGAAATTCAACCGTTTTATCACTTTAAAACTGATACATAAAACTATTTTCCTATTTTCAGAGAGGCCTGTCACGAAGCATGGACCAATCTCCGCCTTTCACCAATGTTTGGGTGCATTTGCCCAAACAATCATATGAAACGTCGTTGCGATAAAATATTTAGCATGGTAAATCATAATCCTTGTATTGGTAAGTAGCAATTACATTTTCTTATCAAATAAAAAATTATAGTAAAATTAAATTTTTAACACGCAAACAATTTTTCTTTTTGTTTTCACAATAATAATAATAACTATAATGAATAGCCATAATAAAAATTCACCGCAATAAAATGCACAATACTACTACTACTTTTATGGAGCTTTTTTTATGTCTACATAAAAGCTACTCGAAATTTAAATCGAGATTTTTCAAATTCATGGTTTGGTGGAAGTTTTTTTATTTTTTTTAAATTTGTTTAAATATATAATAAAAATAAACGAACTGTATATTGGAGCTTTTTATTTATAAGCACATGATATGTGTATACACAATATATACATACATACATAAATACATCAGTAATCCTTTTCTGGTATAACAACAAAAAAAAATGTAACGAAATAATCATGTTTTTATCAAACTAATACTGTACTATGCCTATATTTTCATGATTTCATTATATGTTTTTATGCTTGGTGTACGTCTCTACCAGCTATACGACTGGAATATATATATATATATATATTCGAACATAACGAAAATGTTATATTATTTGATTGAAATCGACAACATGAGATTAGATTGATTGTCAGTGAATTGGTTACCCACTTTGTTTTTCATAGCAATTTAATATGTGTATATGTGAGTGTAAAACAACTGTACAATGTGTGTACATTTTTCAATTTTGAAAATTGGAAAATTATCTATCGATTGACAATTAAATTTACGATTCATTTAGCTAGTTTTTGTTTGTTTAGATTTTTCAGCATTTTTCAATTCACTTTAGTAAATAAGAATGATGATTATAATTTCAATTTTATTAGAACATTTGTTTCAGAGAGATTAGATTTTTTTTACCAAATTGTGGAAAAGGATTAACGAGTTCTTGTTTGATTGATTGGATTTGCAATCTTTATCCGTAGAATGTCTATAATCATCGATTCATATTTTTTACACCGTAAAGCTGATTAGACAAACAAAAATATTTTACATTACTAAATATAATATATTTATTGTATTAGTTTGATGTGAAGTGAGATAGAAATAGATTTAGGTAAATAAGTGAAATAATCGTACAATATTTTATGTTAAATATAAAATTTTAAATGTATCATTTTCAGTTAAAAAATGTAAATCCAAGAAGGGCTTATATGTAAAAGAGAAATTTTGAGCTTTTCAAAACTTTTATTGAAGTCAATTGTGGAAGTTAAACAACAACCCTTTTAATACTTAATTAAGACATGTGTCTCCAGTGTTAAATAATATTTCTAACTATATATGTAAGCCTAAGAAGCTGACATTAAATTGCTGCTTAGATTGATTTCAAAGTGCTTCTTTCTGGATTGCCTGCTCTATGTAAACCAAAAGTTACTTCATTTTGTTTGTTCGAGAATTATCATTGAAGAATATAGTTTTCAAGCACTATATATGACTGTTTATATCACAGACTGTATATTAATATTATTTTTTCTCTAATGGATGTTTGACTGAATTGACTATCCTGTAAACTTGCTCTATAGTATTTACTACTACTATTTTGATTTCAGACTTCAAATTGAAGAAAAGATTTTTCTGAGGTTTTCCCAAGAATATCTCTGAGGTATGCTTCCGATGTAAAAATATTTGCTGGTGTGCTAGAATCTTCCTGCTGGCAATTATCTTTGATTTGTCTACTGTATTTATCCTACTTAGATCCTTTTATTTGTCGAACTTTCTAGTTTTTCTGTATTTTGGGCAACAGTACAGCTATAATTATAATTCTTTAGCGTCCTCTATTTGCCTTATAAAATGTTTTTTATAGGGGACAGTACGCTACTCAAATTACTTATTGCCTTTTAATGAACACTTTTCAACAAATACACTATCCCATTTTCTTTACAGATTCACCTGGAGCAAACGATTTAAATTTCAAGCATCCATAAAATCGTATTCCTTCACCTTCTCAATCAAAGGTAATGAAAGTGCCGATATGGTTGCAAAAAGAAGTTACTTTCTTTTTGTAATCATATCGGTACTTTCATTACCTTTGATCTGTGGGTGTGAAGCACTCCCACAAGATCGAAGGTATGCAAACAACTTATTCACATACATGTACGTTGCTCTAAGTATACCCCTACCAATCAAAGTTAAACCACTCAAGAAGTCGAACAGTAAAGTAACTCTACTTTTTCCTTCATTTATTGCCTTTTTGATAATTTAGCATTAATTATACAGATTCTAGCATTTATTTTCAACGTTTTCTCCTACTTTAGTGTTAAAATTCCAACACTTATCCGAGCATCCCTTACACTTGCATTTATATAAACTGCCAAATGTACTAAATATTTCCTTTGTATGTTGAAAAATTCTCTCTTAACTGATATTTCATTGTTCAAGCTTATGTCGTGTCTTCAAATTTAAGCTACAAGATTTGCGCCGGTAATATCTGGAACTACTTTTTAAATTTTATTGAATATGTTCTATTCTTTAAAATAACGCTGATTACCAAATAACTTTAGTCAAAGCACATCAATTTTCTATACTTTCAAAAAGTCATACAACAACATTTTCTCGTATTTATACGCATATTTAGAGCAGTCAAACAGTTGATGATCTAAATCCCTCCTTCCTGTAATAACGTCCGCTCACATATAATTTACGCGTATTCATAACATTATATACCCTTATACACCCATTTGCAAATTTTCCGAAGAAAATCTAGGTTAAAAGAAACCACAAAATAATGTCCAAAAATTTCCCAATAATTTTTTTATTAATCGTTTGCACTTTCAATACAAACTTTTCCACACGTTCGTTAGCAGAGTAGTTGCGATGTATCCCAAAACTATAACTTCCGGCAATAGATTACTTGCATTCAAGAATTTATCAATTCTTTCTTTCATAATACCATTCACTAATTTCATTAACACACTCAACATATTAAGAGGAATATAATTTACTGCTATAGATCGATATCCTTGCCTTCTTTCTACTTATTCGGTAAATGAACTCTCATCCACACTTTATTGCAAATTTTAAACAAGGTTACCTTCTTTTAATATCTAAATTTGCAATCATTACTCTTTTTAAAAAATTACTCTGAAGATGAATAGGTTCCACCGTGATTACATTTTTTCAATACGAACAATATATCCAACACCTTAAATGAATATATCGCTAAGAACAATGCGTTTTATGAATTCATATGGTGAGGTTCTGAATATCACAAGTATAGTTACGAAATTTAGACGAATACGTCACTATGCGAATAAACTCCTCAAAGAGAACCATTTAAATCGAGATCCAGAGGGTGAGTCCACAGGACCTTCTCAAATAATTGATGCAATTCGATCCTTTATTTTCAATGATCACCGCACTTGGAATGGCTATCTAGGTGCCATTGGTGCTACGACATTCAATTCACGAAGTACTAACTGTATCGTCACTATGGTCTGTTCGGATATCATTGTCTCAATCATGGTGACGAGTATAAACTACTGAGAGATATAGAATGCTGCAATGAAAACCGTATTCTAGTGAAATTGCTACCTGAATGTCTTCAAATACTTCATGAGGAAGTGCGTAATAAACTGACGGTATAGTTTCCGTATCCGAACGGTGAAATTTAAAACTGGCGAAATTGTATACTATTGTAATCATGCTCAAAGCAATGTGAGCGAATTATTTTGTGCCAAATTTGCTCCTAAATTTGTCAAAGCACGAGTATGAAATAAATCCGAGAGAGTTAACTATAAACTTGAAGATGAGTCAGCAAAATTTTTAGGAATTTTCTACGCTAAGGATATAAAACGTTGCCCTTATAGAACACCAATTTTATCCCTTCTCGTCAGCTAAAGTGATTGCAACAAGAACTGTGTTGTCAAGTTAACTACCTCTGAAATATTAATAGTGAATCTGTAACTGGGCGAAAAATGAATAAGTGTATCGGATCCACCCAACCATGAGGATACGGATTACAGAAAAACTAAGCATGTGCATTTTACTAGCACAAAGCAGCGTTACACTTGCAAAAAACGACTTCCAGTTTACCCCACTAACCAATCGATCGATTAGCTAGAAAAGACGTATTAATTGGTGCCGATTATTTTTTTAATCATACTTTCAATCATAATGCAATTTAAACCACTTTGTAGCTTCTGAGTTATAAAATCGGTTTCAAACTCTAAAACCAGCTTTTCCCAAGGAGAACCACTTTGCAAGACCCATTCATGCGAATTTTGAGATCAACCGTCTCTTAGATCTCCATCCACCAAAACAAAAGTGGCTCCAATTAAGCAACTTTCTCTATCTAGATTTAAATTGTGTGCTGCAGGATTACGAACTAGCCTGTTTAAGTCAATCCAGCGAAATAGTGCATAGTGCATTAAAAAGTTTTTCCAAACTTTCTGTTCGATGTTTGGATTTATTTAATGGGAGAAATTATTCTTTTAAAGATGATATTTGTTTTGAAGATCATTTAAAATGTTATTAATTAGAAAATGTATCTCATTTCAAATGATCATTTCCACTAATTTCCTCCGAAATGTTTGTATTGGTTAATTTGTCTTCTTGGTTGGTTATTGACTATTGACCTGAAAATGTTTCCTTTAATTACAATTTAAAGTTAATATCACACAGGGCATTTAAAATACTTTTCCAACTTTTATAAAGAAAATTCAAAGCTGTTTCAGCTAAAGCAGATTCAATTATAGCATATTTGCATCTTTTCTCGGAAAAGCTTCTACTTTAAGTGTGACCGACTACAATATTTGCACTAGTTTTAATTGATAAAAACCTGTGACAAAACCGACCAGATGAATTTAATTCCATCATGCAAAAATTCCACATTTTTGCAATTAACAAATTCCTAATGAGTGTTGTACTTATAGAAATATTTACAATACTCGAAAAACTCCCTATGGAAGCAGACATTTCCGGTTAGCCGATTTTAGCCATAACTAACTAACCTCTTTACTTATTTTTAACCGGAGAATCCAGATCTGCATGAAAAATAGGGGTTCCTTTTTAATTTCAAAGTTTTGGAACGGTTTTCGAATACGGATTTTCAACGAAAAATCGCGGTTTTCCAGTTCAAATAATTCGATCCGTCAAACTCTTTTCCCAACCTCAATAAACTTGGTATTATTCGTGTGGGTAGATGCATAATATAAATATATATAGTACTATTGTAGTATGTTAGCCCATTGCGGTGCTAGATGTCTCTACTGGTATCATTTTAAAATAATCAAAATGTTTGTATATGTATAATCGCCTAAATGTCGTATATTTATACTAAATGTAGACAATATTCTATCGACCCTATATCTGGAACATAAATAGGTAAACTGTTTTTCCTTATGATGGTTGTACTATATGTATTTTTACAATGGTGAAAATTCCGATACCTCGTTGTCCACCAAACATCCAATAATTTAACACCCCTAATCCCTACAGCGCCCAAGTCAAACTTTCAGTGGGCAGTTAATGAAGGTTGCTGATATAGTTTAGTGATCAGAGATCCCAATACTGTAATAAATCGGTGGCTTTTGGGAAAAGTTGTAAAAATGTATCGTAGAGTTGATAATATTATAAGGGGAGCCACACTTAAAACACAATAAGGTGCAATTAAATGACCTACAAACAATTCTTATTAATCTACCGATTGCGTGAGATCCTGAGGAAAATTTCGAAAGGAAATAGCTCCACGATGGTTTTGGTCTATACTCAATTCTGATAATCGATTTGCAAGTTGAATGTAATTTTACAGTTCTCATGAAGTCCCATAAATTAGTTACGTCACTATGCTTTTAGGCTTAAAAACCCACTAGCTCGCACATGGTTAGTTTAGTACATAATTCAACCAGTGAAGTTACTATAAAGTTGTTTCTCAGTGTTTTTTTCCCAATTTCATTATATGCAAATTATCATCTTTTTGAAATGTGTATAGGCTCAAATTCTTAAAAGTGCTTTACTATCAAATGTCTCATTTGAATTTTGAAATACGAATTACATAATATTACAATTAAAACTGATCTAAATTGAACGAACCGACAAAGTCTATATTTTTTTTTTATTTCATTTAGATTTTAATATTCATTTTCTTAATTAAATGTAATAAATAAATCAAAAAGAAAATTTTTAACTTTTTAATTCTTGGTTTTTGTTTACAAATTCAAAAATAAAAAATTATTTTTTACTTCATCTCAATTATTTTTAATAATCTCTAATTTTTAATTAATTCGAACGTAAAATTTAAGAAATTTACCCAAACTTTTTGTTGTTTTTTGTTCTATTAAAAATTTTTTATTTTCATTTTTTTTTTTGTGATAGATAGAAAAATAGCAAAAGATACGGAAATTCCTAAAGGTACGAGAGATGGTAATATTATTCAGTCTCTTGTAAATAAAAAAAAATTATCCTTCCTTATTTTATTTTTAATGTTGGAGAACTTTTCAAAATAGTATCGTTTATTTAAATACATTTTAGAGAAAGAGATATAATGTGAAATGAAGAGAAGGGAGCTAACTTTATTTATGCTCCTTTGTAAATGTGTATATGCTTATATGATATTGTAAAAGCATTTGTTTTTTGTACTTATATGTTGCAACTTGTATATGCTACAATTATGTCATCTGTTGTCTTGATTTTTAGATACGTTAATAAAAATCGATAACAAGCGCCTATACTTTAGTTTCATGTGCTTTTATAAATGAAAATTGAAATTGTTATATTAGTAAACTAAATGAGTTTGGTTGAGTTTTTAGGTGCATCTAAAAAATTGTGGACCACTCTTGTAAAGTACCACTAAAATGTACGTGTAATTCAAGCACATGCAATCATACTAGTGGAAATGAAATTTACTATAAATTACAAGGAAAACTGTGCAACCATATAATACAGTAAAAAATTAATGAGGTACAATAAATTTAATTACACCATAATTAAAAAAAATAATTATAATTACTCATGTATAGTTCCAAATCGTTTTTTTTTTCGGAATTTTTATTAATCCTGTTTTCGAAGACTGTTATACGAGTAAAATATATTTTATCGCCAAAACGTTATCACTTTATTATGGCCTCTCTTATTTTCTAAAACTATACTTAATATCTTCTCCGAAATAAACACGACTATTAGTTAATTTATATGATATACTTATTGCAACAACAAAAATGTAATTATCGTAATTAGAACTAAACATGAAATGAAGATAATTATCGAGTGGAAAATTTTGACTTTACTACGTTTGCGATGGTTTATGATAAATAGGAGATTGTTAAATAGATAGTTTGATTTGTAAATTTAGTCAGCCATCAAATCATCTCATTGATAGCCAAACGATCCACTGTCCGTGGGTGTAGCCATTTTTCTTCGATTTTTGTTTCTCGTGCTTCAATATTTGTTTATATATATATATTCACTTCTGATGTTGATAAAATTCGTTAATGGGCTAGATAGTAAAGTGTGCTGTGCATATATTTAAACAAAAAAAAAATTGAATTTTTAGTGTATGCAAGTTATACTTCATCTCATGAACGACGAAAAGGCAAGAATTAAAATGAACTTTTATTTTGTGAGAAAGGAAGTTTGGGACACGACTCAAAGCGAGTGCCCCACTCCATCCAACAAAATAAAATCACTTTTAACACTTATATCATACAATATTTTTTCTACAAACACCGTTAAAAGCCTAATTAAAGGTGTGAAAAGGTGCGAAATTAGTAGAGATTGAAACAAAATTTTCACTATGCTTATTAATTTATTTCTATATAGCAAGCATTGCTTAGTTGTTTTCGGTTATACAAAAAGCAAGCGTTGCTTAACCGTTATCATTTATATAACAATTGAAATTCGTAAACATTTGACATATTTCCATTCAAATGGAAAATATTTCTGAAAACAAATATGTAATTCCAGCTGAAATTTAAGAAGCAGAAACTAAATGTACATGTATATATATATATATATATATATATATATATATATATATATATATATATATATATATATATATATATATATATATATATATATATATATATATATATATATATATATATATATATATATATATATATATATATATATATATATATATATATATATATATATATATATATATATATATATATATATATATATATATATATATATATATATATATATATATATATATATATGTGTATATATATATATATTTATTTATATTCATATATAAATTTTGTGTATTTGTGATTTAATATTTTTTACACGCGTGTAAAACAAATTTCAGACTGGTGCATTAAAACCACATTTTAAGCCTACTTTTTACAGCGTTTGTAGAAAAAATACTTTAATTCAAATCAAATGCAATTTTGAATATTTAGGTTTAGATTTCAAATCGGACTGTTTTTGCATTTCAACTTGAAAGTAATAAATCAATAAATTCGCAAAGCAACTTAAGTACTGGAACACCAATTCGCAAATATTATTCCCATTCTGACTTGTCTTCGTATGTTTCATTGCAATGGTACATAAAATAGAAAGAAAATTTTCCTGAAGATAAGTTTTCTTCATGTGGTTTGTTGCCCATGGCTGAATAAATCAATTTAAAATTCGCTCATTCAATAATTTCGGATTTCGACGGCAATTCAAGGAACCTAGACGATTTTCTTGATAAATTTGATAAATTCAAATAATAAATTTAGTCGAATAAAAGTAAACAAACAATTAAAAATTTTAAAATTTACTTTTAAAATTTAAAATACTCCGCGATGTCAAGGTCAAATTCAGTATTGAACTCAACACCTACAATGTTTGCACAAAAAAATTATAAGTAACCGATTTTTAAGTAACATTACTAAGGAACAAAAGCTGGACGAGTTGGAAAACATAAGACAAATGAGTAATTTTGCAGATTTTGTTACAAACATGGAAAACATTTGCGCTGAACTAATAAAACTAAAAATGAAAAATAAACAACAAAATGAAAAAGAAACTATAAGAAACGAAGTTGAATAAAATACTATAAGGATATTTGTTAGGGATACACGGAAAACTTAATACATGCAAGCCCTAATATTTAAAGGACCAAATTCACTTTAATCTGCTGTACAATTTGCTTTAGAAGTTGAAACGAAACTCAAAAGTACTCACGAGGTGACAATTAATCGCTTTAAACAACGAAACTACAATAATAATAGGCAGACTAATTCTCAAAATAAAAGAAAATAAATTTTCATACCCAATCGAAGTTATTTCTGGAATTCGCTTAATTATATAACACGCGCGGCGCAATTAAAAATATATGCATTTAATAATCTTTGCGGATGTCAGATTATCAAAATTAAACTAGGCCTAACCAATGAAATTAAATGTATTTTTTTGATTGATAGTGAAGTTTCTTAAGGAATCTAAATTAAAACAAATGAATTAATTAATGAACCCAAGATAGATGCATAATTACTGGTGAAACAGATGGAAAAGATCAAATGGTAGGAAAAAGCAAGTGCCATCTAATTCTTGGAATTGAATTAACCGTTTTATGACAAATGCCACATAAAGTTGTTTTGGTTGATGTCGCTTCTTATTGTAAATTGAACAAATATTTTTGCTAATTTTTACACATTTGGCCACACTTAATATCAAAATAGCTCCTCCTATTGTAACGAGTATAGTTTTCTTACAATGGTTTTTAACAGCTCCAACTGTTTAATTCACTAGTATGCACTTTCCTTGTAACGTTGTTTGGTTTTTATGCCGTCGGCACGGGCTAAGATGAACTTTTCTTGATCACCTTTTACTTTAGCAAAGGAGACATAGACTTGGTTTTTCGATTTTCTTTCATCAGTTCCTTTGTTTATCAACCATACGCGTAACTTTAATTTGTGTTAACTCCGAAGTACTGGTTCTCCGAAGTACTGCCTCAATTCATTTATAACCTAGTTCAATGATGCCATTCAAATTTACAAAAATTGATTGGTTTAGTCCATTTTTATTTTAAAATCGTTTTCGCTCTATCTATATTGCAAAGAGCAACGTGGTAATATTCACTTCACATTTAATTACAGTTTCTATTATTTTAAAAGTCAAATGTTGCTTAATTTCCGCTTAATTTTAAGTTATATTATGGAATTATTTCTGTTAGAGAAATCCATATTGGTGTTTCCTGAATTATAGAGAATTCCTATACCAATACCAATTTTATCGATTTTTGATTGGCCCTTATGAGGTTAATTTTAATAAGGGACATTATTTTCACTTATAAGATCACTTTATTGCCTCTGTTCATTGTGTATCCCATAAGTTTGGCCATAATATTGATAATGAGGTTTCCTTCCATAACTATTCAACCATTAAAAAGCCGAGTCATCAATGAAAGCTTTGATATTGGTACTTAATGATAATTAGTTTAAGCCATATTTAGCAGCAGTTAATTAGTGGTTTTATGCCAATAAGATGCAACTGAAAAGTATCTTTGAAGGCCACTTTAGCGAAATAGAATTTGCAGTTACTCACTTACGTTATCAATCAAAAATATTTAAGTTGAATAGCAGGTTACATATGCATAGCCTCGGATCTCATAAGCGGTCTCATCATAGACAGTGGCAACAAAATTAATCTCGAGTTTCAAATAGCAAGCTTAAAAAAGTAAATAACGAATTAAATAAAGCTTTTGTCGCAGAAGAAGGCTAATTCATTAAACAGTATTGGAGGAGTGTTTCACTTTAGTCTGAAATGGATTACTCAATGTGGAACAAGAAACTAATCTAATATCTAATATAGATGCAAAATGGGAATAAACCAGAACAAATTTATTAAAAGCCCAATTATTTGGTGTAAATCAAGGTATTGTATCTAGGCTCTGAACGAGGAAGTGTGTTTGTGCTACCAGAAACAAACGTTGCCTAGAGCTTGTCATGGAATGTTGCAGCTTTTAGAAATAAAAATTGTAAAATAAAACATATATAATAGTGCCAAAATTGAGCTTTATAAAATACAAGCTAGGGTGCTTTCCTAGCTTGTATTTTTTCTAGGCTTCGCTGTAAGTTCACTGTTATATCCAGTTTATCTAACGAAATCGACACTTGCCGATTGTATATGAAATAAAAGTGACTGATAGCAACTTATGTCACTTTCACATTGAGAAAAGTACTTATCCCACGGTAACGCTAAACAATATACAATTGTCACAAAAACACGAATGATAATATTTGAGGATACATCATAATCGCAAACTTATATGTAGAAGAGACATATTGAAGCTAACGAAAACAAATCACGCTTAAATATACATGCCAATTTATCGCGGATGACAAAAAATCCGATGCAACTAAAGTCTTAAGATAGAGCACAAAGTTCTTCCTCACAAAACGATTATCACATCAATCTGAACATATAGTAAATGTGGTGGTCTGCATATAGTAGTCCAACTTGGAATTATTACAACAGTCATAATCTAAAAGGTTACAAAGCATCGTAAATGCTGAAACGTGAATTATTTTAACATACTGTATTTTCTGTTATAAATTATGCTGCAGTTGACTGTTCATTTTATTGAAGTGAATTATTCCTCCACTCCACCGATTTGAACAATGTTTTAGAGCTTATCCTCAGTTAAATATTTATTTTAAGGACCATTAAGTTATTTAAAGTTCCTACCTTAAATTGTTGTTAGTTTAAGCACTTTGTTTTGCTTTATTTTTATTTAAAAAGTCAAAACCAAATCGATTTCCACAAATCGGTCTGAATATTTAACATCTTTTGTAAATCTCTCTCTCTCTCAGATTTGCTACATCACAGGTCTCCTAGTTTTGTGACTCTTTTTTTTCTCTCTTTTTGAGAGAAAAAACAGAAAGAGTTGTATTTGATATTCTTTATACTTGGATTAGTAGAATTTTACACAATTGTTTATAAACGTGTTCGCCATTGTTCAATACTCTTGATTGATTGTCGGGTACACTCTGATCTCGATACTATTTGAATTAAGGGCTCACATAAACTTATCGAAATCTTTTAAAACCTTATCATGCCTGATTTACCATTTCAGATTTTTTTTATATCTTAGCTTAAGGTCCCAAACGTATGCTTTGTAATTAGTAAAATAAGGTAGATATAGTGAATTACGAGAAATTCAAACACATGATTTGCTTCGATCAGTAACAATTGAATCGGTCATTGAAAAAAAATCCACAGCTGCATTGCAAGCGAGCTCAGCCTAACGTTATAATACATTTTTAAGCATACTTGGAAGCACTGTCTGAAAAAACCATATTGGCTAACGACCGACAGTTTTTAACAAAAAAATCCACCAAAATTAATGCATGGTCCCAATTTTAACAGGTTAAGAGCTTGAAAGATAGCATTTTGTTCCCTAATATAGGTGCTTACCTGAATTTGTACTTAACTTATGCTTATTGGTTGTTTTGTTATCATTTAAAAGTTTTGAATTCCAAAATAGAAAGTAAAATTAAAGGAAGTAAAATTCTATTTTACCGAAAAAAAGGACTATCGATGACAATAACTACCTGGAAATTATAAAACAAAATTGTCTGTGAGAATTAAAAATTATTTCTAGGAGTAACATATTTTTGGTAATAAGATGGTTACCACTAAAATACCACTAGAGCCACAATCCGATGAATTTAAGATTTTCTATAGCAACGTTTAAAATGCTTGCCACTACAAATTCCAAAAAGTTCAAAAGCAGGATAATTTCCACTTCAGGATAAATCAAACACCAAAAAATGTACATACATATACGATGTAATATAAATTATGTATGTCATAAATATTCCGAAAAAAAACATCAAAATTCCAAAAATATAAATACAGGATTCAAACTTAATTAATTATTTAGAATCTAATGTTCCATCATAATATATTTTATCCCCGGAATTAAATAAGGAAAATTTGTATATATTCCCTTAAATATGAACACATGTGAAAGTACATCTATACCACTTTGTGTACGTCTACATACTCTACATAAGACACAACTCTATTAAATTTTTCTTTCGTTTTTATGATTAACCCATCTTTTTTCAATGTTGGAAAAACATAAACCTTTTTTTTATGTATATTTTATGTTTATAATTATCCAACATTGTTACATAATTAATAACCTGGATAAACATAAAATGAACCTTGACCTGTTTAGAGAGCACAAGTTTGTTTTGAGTTCAAAAAGGCAAACAAGATAAAGAACATAGCAACTAAAGTAATGCATGCAGTATAGAAAAACACTTGAACATCACTCCTTAACAAGATTGGTTTAACATTGGATGAGAATTTGTATGAATATAAGAAAATGTGGTTGTGTTGTAAAATACTGGGTGAATGTCTAAATTAAAAAACGACTTTACTTTCTCACGGTATCTTGATTTTTTAGTTAAAGAAACAAAGCAGACATTCTGAGTTACCATTGTTTTTCGCTAACTGGAAATTGCAACAGAAAAAAATATATAATAGACAATTACAACTCTATGATAAACTTTATTGAAGCATAAAGCCAGCATAAAATTTAAAAACAGAAGTTCATCGACTCCATTATTTTCTTCTGGCAGACATTAATACATTGATTACACTTTACAAAAAACATGACAGGTTCAAACTATAAGTTTTAACCTTATTTCATTAGCTTCAAATAAAATAATCAACTACTTGGATGTCTTATTAGAAAAAGCTTTGTGCTAAAAATTATCATAACCTTTTCCCATTTACACAAAATATTAGTAAGTTGTAGTTTAAATTTGATTCAATTGTTTAAAAATTACCAAATTTTATAGAAACTTTCACTGTGAGTAATTGATTGTCACTTTATTTCTTACTAAACTTTTTTGAAAAGCTCTAATTGACTTTACTGATTAAACATAAATTAAAAGCTTCAAAACTAATTAAAAACCGAAAACTTTAATACTTTGCCTTTAAATCAAGGCTTGATAAAAACAACTTTAGAAAGTTTAATAAAGAAAAAACTTTACCACGGCTCTCACAAAACTTTCTAAACAAGTAGGTAGTATTTTGTTACAGTTTAGTTCATAACACACTTATTCCGTTTTTTTCGACTACTACCGACTAAATAAGTTACAGCTTTTAATCTATAAAACTTAAAAACTTACATGTTTAATTGGTAAAACAATTTTTTTTTACTTTGACATGTAGCGAGCTTTTTATCGCTCCAATATATTATTCCTCTCAATTTTATAATTTACCATATATTTTAGTGCTTAAAGACTTTTACCAAAGTTGCAAATGTTTCATCCAGTTTTCATTGTGTTTTAACTGCAAAATTTAAAAACTTACAACTTTGTATGATAAAACTTTTTTGAATTTTATTAAGCAAGAAGTATAAAACTTTAAATATTAGATACAGCTCCACAGCTTATTTTAAGTTTACATGATTCTTGACAGTTACAAAACTAAAAAGAATAAAGCTGTAATTATTAAAACGAAACAGTTACACTTTTTAACGATGTACCGAGGATTTAGCTTTTAGGCTAAGTTATGATTATTTTAAGCATGTATCTAGTCTATGATACTAAAAGCTTCTTAAATTATTAATTTTATCATGATGCTTCGATAAAAGTACGGTTGAGTTTTATTAGGTCAAAGTATCACTTAATTAAGCAGCATATTGCTAAAAAATATTAGTAAAATCTCCATAACTTTCTTTAAGTTTCCATGTGCTTATTAAGTTTTAATACCTGACAGTTAACTGCAAACATCTTCAAATTATTTATTTTAACATGAAGCCTTGATAATAAGTACTTCTGTGCCTTAATGTGGTAATGTATGACTTAACCATGCATTATGTTACTCAAATTTAATATGAAAGCTTTCCAGCTTTCTTCGAGATTTTATGATTCTTGTTAAGTTTTTAAAAGTTGAAGTTGACAGTTACAAAACTATAAAATATAAAGATATATATATATATATATATATATATATATATATATATATATATATAAATATATATAAATATATAAATATATATATATATATATATATATATATATATATATATATATATATATATATATATATATATATATATATATATATGCATTTTTTTAAAAGATGAAGCAAGCTTTTCGACTGTACATATTTTATGAGTATGTTAAGCATGTGTCAAGCCTGTGATACTACAATTTTTTGTTATATTTTTATTTTTATCTGCCTCTTTAAAGCAATTCTTAGATTATTTTAACCACTTAGGCAATAAATTCATTTCGGGAGTTGATAAGAATGCAAAACATACTTAATGGGATTAAAAATTGATGACTCCGAAAGATAAACCACTATATGAAGCTATAAAGGAACTCTGTTTGGAATACCTATCAGCATCTAACATATTGGCTTATACGGATAAAAAGAAAATTCCTGGTCTTATATACTACTGTAAAACTAAAGGCAGAGTAAATACAAATGCTTTGGCAATAATTATAACAGTGAGTGCTGATGCCCTAAAGATTAAAGATATGAAAATTCTGACCAATAAAAACACTAAATGGGATCAATACAGTAAACAATTGTAGAGAATTACCAACTGGATGTGCCTCTTAACACACCAGCAAACATTGATGCAATTAAAGCAAACCTCAGAGATTTACTAGAAGTAGCAGCAGAAAAAGCAACATCAGTGTTTTTGAAAAAGTTAATAGACTTGCTAAACACGTCCTAAAATTAATATAAGAAAAGTGGACCATTCGAGGGTAGTGGCAGGAGCAAAATTCGACGATTATGAAATTAAAATTAAATCGAGAAATTAAAACCCGAAAAGTAGCTCTGAGGAAAGTAGCAAATGAAGGTATTCAAAACTTTTTATGTGAACTCTCAGTAACAGAGGGAACAGACTACTCTTTATAAAAACCAGCTAAAAGTTTTAAGAGGCCGGCAAACTCGTGTTTGCTAATTAGATTGCCGCGTGGCAATTAGGCGAGAAGTGGTGAAGCAAAAAAATTAGAAGAAAAGCGTTAATATACAAAATTAAAAGAATTTTGCCGAGCTGCTTCGACAATACTTGGTTAAACAAAATGCAGCAACCAGTGGTTTAAATGATATTAGTGCAAATGTTCCACAAGGAAGTGTCAGCCAATTTTCATTTTTCTAATGAAGCTATAATAACAACATTATCTGATGATACATCTGTCTTTGTGTCTTGTGAAAATCTTCAAACTGCCTCCAAGCAATTGCAAAATCATCTGAATGAAATTAAGAACTGGTTAAGGACTTGGCGAATAAAATTCAATGAAAATAAATATTGCTTAAAAAACTCAGTAAAAGCTCTATAGAATTTGTTAAAATTTCTATGACTCCTGTTAAGCTTTAATGTTTAACAGTTACAAAACGTTAAAGCATAAAGAATAAAGCTTTAATAGTTAAAATGAAACAATTACACGAGCGAGCTTTTAATGGTGTTTCCATAAAATGAACTATTATATTTTAATCGAGTAAAGCTCCACACCTTTTGTTTAAACTTTATTGATTCTTGTTATATTTTAAAACTTGACTAAGTTATATGGTAAAACGAAACAGTTACACTTTTTTAACAATAAAGCAAGCTTTTAGACTTAAAATGTTTACTGATTATTTTATACATGAATCAACCTGGTGATACTAAAAAACAAGAATTTTTATTAGTAAAAGCTCCATAGCTTTTTCTACGTATTTGTGTTTTAATATTGTTGCTCTTTTAAAAAACTAAGAATTGTTTAGTTGGTAAATCGAAATACAAAGTTACACTTCTTTAAAGACTCGTCGAGCTTTTAGACTTAACATATTTTATGTGATATTGGGAAAAATATTTACCGTAAAAAGACTTGACCATGTTTGGAATAATACCAATAAATCCACTTGAAACGAACTAAAAAACTGTAACAGGATTCAAGTAGCTTTATTTAAATAAAGCTTTCTAAATTATACAGCCTTTTACAGTAAAATCTTTTAGATTTTTTTCTATTTGCAGAACTTTCATAGTTTAAAACTTTCATAGTTTAAAGTTTAATTTCTATAAAGTTTAATAGTTAAACAGAGTGATCAAGTAAAGCAAGTACTTCAATTAAGTAAAGAACTTTAAATTTATTAAGCTTTCATAATGCTTGGTATTTTGAATGAACCTTTCAGAAGACATATGTCTTGCTTGCGTGTTTGCACACTGGCAGCAAAACAGGTTTGTAAATGGCATAACACCTAAATTAATAAGAATAAAGCTCTAAAGCTCTATATTAATACAAACGCTTAAGGAAACTAAACATAAATATTTAATAAAAGAAAAAGTTTCGATATTTGGAATACCTGAACGATGTTTTGAAGCAACCAAAAACTTAGCTGAAATATAAAAAGTTAAACCACTATAAAGCTAATAATTATTCAAATGACTTGTTACTTGCAAAATATACAAATTTTAAGGTTAAGCTTTTAAATGTTAAATTGCAAAACGAAACATTTACACTTTTTGAATTATTTGCTACGAGCTTTTGAAATTCAAAATGTTACGTTTAATTTTGAGAAAAAAGTTGCGTTGTAAAATTACACTACTGCAAAAACTTTGGTGCAATAGCTTGATAAATGATTTACAGCTTTTTCTAGTTTTTCTAGTTAAGTTTTAAATTCTAAACAGTTGGTGAGGTCTTTAACAAACATTTTACCTTACAGTTAAGTTTTTTAATAGTACAAACAAAGCTTTCATTCAAAGTTTCACAGTTTTTGTTTTCGGTTTTATTGATCAAGTGCAAAACCTACAATTTTAATGTTAAAATTAAAATTTTATTAATGTAGTTGAACAAATTGATTAAAGCTTTAAAGCTTTCACTTTAGTTTAGTAAATTTAAAATTAAAAACAATGCTTAAAAATGTTGTTTAATCAGCTTAAAGCTTTAAATTGGAAAATGTATAATATGAAGCTCTTATTAAAACTATTGTTGTTTATTTTCAATTATTTCACTGCATCAACAGTTGGTTTTAGAACTCCGATTAGAACCTTTTCCTTCAATTTGACTGTTGGAAGTCAATCTAACTAAAACTGTCAATTAGTATATTGGTTTCGAAAAGTGACTAAAAAATCATCAGCCAAAATGTTGTTTAAACTTTACTTTTACGTAAATTTATTTATGATTTAAAAATGACAGTGCATTTTGAAATGCCAAATAAAACAATGTAAATAGCCACCCCTACCAAAACGAACCTTAAAACTACTACCATCCAAAGTAATTTCAAAGTTTTGAAATATAAAATCCATTAAAATTACAGCAACAATCATCGCAAAATCCGAGTATGTATTAATGCCCGAACAATGTGTATACTTCAATGCTAATTATGTAGATATTTTTTTCAGCATCAATGCTACATAATTAAATGCCAGTATTTTTTTTTTTCATTTTCATTTTTATCTTTTTAAAATGTTTATATAAAAAAAAATACATTTTCCTAGCAATAAAAAATTAATTTAAAATTTATAAACATTTAATTTTTGTTTTGTGTTGTCCATTTCCATAACAGAAGTTTAAAGTTGGGGAAAATCAAACTTTTTTTTTTTTGTGAAAAATGTTAAATGACTTTTTTCCTCTCACTAATTTGCTTCATGTTGCTTTTATATTGTTTGTTGGTTGGTGATTTTTAATAATTTTCCGTTTTGTATTTTGTTTTTCCGCACTCTTCAATGTTGTTGGTTTCGTTTATAATGTTTATATGTAATATGTATTTGAGTGAACGAGTACCATACAATATATTTATATACGAGTACTAAAGCAGAAGGAAAATTTTTTTTTTAATGAAAATTAAACATCAAATTAAGAATGAAAATAACCAACAGTTAACAGTAATAAAATACATTTATATTTTTCGGGCTGTTAATGCATAATTACCGGAAATGATAAAATGTGGGAACGATGCAAATGAAAATTATTCACCATCAAATGGATCGATAAAATAGAATGTAGCTTAACTTTAAACTGTATATACTAGTATTAGATTACCTAACGGATGCACACAAAACATATTATTTATAGTCCATTATGTTTATGTACGACAAGTAAATTAACTTAAGCTTTTATATTAAACTTTGTATTTCTATACATTTTTGTATCTCAAAGCTTTTGTTTGTCCCTAACGGATATATTTGAACTTACCTTTTTTTCATCGACATTCGGATGAGGGTATAAAACATGGAAAATTTAAAAAGAAAATTCGAAAATTTATTTAAGATTCTTCATACGACACACAATATAATACAGTGCTATAATAAAGACGAGTGTATTTGTGAGACATTTTATTATATTTAGAAAATAAATTTAAGATAAGATTAAATCTATGATGGAAGAGGATATTAGTTTGTCTTCTCGATATATACTTCAATTTTGTATTACGTATTGATTTTGTTATGTTTGAAGTTTAAAAGATCAATACATTTGTTATATTAGTTTTTTTGAACTAGCAGTAGGTAAACAAGAAAACGTGTATCAAAAAATTGGAATGACAGTAGAAAAATGTATATCAGCCTAGTTTTTATAATAAAAGATACGATTTCGAAATGCATGATATAGCTTATCAAAGTCATTTTGAATAAAGGCTTGATTTTCGTGTTGCAAAAATTGATGACATTGAAGCTAGTTACAAAAATTTAAAGACACTTACATTTTGTAAAACTAAGCGTGTTATACAATTTTCACTCCTTAAATTTTTAAAGTTATCTGCAATTTAGGAAAAAATGTCAACTAGGTGGACTAATTGACTTTGCCAGTTATTTTTATTTTTCCCAACTTTACAAGTTAAAAAAAACTACAAAATTCTTGGTCTTATATTGGCTGAGAGGCTATATTTGAGCTTCCAAAATTCGACTTTGGTTTCTGAATAAATATTTTTGATCGACCTTTAACAGTACAACTTATAACAAAATAATATCTCTTATTAGATGACAACTCTTCAAGACACGAATCGCAATATATATATATATATATATATATATATATATATATATATATATATATATATATATATATATATACATATATATATATATATATATATATATATATATATATATATATATATATATATATATATATATTTATATATATATATATATATTTATATATATTTATATATATATATATATATATATATATATATATATATATATATATATATATATATATGTATATATATATATATATATATATATATATATATATATATATATATATATATATGTATATATATATTTTTTAAATAAATTCAAAATTAACGGTTGAACGCATCTACATAATTCATCAATAACTTAACGAAAATTATCAATTTATTTCATACTTAATTTAACAATTATTAGCTTCGTAGAAATTATTTTCTGGTTTTTTTTTAACACGTTTCCATTAAGTTAACTTAACGAAAACTTTCAGTTTATCGACTCAACAAAATATTTATTTTATTTTAACCATAAAGTAACAAATATTTTTTTTTAACTATGCTCAAAGAAATTAACAAAAAGTTAACGAAATATTAAAAGTTTTTAGAAGGTAAATTAAAATTATTCATCGAAACAATTTTAAACTTCAAATCATTTATTTTTAAAGTCCAATGAGTTGCCAATTATTTGATAAATTTTCATTTCAAACGATATCAGTGTGATAATTGAATCGTTCAAATTTGTTTACTTCCAAAAAACACTTTTTCGTTAAGTTAACTTGACGAAACTTTTCTAGTTGAACGAACCAACGACTAATTTTTTATATTTTAAATTATAACTTTATTTAAAAACAAACCAATTAAAATTATTAAAATTGTACTCGAAAAACTTGACGAATATTTAACGAAGCCTCTTAAAAATCTATCCTACAAGTTTTTGAAAGTAAATTAAAGAGTTATGGGTCCGAATCATTTTTAATATTTCATGTATATGTACTTAAAGGTATGGAAAATCACCGTTTAGAAGCCAAATATTATTCGTAAAGTTTCCACTACTTAAAATAGCTGTTCAGATAGCTAAAGATGAGAAGTTTTAACTAGAGTTAAGAATAAGTTTTAATAACTAATTTAAATGGGTTTATGAAGCTAGTGATGGCTTTTAATGACAATTGGAAATATTACTGTAAATTAACACTTTAATTAAAGATTGAAAAACTTAACGAATCATTTTTCATATTTAATTTTAAAGCATGAACAACTTAAAAAATTTAAGAACAACTTAATTAAAACTAAAATTATTAATTCAATTGATATGTTATCATTTTAAACTAAGAAAGGTTTTGGCATATTGTAAGAATAATTAACATTATAAAATCATAAAAATTATCTGTACTACATTTTTAGCTATATTTTTCTTTTTAACTCAATATATTGCTAGCAGCTTTGTTAAAAAGTGTTGCCCGGTGAACTTAAGTTTTCATAGTTTAAATTTAGATTGTAATTTGTGCCATTCAGATATGAATGTTCCAAAATCGAACTTAACGAAACTAAATTAACGAAAATTGTTAATGTCACTTAAACACTTTATTTAACAATTATTGGGATTTCAGTAATTCTAATCTACTTTTTTAACAGATTTTCGTTAAGTTAACTTAACGAAACTTTTCAAGTTTAACCAGATAAAATATTTTTCTATTTTCCACCTAATCTCAGCTTGTGAGCTTTTAGTTCGTCTTGAGGTAAACTTTTTAGTAAATCCGGATAAATAGCTAACCATTGTTAAGCCTAAAATGTGCAGACTTAATCATTTCTACCAAATATTTCTGTAAAATTCATGTTTCGCTTAGACCGTCTGCACCGGACATGCAGTTGTTTACATAAAAAATCATGATAGATTTTGGTGGTTTTCGGGAAACTGATGCTTAAACTGATTTGCGATATGACGTACTATAAGTTACGATCAGTAATCTAATGTGCCGTAATGGTTCTGCAAGTGACTCTCTCCAAAGTATTCTATGAAAATCTGCATCCGATTCATACTTGTGACCTTAATTTGCTGAAACATCTTTTATATATCGGCTAAAAATACGTATTTATATTTTCTAAATCGTATTAAAATTTCAAATAAAGTTTGTTGTACCGTAGGATCAACTATGAGTTGGTTATTTAATTAATATCCATTTAAACGCTTCACGGATCCGTCAAAAATGTCGATCCAACTAAATTTGGTATTTTGTGGTATCACATTATTTCCCTGATTAATAATCCTTCCATATTCCAATATATTGAAAAAATGGTAACATTCCAAAAGAATATCAATAGCTTCCTTTTTATTATATTTGGGTTCACTCAATATTTAGTGGTCCTCTAAATGTTTTGGATGGAAGATTTGAGGTAATACTCGAAAATTCTATTAAAATTCTTGAATTTAAACGGGAAACTTTCAATAGCTTAACGCATGATTCTGTGATCAATTATACCTCGATCATCTCGCTACGTATTAGTGTTATTTTTTACTTGAAAAACTAGGTAAAAGTTGGCATTGTTGTTGTCGGGGATTGTATGGTGAAAGCCAATACTAACTCGTTTGAAACTTGTTTTAAGTAGGAGATATGAGCCGTAATAATTTTCTCAGCATTTACACTACTGGTCGCACTAAAATTTTCACCATGATAGTGTGACCATTGTCTAGACAGTTGAAACATTTCTGCTTAGTTTTTAATAATTCTCTTCTTTCTGCGATACATTTTTCAGAAAATGTTGGACTTTCATAAAACTTATGAGTCAGATCCTCGCATACTACAAAGGAACTTGCTTCTGCTGTAATATGAAATGTTCGAACCATTTTCTGCTTCTGTTGTCTAAATAAAGGTTTATGTTCAACATAAGTGCCACAATAAGTGAGATTCTTCAAGTGAGAAAGTCCCATTTTCGGTCTGCAAACTCAAAAGTTCCAAAAAGTTTTATAAACACATGATGCCTGTGACAATTGTAAAATGCCTGTGACAATTGCAAGCTCCAAAAATTCTCAAAAACCAGTAAGTTATTTAGTCTATTAAAATGGTGAAATATTAAGTAAAATTCAAAATCTGAAGAAGCTGTTTTTGGAGGAAACTTCCAGCAAACATTGCCAATTCTCCTTCTTAATCTCAATCGATTCAAAATCACTGAAGAGGCAATTAAAAAATTCGATCTTTAGCAATATTTAAGAAACTTAGAAGAAAAAAAAATAATTTGCTAAATGTTAAGATGATATATTTATCGAAAGTGATACCATTTCTAGAGTTAAACAAATCACTAATAGAGCCATATTGTAAAGTGAAAATTATTAAACGAGATAACAAAACTTACCGGAGCAAAACTTTGCATATCGTTGGCAAAATGGAGGCACTTTGTGGATTTTAAACATCGTTGATATATATTTGAATAGTACAGTGGCCCGCAATATGACAATTCTGAGTTACACCATTTGTTGCTAAAAAAAAACGTGAAACAGAATTTAAAAGCTTTCCGAATCAGTCAAATAAAATTTTTGCCAGCTGATGAGGATAATTAAATTTATCCAACGTAATAATGTGAAAATGATTGACTTTATCAAAAGGTTTAACAAAGCCAGTGAAAATAACATCAACTTGCTGCTTAGAATTAGTTGGCAAAGATAAGTAGGCGGATATGAAGCTTAGGCGGGACTGACAAAATCGCAATGATGTGGTAGTTGCTAACATTGCTTCTTTTACTTGACTTAAAAATTCATCTAATAATGGAAATTTCATTAAACAAAAAGTCAATCAGCGAAGCAAGGTGATTCACCCAATTTTTAAATTGAATAAGTGGAAGGTCTTTACGCCTTATTAATATCGAAAAACCACTTGATTGGAGGTGAGACACACTTATTAATATCGACAAACCACTTGATTGGAGGTGATACTGTGGGATAAACTGTTGTACTAGTCAACGATGTGGCAATTGATGATGGTGATTAACTAGTTGTTATTGGCAAACAGATTGAGGTTTAATTGATGGCAGTGTTAGCTTCGTTTGGAACGTTAATTTTCTCAAAGCCAGCCTTACATTGGTCGATACTAATACCACACAAGTTCCAGCCAACCATTCAGCAAAAAAACACAATTTTAAACAAATACTTTTTCAAATTGGCAGAAGTTATTAAGATCAGCGATAACTTTGCGAGATCAAAATAATCTTGTGGATGGAGGACAAATCCGGTCTAAAATCATAAGTAAAAAATACTCATACACCACTGATTGGACGAGTACTATTCCTAGTTTATTTCCAAAATTTATGAATCCCGAAAGCTTTAAATGAAGTTACATTTTAAAAACTAATTTCAAATGTGTAAGTTCAAACACCTTTTGACACTTGCATATTTTAAAACTCACATTATTTTGGAATTTCGTTAATAAACTGCATGCACATTTTAATGAAAGCATTCCAAGTTAAAATTTTATTTTTCTTTCAATTAAAATCATTTTCATCAAGTTTCCATCTCATTAATTATTCAAGCAAATACAAAAAAAACACAAAAACGCTGTCAAGTCCAATATATGAACATCGTCTACCTGACATTTAAACATAACTTATATAATTTAAAAACTTAATTCAACCATAAAATGAAACTAATTTAGTTTTTCTTTGTTACGTGTTATTGTCGTCATCGCCTAGATTCGCATTTTCACAATTTTACAGTATTAAAAACTAATAACCACGACGGGTGAAAAACACAATGAAGGTATATTAGTGTAGGGCGAGTAGAGTAAAAAAAATTATATGTTTACCAACGTTGCTATGACGATACGAAATTTTTCCAACGTGTTTTTGATGTACATCGTGGTAGAATTTGTTGTGTGCATACCTGAATTTTTGTGGTTTGGTTCGAAATTCCAACGAGTTTTTCGGTTTTGTGTGTTCAAACGTATACATTAAATACTGTGAAATATCGCGTGCTTTACCATACCTTGAAAAAACTTTAAGTCACTTTATCAAATGGATTTGGTATACACCAAATTTATTTATTTTTGTTTCGATATAAAAAAGCTCTGCGGTTTTGATTAAAGTACTTGCGGTTTCGTAAAGATTTGTTTTAAAAATTAAATCACCTGTTGGTTATAGGGATTGTGTGTGTACAGGTAATAATTAAATAACATCATACATATTTATAGACTGAAGATTTCGTTTTTATTTGGAAAACATAAATTTAAAACTTTTCCAAATTTTTTTTAAACATGTAAATAAATAATCGACACATACACTAGAAAATGTGCTAAGTGATTTTAATAAATGTACTAAATATACGTTTAAGACATGAAATATTTAAGTTTTTTTTACACAAATCAAGTTGATTTGTTGCAGTCATGGATGAGAGAAACAATTTATATCGGTCTGATCATGACACTATGATGATAGAAAAAAATCTTGAGTTGATTTCAACATATCAAATAAAATGTTGCGTAAAATACGTGATGCCGTATATGTATATGTATATAAAATAAACTGTCGGTTTTTGTTGGTTAGCCTATCAATAATAATCGTAAAATAAACTGAAATAAAAACAGAAGTCAATAAATTTAAAATAACTTTTGACCTTTTTTTGTTTGTTGGTATGGGCTTATACAGCTAAAAAGCTTTCTTCGTTTTTATTTTTCGAGCTGATGAAATAATAAATTATTAAACTTTTATGTTTATCAACATTTTGTTTTTTTTTTGGCCATTTTTCATCTGTCTGCTGAATTTTTTAACTTTTGTTTCTTTTCAGTATATTTTTACGAAGGTTGATTTGAATATTTGATCTAATCAATCAATTTTTATATTCATCATATGCGATCGCATTTGATTGATGATTTCGGAGATGAACCAAACAATAAATAAATATTTATCTATACTCTATATATTATATATTTATATGTGATATATATATATATATATATATATATATATATATATATATATATATATATATATGTATATATATATATATATATACATATATATATATATATATATATATATATATATATATATATATATATATATATATATATATATATATATATATATATATATATATATATATATATATATATATATATATATATATGTATATATATATATATATATATATATACATATATATATATATATATATATATATATATATATATATATATATATATATATATATATATATATATATATATATATATATATATATATATATATACGGTCTTCGGCGATTCTTCGTCTTCCGACCCACTTTGTGGTTGATACCAATTTTTCATATTGTCGGCACTTGTTATTGTTTGCCGCGGACCTTCGCCATCTGCAACTTAGCTTCTGACAAACACCGAACTGGGTTTTTCTTATTGCTACTAAATCACCGAACTTGTATAATTTTGCCGCTTTTTTTTTTTTTTTGTTGTAGGTGCTTCTATTTTCCTGCTGAATTTACGAAATTTACGGTTTTGCTTCGAATTATAATTGGTCCAGCTCTTCATTGAATCTGTTAAAATTTTCTTATTCAATCAGCTCTTGTATGTTTACATTTTGTTTTATTCATTTTTAGACCGAACATAACCTCGAGCGGCGTTCTCTGACTTGGTCGCTGAAAACTTATATTTATTGTCTGCTGAACATACAGTACATGTTTATACTTATTTGAAGGTTCATCTATTGCTATCTTTGTTAGTACGTTTTGATTTATGTGGTTCAGGCGCTCAACCTGAACATTGACGCGAGGAGTATTAACTAACATATGTTGAATTTCTTCATCTTCACAATATTTGTTGAACTCGTCTGAGGTGAATGCTGTTCCATGATCCGTAATTATGCGAGTAGGATTGCCAAATAATGCATGTTGGGCAAACGTATTTAGGAAACCCGTTAATAATCAAAAATATATATCAGTACTGCTATGCTATAATATCCGTTGGTCCTATATGATGCACACGGAAAGTTTGCAGTAGTTTGTCACCTTTGTCAAGACAAGAAATCTTCTTGTTTACCAGATATTTTGTTTATTACAATGCATTTTATACAATTATTTATTACACTTTGGATGTTTTTCTTCGTGTTCCGCATTTAAAAATCTGTACTAACTGCCCAATTTTTCGACTCCAAAGTGACCCTCATCATGTTTACTTTGAATTATTTGAGTTTCCATCTTTTTGGGAACTACCAACAATGTCCGTCCATCCTGATGTTTGCATATGGTATCTGCTTTTAGAATAAAATTTTTGTAGCACTTAGTTTTAAAAATTTCCCTTATAGCTTCAAACCATACTGATCCTCACGTTGCGCGTAATACACTGGATGTAGTTTTCCACCGTCAGCCTTCTGCACAAGTATAGCGCCAAAATCCTTCTAACTTGCAACCGTATGCAACTCAGTTAGAGCATTTTGCCTAAAGATTTGAAGAACAGGTGAATTCGTCAAAATTTCTTTCAATCGTTGAAACGCTGTTCTCTGCGGCAGACCAAAACAAATTTAACTTCCTTACAAAGCAAATCTGAAAGTGGTTTGGCTACAACTGAATACTCATTTATAAATTTTCGAAAATACCCGGTTAGTCCCAAAAATGACTGAACACCCAGAATGTTTTTTGGTTCAGGAAATTTTTTGACTGCTATTAGTTTTTCTTGAAAGAAACCATTTTTAAGGTCCAATGTGGAAACTACTTTGGCTTCTGCTAATTTGTCCAACTGGTCCTCTATTAATGGCATCGGGATTTGGCCTTTAATGATTAGGGAATTTAACTAACAATAATCGATGCATACTCTAGAACTATTACCCTTCTTTTTGACTACAACTACTTGACTGCTGTATTCGGAAGTTGATGGTCTTACAATATTATGATGTAATCATTGTTCTCCCTTTTGCTAAACCACCTTCTGGTCAACTAAAGGCAACCTTTTTGGTCTTGTGAATATAGGAGTATCATTACTTAGAAGATTTTTAACGTCACAGGTCTTGGATTCGCGTCATTCGGCTTATAGTTTCTAATCAAATCTTTTACGATTTCTGTGTATAAAATTTCTCATACGTTCCAACTAGTGGAAATAAGTTCTCAATTACTCGTGATGTAATATTAGGCCAAGATTTTTTAAAAAGGAATCATTGTGTTATTGAATAACATTTGAAAAGCTCTAAATGGGAGTAGGTGCCTTGTCTATCTTATTGATATAATTATTAATGTACGAAATTTGGAAGACTATAACAAGAAATTAACAGAAGGTTTTGAAAGCATTCGACTAAATAATTTAAAATTAAATTTAGAAAAGTGTAATTTTTACGGAAAAAAATTAGCTTTCTGGGCAATGAAGGTTCTAGTAGCGGTATTTGACCAGATTCAAATAATTGGATTGTAGCAGTTCTTCATTATCCAACTTCCAAATCTGCTAAGGATATTAAAACATTTATGGGGTTTGCTGGATATAGAAGGTTCCTACCAAATTTTTCACACAAAGCTTCTCCCTTGTTATGGTTATTATATATAAAAATACAACAATTATAAAAAAATGCAGCATTCAAATGGGTTTAAACGAGATGCAAACTGACCAAGAGAAAAACACGGAAATTCCAGATTTATTCTACACACTTCCAAAGATTGACCTTGCGATTTGTTAATAGTGAACGCCAAACAAACTGGGAAAACGGTGCTTGATGTCGAACGGAATGTCAGTTGGAATTAGAGGAACTCTTGGAACTTGAACATCTTCTCTTGAATCACGTTGTTCATCAGTTTCTTCACATCCAATATCGTTCTGTTACACATTCTCGGATGTTTTTCGACAGCAAGATTATTACAGATCCGACCTTGAGCATGCGGAGGTTCCCAAAAAATCAAGCGCTTATAACAACTTTGCCGGGTAGTTAGTAGTCTTATCTTGATTGGTTACACAGTCAAGGGATTTGTAACAATGCATGCAGAAATTGGCCCATTGTCAAGCGCCAAAAATTGTAAAAAATCATGTTTGTGATCAACTGCAACCTCTTCACAAAACACCACAAAATCGACGATTTTAGATATGCATTGAGTTCACTGCAGCTGTCGATCGCGGAATGACAGTTACCATTTGACGAAAAATAGCCGTCCAGCAGAATCATTGCTCCACTAAAACGTGAGTTACTTTCTAAATCCTTTATCATTCGATTGAGTACTTCCAATGATGGTTTGTATGTCATTGTGCATTCATCCCATATAATGATTTTGTATTCTTGCAAAACCTTGCAGATCAATGAGTTTTAGGCATCTGAGCACACTGGCTTGTCATTCGTGTGGATATTCAACGGCAATTCATGTGCTGTCCGGCCATCATTCAGCAATGTGGCTGCAATTTCCTATGATGCAGCAGCTAGCGCTTTTTGAGATCCCGAGTGAATTGTAACCAAAATCAATGAAATTAGAAAGGTTTTGCCTGTGCCATCGGAAGCATCGACGAAAAACATTCCTATTTCCTTCAACAACTGCATTCATCAATACTTCGTACACGTTATTTTGCTGTGCATTTAAAATGACATAAACATGCACATGTCTTCGATCATGATCAAAGCTTTGTTGCGTATCTCATCGTTCATTTCATGCTTATAATTCCATGTTGCAGTGCGAACACGATGCAAAATTTTGTCGACCATCTCGTCCTTGTATTTGTTCCATAATTCCAATGTGTTCAATGGATGACACGTCGCAATGATGATTGCAAACAATGTACGAATTTTATTCGCCGGCGCAGAAACAGTGACATTGGCGAGTGCTGATTCTAATAAATAAAGGGCCATTTTGAATGTGATGAGTACATCGTCCAACATTATCGAAATGTTAAACACGAGGTGACGTCATTACCTTATATGTAAGTTTGTAGCCGGGTTGATGAACAACATCATCAGTTTCAAATGACGTCATGATAGAACATTGCTTGTACTATTGCATGTGTAAATAAGTACGCAATGGCCTCGGTGGCGAAGTCAAAACTAACAATTTATCTTTGCCATCGGCACAACATAGTCCTGGTGTTTCTGCATTGGAATTTCAATGCTTGGAAATATCGGCACACGGACAATGTGCCAATAGCAACGCAGCAAAGATATTTGTAGGCGATTGAAGAGTCATAATTGAAAGCAGCCGGATTTAACTTTACGTTCACCGCATTTCTTCGCCTAGATAACTTTAATCAAACCTAAGCCTTTGCCCGTGCAGAACGAACTTGGCCCATATGAGCACGTCTCTGTTTATTTAAGTCTTTGCATTGACCAATTTAATAGCAGTTAAGAAAATAACACATTCACACAATAGAAAATGCCAAAAAGGGATCTGCCAAATTGCACAACACGTAAGACAATGTCTACTGGGTTGTGGCATTAATTATCACACCTCAGTGCCATCTCTTATTTATCTAGTGAACTTTGTGTATTTATCAATTTATTTCATGATATTTTAAGATTTTTCAAGTTTTGCATCGACTTTTCACGCTTTACAGAGTCCAAAATCATCAAAACATGCAAAAATTCAATATTTCATAAAAAAAGTTCAATTTTCTTTGGATTTTTTCAGATATTTCGGAATTTCCCAATCAAATTTTTCTAATTTTCTCTTCTAAAACACTAATTGGATCAGATACGCGCAAAATCCCGTACAAAAACATAATTTTTCGATTTTTCGAGTTTTCTCAACATTTTTTTTCGTAAGAACCATTTCCTGTAATCTTGCAAATTTTATCTAAAAAAAATATTTATTAATAGGCTAATTTTCTGCCAGCCGTAGGCTGTAAAAAATTGAATTAGTTTCCGCATGAAATTTACAAAAATGTTATATTTGTTTTATTACATTTAAAACAAATATAACAAATAAAAAATATTAAAATACAAAATATAACATAATATAGTAAATTTAAAAATATAAAAAAAAATAAAAATATAAAAAATATAAAAATATAAAAATTATAAAAATAGAACAAATATAAAAAAATAAAAATTATAAATTATATAAAAAAATACAGAACACAAAAAATTAAAAAAAATATAAAATATTAAAATATAAAAAATATAAAACACCTGAAAATATTAAATACATAAAAATACAAAAAAATCTAACAAATTTAAAAAATATAAAAATTTATAAAATATAAAAATATAAAAACATTAAATATATAAAAATAAAAAATAAAAAAAACTTAAAGATATACTAAAAATATAAACAATTTTAAAAAATATATAAAAAATAAAATATAAAAAATGGAAAAACATAAAATATTTAAAAATATAAAGTTACGAAAAAATAAAAAATGTTAAAAAACATAAAAAATACAAAAATTATAAAAATAATTATACATTTATCTCTTTTAAAATGTTTATAAATTTCTGATTCATAAAAATTATTTAACACCAAAACCAAATGAAATAATCGTTCTGTTGTAAAAATGAATAACCACAAATGTATAAATATTAGTAAAGAGCTTGTTAGTTAAAGATGCTAAGGATTGTTTTTTAAAATATAAAGGAAAATTGCTTATTTAACTTTTTAACAATCAAAAGGATATTCAAAATTTTATTTAAAAAATTTAAAAGCAATTTCGAGACAAAATTTCAAAAATAAAACTGCCATCAGGTATAAATAGCAATACAAAAAATTGTGTATCCCTTAATTTTCTAAGAAATATTCCTTGTATACCTGGTAAACAAGAAGATTACAAATAATGATAATATTACATAAGAACTCAACAGTACACATTAATAATTCAAGATGATTGCTATGAATAAATTGTGTTGAACATATATTTACTGTGTGCACACAACACAGTATACCTAACATAATATATACAAGCATATATGAAAAATGGACATTGGGCATATACCAATTTTTTTTTTATAATAAAAAATGTATATCTGTAATTTGTATGTTGTGTAATGCAAAAAGAAGAAACAAATTATCTTGTTTATACCATCTTCTTGGACATGGTATCTGTTTTATATATATATTTATATTATGTGCCTTATGAATAATAAATTTGCAACACCAAACCATGATATTGATAATGTCATAAAAAAAGGATATCCGATTTAACTATATATATATAAAAGCACAACTTGAATAAAGCACATAAATATAATTGTATGCGCATATGTTTTATATAATTTGAACACACATACATATATCTATATCAAAGCACTGATATTTTTTTTACATGAATGATGAACAAAAAATTTATTTTTACATCTAACTAAATTTAATTTTAATTTATTTATATTTATTTTCAGATGACCTATCATTTTCACTCGATATGTCCTCTGACACTGAAACCAATTCCATTTATCCTAACACGGATCAAAATAATGAAACGACCGTTAAAACCTTTCCAACCTATCCACATTTTTTATTTCCCTCGTCCAAACAAATTCCACTTGCGTTGGCCTCACATCGTCCCGCAACAACCGATTATATTCACTATATATCACAAAATCAGTATCCACCATCCTATAAAACATATCAGAGCAGTGACAATGATAACGATATAATTATAAAAAGCACAAATTATGAGCATGCAAATTCACAAACTAATAATCAAAATAACACAATGCACTGGCACAATAGTAATAGTTATAGTAATAATAATAATTACAACAACAACAATTATAATGCAATTAAAATGAATAAAAGTTTGTATCGTAATGATAATAAAGCATTTAATTCACCTGACGGATACGATAAGGATCTTATGGAAATTGGTGAGAATTTGTGACAAATGTTAATGCGGGGGACATTAAAAAAAAACATTCAAATCGTGTCCGCATATTATGTTGAATAAATTGTACCAATTATAAAATGATAGTTAAATTGAAATGCTTTTGTAATTTAAAGTTGCCGTTTTTAATTTTATGTTAATTGATTTTGTACATATATCATTTGTTTTTAAAATTTATAATTCATGTGGGAAATTTATCGTATGCCCACTTGTGAGTATTATGGATATGGACATGAAATTCATGTCAGGTAATTTTAGGGACTTTGCACAATACTGCACATATTTATGTAGATGTTTTGATTTAATTTTATTATAGTGTAGATTTCTAAAGACCATTAAAGTCAAATAAGGATTGGAGTGGCTGTCAAAAGGTGAGTGATTTTTTATGTTTTTAACATTTTCAGATTGTCTTTTTATGTCCTCAAAATAAAATTGCTATCTATTACATTTGAATCGAATAAATACCATGATTAGATGCTAGTTTTGACCTCAATATAGGTGATTGCTTCTAGTATCCATTAAAAACCCCATAAAAATTTTACGGCCTCCAGGATATGTAAAAAGACTCATAATTTGGAAATGGTATGTTAAACATAAAGCTACTGAAACACCTGAGTGTATTGAATGGTGTTAGCTAAAAAGTGACATTTTGGGAAATTGGTTTAAAAAGAGATGACATTTGTTATAGTATAGAGTTGTTGTAAACAATATTTTGAATGTTTAGTACTAGGTAAAAAAAAAATTCTAGAACTAAATTTTTTTTATTGTTGTTGTTGCCTAAGATACAGTTGGTCAAAAAAATGTTGATTTGTGGAAAATGGTTGTGCGTTTATGCAAATATAAAGAAAAATAGTATTTCAAAAAATATAAAGTAATCAAAAGTAAAAGAAAAAGGATTAAGAAAATATTTCAGAAATAGTACCATCTTTAAATTTTTCATTTTCAAAATAGCCACCAAACTATTTTTTCTCAATTTTCTGGTAATTATTTTTTTTTATCTTTTTCACCATTTACTTCTATAAAACATATAAAAAACAAAATTGAGATTATTTTTTGTTTTTTGCAAAACGAGTTTTAATAGCATGGCCTACTCTGTTTATGTATATAAAATTATTAGTATAGATTTAACCCTAATCAGCATGGGTCATTTTAGTTACATAAAAGCATGCGATGAGTCTTTAGGACTCATATGTAAATTTTTGGTAATAAACTAAAATTCAATCTAAAATTAATTTTTTATTTATTGATGCAGTTTTTGGAGATAACTGTACTTTATCAGAGTATTTAGTACACACGTTTTTCTGGCAGATGTTATATAACTGCTGGATCATTCGTCCAACCATTGAATTGCACATTTAGCACAATCGCTTTTTTGTATTATTTTCAGTGGTTACTTTTTAAAGTTGAACTTGTTGCTGCTCTGAACAACAGGACGATATAATTTCAGCCATTACTCCCTTTGTATGGTGGATAGACGTGATGAACTACGTCTTTGAACAGTTGGGCCCACTAATTCTTGTACTTTTTTTCCTTGTACTAAATCTTTTAAAAATAATTTACAGCAAGTATTTGGCTTATTAGCATTTTAATCAGGAATAATGCAATAATAATTTTCGATGATTAGATGTTACTTCAAGCACATCTAAAATGTTAAAACTTGTGGTAATGGTCACTTGTTAGATTTACTTTTGGCTGTAAATGCATAACCTACTATTGGTCGAGACTGTCTACTTTCTTTATTGGTCAAGTTGTAGTATCAATTAACATCCGATTTGCTGTAATTTTCAATATCTATTTAATCGCCAGAATGCAAATACAATAGTAAAATTACAGCTCAATTTTTATTTGGATCATAGCTGCCAAAAGTTTAGTTTTTTCAAAATCGAATACATTTGATTCTATCTGGCGTTGGCGATTCGGTCAAAAAATTTGTGCTTCAATCTTTGTGCTCATTCGGAACAAGTAAAAAAGTTGTCATATGTCACGTTCCTATTTCTGTTGAAAAACAGTGTGCAAAGTTCATATTCAATATTCGATGCCCAACTTGTTCATCTGTGGAGTCACTCCTTTCCTAAATAAAATACTTCTTTCAATGGTTAGCTGCACTATCACAAAGAAATGAACTTTTTAAAAACCTGCTACGAAACGGTAAAAGCTGCTCGTTAACCATTAGGTTTTTCCCTAGGAACGTATCAGATTTACCAAATTTGGTTTTCACGAAATGGGACAAATTTGTCGTGATTACAGGAATCATCGTGATTGAGTGATCTTGTTGGTTTATCAACAAATCTGAAGTATTAAAAAAAAAGAATGAATCTATTACATGTCATGTTAGTTCTGAACAAAATACTGCCAAACAAAGAATGCCAAAATTTCCGAAGATCCGAAACTCTTTGTTGACACAAACGTTATTCAACAAACTGATGAAACAACGAATTTCAATGTCGTCTATTGGTTTCCTTTACTATTATCTTGACATAATAATTCTTTTTCCAAGCCAAATGTCACTTTTTATAAATTTTATTTTACTGTGACGATTCAGTTTCCATGTGTCGTCAAAATCAATCATCCGACCGAACTGTTCGGTTTTATATCTCTATGTGGCAATACATCAATTCGCTTAAATTTCCTTGTGCGTTCTTAAAAAATCAATGCGATATTACCAGAAATTGAATGGTCTTCCATATATGCTAGTAAACTTGAAACCTGGCAATAGCATCAACAACAAAAATTAATCGAATTAGCTGCAATATTATGTAGGGAACAAAACCTATTCTTAGAGGTTTCATTGAGCCCAATCAGACCACTAGAACTTGTTTTGAGTTTTCGAGATTGGAATAATAAGCAAGCTAATAATGATCCATTTGTAATTTACCAAAATGTAAATGGGAAGTTGCAGAACTACAGCTTCGTTGTTATATCGAATTTCCTTAGTCAGGTCACTGTGGCAGTTCATTTATTAATCAAAAAAATGATCCAGTTTTTGAAAATTAAATTACGCATTATAAAAATAAAAATAATTTTATAAATATAATAAAACACAAAGAAGATTTCGGGATCGATTGTGATTGACATTTTCATGCCACAACTTATGAAAAGGGTCCATGCAATGGGTATAGAATAAAGAAATTCTAGCTTTTTCCCACTTGAAACACTTTATGTGAAACACTTCAAACAATTACCTATGTAACCTTTGACCTTGTCTCGTAAACTTGAAATCCAATAATTTCGCGTTAATAATTCAATAGCTTTTTCTAGTCACACATGACCTAATGAATCCTAATTATCTGATTGTCTAATATTACTGGAATATAAAATCTATCTTTAGACTTCGAAGCTTTTCTATTTATTAATCCACCACGAAGTTCATATAGAGGGCTTTCCTTAGGAAGCCCTCTATTATGATTAATTCTAATCATAAATCTTTAAGTTGTTCTATAATTTTTCTGTTTGGCCTAATTCCTAGATGATTGACACTTTAGTCTGAAAAATCTGTTTAACTTGTCAACACGTGACACTTATCTAGCCTTAACTCAAACAGGTTTTTCGGAATCATTAGGTCGTCAATATAAACTATTATCTCATTTGTGGGAATTTTTTTTTTTTTTTTTTTTTTTTTTTTTTAAATAAATTGACTTTATTTATTCTATTTTATTACAATCTAGTCTACTGGACTAATGAGCAATTTGTTTCTGACTTAATTTACTAAGATAATTATATCAATGACTCCACCCATTGGCGTTTCACAGTTTCTGGTAAGTTGTTGGTTATACCACATCGTTATTGTGGATTTAAATCAGCAAGCCGCTGTTTGCATTAACAATTAAACCAGTTCAAAGGGTTTGGTTCTTTTCAATCTGCGTATAATATTGGTGTTGGTTAACAGGTGAATTGCCTCTATATTCACATGTTGCTGGAGTCTTTCTTCGTGTTTCCTTGCATTTTTTTTAGTTTCAATTGAAACGGGATCCACTTTAAGGTCTCTATGTAGATCTCTATTCCTGACGTACCATGGTGCATCGACGATGTTCCTTAGTACCCTGTTCTGAAACCTTTGAATGATACTGACGTTGCTGGGTTTTGTACAACCCCAGAGTTCAATACCATAAGTCCATATTGGTTTCAGTATTTGCTTATAAAGTAGCAGCTTGTTGTATGATAATAGAGTAGAGTGTCTGCCTATCAGCCAAAGCATTTTTTTATATTTGAGTTTTAATTCTTCATTTTTCTTTTTGACGTGGACCTTCCATCTAAGTTTAGCATCCAGGGTCATGGCTAGATACTTAGCTGTGTTCGCATACGGTATTATTTCTCGATTTATTGAAACAGGTATATGTTCAACTCGTTTTTGGTAAAATTTATGTGAACTGATTTAGTTTCATTTAGCTTAATCCGCCATCTTTTAGTTCATTTGTATACTTCGGAGATAGCTGATTGTAATTTTTGTGTTGATTCTTCGTTGCTTTTTCCAACAGCTAGGATCGCAGTGTCATCAGCAAAAGTCGCCACTGTGTGGTTTTCTAATTCAGGTAGATCATACGTGTATAATAAATATAAAATCGGTCCTAATACACTGCCCTGCGGTACACCTGCTTTTATTTCTTTTAATTCAGAATAAGTTTCAGCAAATTTAATTCTAAATAATCTATCTTTTAAGTATGATTCCAGTATTTTAGCGAATTGCATTGGTAAGAGGTTTCTTAACTTATGATTAAGTCCTTCATGCAAAACCTTGTCAAAAGCTTGCGTCACGTCTAAAAATATCGTGGAGCCGACATTTTTCTCTTCAAGTGCTTTCTCAATTACATTGATTACTCTGTGTACTTGTTGTATTGTTGAGTGTTGACGACGAAATCCGAACTGATGATTTGGGATTAAGTTATTCCTTTCGATTATCGGACTTAACCTTTTAATCTGTATTTTCTTAAAGAGTTTAGACATAACTGGCAACAACGAAATTGGTCTATAAGATGAAGTTCCGTATGGTGGTTTACCAGGTTTTGATATCATTATTATTTCTGCAATTTTCCACAAACTGGACACAAATTTGTTTCTAAATGCTTGATAAGATAAGTAAGCTTAATTAGTGCCTTCCTTGGTAGTTCTATTAAAATGTCTGTAGTAATAAGATCATAACCAGGAGCTTTTTCGAATTCATATTGAATTTTATCTCATGCATGACTTCTTTTGGTGAAGTCAATAGAATTTCTTCACTTTCATTTTCAGATTCCTCCGTTATTATTTGAGATTCTAAAGTTCATCATGTGGTTGGAATATTTTTTCGAGGTGCTCCGCAAAACATTGAAGTTTATCTTCGTTATTTCGAGCCCATTTCCCCCATTCTATTCTTATTGGAGGGTTCTGCATTGTTGGCCTTTTAATGTTTTTGGTTGCTTTCCAAAGTGAATAATCAGTCCTGCTATCATTAGTTAGTTTTTTTAGGCAGTTACTGATTGATTCATCTTTTACTTTTTGGATTTCCCTTCTTAACTGTTGGGTTAAATTGTTTAATTTAGTTTTATATTGAGGAGCTCATGTTTGCTGCCATATTCTTCTCGCTTTTCTTTTTTCTGCCAATAGTTCTCTAATTTCTTTAGAGTAGTTGTTTCCTTTTATTTTATATTTAATTGTTGGGGTAATTTCCCAGGCTGATTGTTGTATATCATTCACAAATTTTTGCACTTCGTTTTCTACTTGCTTCTCGTTTTTTAATGGAACCTTTAGGTTAATTTTTTCTTCTAAGGACTGCCTAAAGTATTCCCAACAAGTGCGTTTATTTATTAGGCTTGGATTTCTTTCTTTTTGAATTATTTTTTCGCTTAATGTCAAAAGTATAGGAGAATGGTCCGAGTTTAGGTCTCGACTTTCGTCTACTTTTATATAGTTCATTGATATATTTTTGATTATAAAAAAATCAATTAAGTCTGGTATTTTGTTTTGATCTGTAGGCCAGTAGGTTGGTTTTCCAGTTGACAAGGTTTCACTACCGCATTTTCTAATAGGTTTAAGCAGTTCTTTTCTGGGTGATTGGTGTTATATACTTGATAATTTTTAAATTTAATATTTGATTGTCTAGTAAAGTGAGTTTCCGTGATAAGACATATGTCGAGTTTTTCTATTTCCAAGACCACCTGCAATTCTTGTTGATGTTGCATTAGTCCATTGGCATTCCAGCATATAATTCTAAGATCATTGGCCATTTTTCTGATTAGGGATAGCTCCCTTAGCTCTATACTCAAGTGTGTGTAATCGCTCATCAAACGTATTAAGTTTACTTAATATCAATTTAAGAGTTTGACTAATATCCTCACTTTGGGTAGTTTCTCTTTGATTTACTTTACTCCTTAATACTTGAGCGTAAGTCAAATTGCTCATTTCTTCCCGAGAAATTTCCGATACTTTTCGTCGTATTACTTCGGGCTTGTTTTTTCGAATGGCTGGTTTTCTACTTAAATTTGAATTTTTTTCATTTATTCTTTTGAACTTGATGCTTTGCAATTCAATAGCAACACTGCATCCTCTATAGTTAGCGGGATGATTTTTTCCACAGTGAACGCATTTGGCCTGTCCATTTTTTGGTAGTAAGAAATCTCTTGCATGATGTTTTCCAGTACATTTGACACATCTTGTTTCCTTATTGCAGTACTTTTGTGTATGTCCATACGCTTGGCATTAATGACATTGTGGTATAAGCTTAGACCTTCTTAAAGGCTGTATAATCGCTTTGCATCCTAAGATGTACTTAATTTGATATATTTTTTCGATTATCTCATTGGCATCGAAGGTCAACATAAACATATTAAGAAGTGTTTTATCCCGTTTTTTAGTTGAATTGATGCATCAACAGCTTTAAATCCCTGCGCTTTTAAGTCATCAATTATCTTTTCTATTTTACATGTGTAATGAAGGTTTTTAGCCATCACTCAGATTGGTCTAGTTTGTTTATCTTCAAACGTGTGCCAATAGTGCTTTCCTTTATTAAGCATTTTTGTTACTTGTCGGTAACTTTCACTACCTTTCAAGTTTATTTTGCTGTTATTTCTATTCATCACCTTTGCGTTAAACTGATCTGTTATTTGTTTTATTTTTTCATATAGTATGACTATTGGTGGGGGTTGAGCCTGTTTTTGTAGGTTTTTTGTTAAAACCTTTGAAACATTCAGTTGTAATTGAGGCGGAGATGGAGTATTATTTCGTTTCTTTTTGTTCCTACGATTTATAACTCTTACAAACTCCGTTTCCCTAGCTAGTTCTTCTACATCTGTATGGTACTCTTGCACAGCTGTTGTTATTATATTAGTATTTTGGCTATTGAGTTCCCTTGATAACTTCATTTTCTAGAACTTTATTCGCGCCTGCATCCATGCAATTGTTTGATTCAGTTGCTTGTTTATTTGTTGAATCGACCAATGCACTATTGGCTTTGCACAATTCACTGTACAGTTTTTTCTCAATTAAAGAACGATTGCAGTTCTCTTGCAACAGTTCATTTTTTGAAGTTTCCTTATTTAACAGGACGGTTTGCTCCTTTTGTTGCACTAATTTGATGTTGCCTTCCAAAAAGGGGCTAGTGACTTTTGTAGGAGATCGAGTTAATTTCTGACTCCTTTGGAATGAATATGAAATTTCTTTTTCTTTTGTAATCAGTTGAGTATTATTATTTTTTCTTAAGATATCTTGGGATTGGTTATAATAATTATAGAATAGCAAGTATAGCAATGATTTGTGGAAATTAAATTTTAAAATGTAGTCGTAATAAATTTTTTAAATTCTGAAAGCCCGTTTTTTAGCACAAATGGCATTCTTACGTATTCGAACTGTCCTATAGGGGTCACGAAGCTTGTATACTTGTCACTGTTGGCAGCTAATTTAACATGGGGAAACCCTGATTTTAGATCGAAAGTAGTAAAGTATTTTTTCACATGCTAATAAATTCTGTATAACATGGAGAGGATAATTACCCCGAAGGGTTAAAATAAATGAGAAAGCTTTTTTTTATAAAGATTCAAAGAAAGCTCGATCTTCATCTCAAATTATGTCTCTGGCTCCGAAAGTTTAGCACTTTCGAAACTCTTGGTAAACAAATCCAAGATTCGCAACTTTGTATGGTAATCTACACTAGACCCAATAGGTTCAACTCTGAACGATCTATCCTTTTATCCAGAACCAATATATTTAGAATTTTTTTAACAAAACCATCGACTACATGTCAATTTACATTTTCTGTTAACTGCACCTCTAAGTTACCTATCGAAACCTTGGTATCACACAAATTTGTGCTTTTGTGCTGTGAATATACTTTCCTTGAATCATGTGATTCTAAAACCGTAATTTTATTTAAAGTTAGTTTTAGTTTAACTTTTTTTGAGGTTATGTTTTGCTAAAACTAAGATCTTTTCGCTTAACCGATTCATCTTGTTGAATATTAAAATTGAATATCGCTATCTTATATATCATAAGAGTAGCCACTTACAAAATTCGGGCTGCATAGTATTAAGCAGCATAGATTTTAATCGCTGAACCAGTAAAGCAATAGCATTAAAAAAAGTATGTGATATAATACGGCCCCGTCTAACAATTTGACTGCTTTCGAACTTCAAAAATTAAGAAACCACGTAATTTTTTCTATAAACATTTGAATTTCATTTTTACTTAATGATTCCAAATACCAATAAGAGCACTCCTAAAAATTCCATTCGTCTGATTAAGTTAAAATGTAATTTGTCATAATTTGTAAGATAGTAGAACTGAAACGAACATCGTACGAAAAAATATCGCCAGACTATGGCCATAATGAAAATGTATTTTTATAAATTATGGTTTTAGGCCATAACAATCATAAATTTAAATATGTCTTCCAACCATAAAAAAAAATGATTTATATTTATTTGAAATCTGACTAATTAGTTATATATTTATAATGGTTCACTGATATTGTAAGATAATCACTCGTCTACATTAATTATTTCCACCAAAATAACAGATGGGCTTTAAAAATTTAGATCGTACAACGTTTTTCGAAAGGCTTTAATTTTTAATCATAAATTTCCACTATCACACACCATAACATCATACTTGAACGGGAATGAAGAAATATTTCATAAAAAATGGATATATTAAGAGCACGCTACAGTGTTTTTTTGTGTACGATGTGTGTGTGTGTGTATGTGATTAGTAAAATACCTAACGTTAAAAAAATTTTCATCTAATTGAAACAGTCGAAAAAAAAATTAATTGCTCGCGATAAACAGTCTTTACCACAATTTTTAATGTTTTAATGACACGCAGGCAGCTCAACGCGGATTATTTGATTCATACATAGCAAATTGTATGCTAGCAGGTGAGTCAATTTTGTATATTACAGTTTTATCGTGTATCCCGATTGCGCAGTATATAGAAAGGTAAACATTTTATTTTTTTTATAGTGTAGTCTACCGGTTTTGCTTGATATTAGATTTGCATCAGCTTATATTTAACTTTCAGATTTTGCACACCAAAAACTACAAAACTCTCATGCATATTCTCAATTATATATATTTTACAGCTCGTTCACTCGGCAACAGTATCATAATGTTTGACGAAACGATGACACCAATTGAAACACCATTACTGCCATCAACAAATTCGTACTATGCAAATGGTGAGAGTATAGAAAATCAAATCGTTTTTCCATACAATATCACAATGGTGCAGACGAGTATGAACAGCGGAATTATACCAACACTTAATAACTATGTGATTGACGCGAGCAGCGGGAATAGCAATGGGGATAATCAAAGTAAGTCGAATATAAAACAAATTATTGATCCATAATATTATTGACGTTAATTCGCGGATGGGATATGAACAAAAAAAATGTGCGTTTATTTATTTAAATTTTATTTTTGTTATATTACCCACACTGCGATTTGGGAAATTGAATTATTGAGTCTGTTTTGGTATGATAACTGGGAAATATATTTTTATTTATTGTATAGGTTTTGAAATCTCATTTTCAATATGGTTTTTGGTAAAATATGTTATATCCTCCCGGAGTGTCGATAATTTTATGACGAATTTGGTTTAGTTCCTAAAATAGGCTGACTAATTAAAGTTGGCATTTGTAAGTTTCACTCATATTACCGGACCATAGTAATTTATTTTAAGTAACCAAAGGTCATCGATCATCATACAATATTTGTTGGTTATGGAAGAAGCAAATGCCAACACATGTTTACTGTACTTGTATACTCATAGCAGCTAAAATTTATATTTTAGTGATGAATTTCTTCTTGGACTCTGTCCGATAACGACTGTTTTGTATTTCAAAGTAATCAATAATTTTTGTATAAACTTCGTTGACACATGCGACTAGCTAATCAATCAATCATTAGTATTCACGTGCTTATGTTAGCTAATCTAATGATAAATATTCATTTTACAACCATTAAAATGATCTTAAGGAATTCAAATAGGAGCACGACGTCAGAATATTTACCACATAGCTGGCCCCAAAAACCAACTGACTTATTGAAATCAGATAAGGGAATTGCCAGTCGTTTTTAAGATGCCAATGAAATTGCTTCACCTTGCAGTTAGAAAACATATCCTGTTGTTGAGCGTCGATCTAGTTATTTGGTTGCCCAATCTGAATCTCATTAACGCGGCATGACTTCGTTTCCACTCTTTGAATTTAAAGACATTACAAATCAGTTAAATTAACCATACAAATCAGTTAAATTAACCATTTTATGACCAATACGTCATGTGATCGACGAAAATTTAATTTATATACATTTTATTTGACAAAAATCTATAAAATTAATACAAATTTAATTTCAAAAAAATTTATTAAAAATTACAAATCAATTAAACTAACCGTTATATGATCAATACGTCATTTAATCGACGAAAATCAAATTTATATACATTTTAATGAACAAAATATTTTAAAATTAATACAAATTAGATTTTTAAAAAATTGGTTAGAGATTACAAATCAATTAAATTAACCGTTTTATGACCAATCAGTGTAATTGCTTTCATCTTATTAATCCCAAAATCACATTTCACAGTCGTAATCAGAAGACATATTGTAGAGTAGTGAGCTACGCTGGGCACAACCTTTCACTATATACTGAATGGACTTGCTTAGCGATTTACCTCCCCTTTCTCTTTATATTTGATTTTAAAACCCCATTCGCAAATCTTTTTACGGTCAGGTGATTAATCTGTAACCGACCTCGTTCCGTTTTCAAATAACGATCGATACTCCACTTCTACGTCTCTTTCCAATGCGACACATTCAAAATGCCCATTGATTCCACTGGAACATCTAATTGAACGCGTGACACAATATAAATAAAGTCGTTATAGTCCTTTTCGATTTATGCTGTTTGGTTGAACGACAAGGTTGTGACGCCACATCATTCATCTGTCAGTTCATAACTCCCAGAAGCATCAATGGAACTTTCACTCTCGCAATATTTTCCCACCTAGACTAAGTTTCAAAACTCGAAATTTCATTTTGACCACTTGTATTGAAACATCATCAACAGCACGAGGTTCTGAATCATCAATGTCTCTGTATTGATTAATATTTGTTGTTGTAACAATCGTTTCATCCCCCACTTCATTTTTATCATCTTGGGGTGGATAAAAATGTCTAGGGAATTGGTTACAATCAATTACCTTATTTTTACAGCGTTGATCTTCTAGAAAAACAACATCACGACTGACATCTACTCATAACTTCTTCAAACTAAAAAAATCGATAGCTTTTACATTTCTTTGGGTTTTGAATTTTGCTTCAAGCTCTTTTGTTTCGGAACAAGTACCATGGCCTTGTATCAGAAAAATTGAAATTAGACGAATTTGGCTTGCTGTTAAACTACATTTATTTGGGCGTCTTGTCGATAGTCCCACTACACGGTGATCAGTTCACAAGATAAGCCAATGTATTGATAGTCTACGAACAACGTTATATATTTATCCTTTCTGCCATGCCGTTTTATTCAGACGTGTACGGTGCAGTGTTAGATGTTGTTTCCTCGAATCTTGCAAGAACTAAGAAAACTCCTTGTTGCAGTACTCTGTTTCATTATCTGAACGCAATATTTTGTGCTTTTGGCCCGTATGACTTTCTGCAAATGCTTTAAACTTTTTTTGGAAAATATTCAAGGTATTCGATTTGTTTTTGGTGAATTATACAGACATTTTGATGCTAACATCATCTAAAAATTCAGTGTGCACCAGTTCTAGAACTCTTTAAGCCAGATATTTGCTGTCCTTGACCGGAAGATGAAAATGCTGTCCATTTATACAAACTTTGCACTTGTCTTCTTGAGCACAGAAAAAACTCATTCCATCCACTAAACCATACCACAATTTCATCAAACTGCCGTGACCTGCATGTGCTAGACGAATAGCATATTTTTATTGGTTCTGTAGCTCTGACCATTAAATCTACTTTTCTCGACTATATGCCACTTTTATTATTCCACTATTAACGTTTGCTTGAAACTTATAGTATTTGTTAGAATTTGAGCATTCTGGCTTTAAACTTGACAATTAACCCTTTGCCAACTAATTGGCTAACTGACAACAAATTGGTATAAGGACCCGGCGTCATGAACCGTGATAATCACTTTTAAATTATTAATTTGCAATTGAAGTTGAACATCACTGGTGAATTCAGTTATCAATTTTATGGGTTTGTATTCGCAACTCAATCTGACCAAAAACAGTGTGACAACCCATTAATCATCTACCAGCACTTTTCAACTTGTGAGTGGTTAAAATATTTTATTTACAAAAAATTAGATCAAACCGTAATTTACCAGTTTATAGGTAAAGCCGCAGTTTTAGCAAGAGTGCTACACGGCAAAGTAGACCAGAAATTTTCCCAAACTTCTTTAGCCTTATTGTTTGTTGAATGTGTGAAACATTCGTATTTTCCACTTACGAATTAATCGATTGTCTTGAGATTTTCTAACATGTTGTTTTACTGGATCTTCTTCTATACATCTGTCGTTGCGTTCTCCACTTTGTTCTCTACTGTAGGTTGTTGATGTATTCTACCATGTATCGTTTCCAAAACACCATTACTCGATTCTAACGTGATCCCCATCTTGTTAAACGGTTATTTGGTATTTACGGGTTTTCGATGTCAGGAACTGATAAGAGTAAAACGACCGTCAAAATGTGCTGGTCATGATGTTTCCAATGTCCAATGTATTGGCTCAATCTGACATAACATTTTCATTTTCTCCTCAAATGTCAAATTTAAATGTCGAGTAATTCGAGTAAGATGGTAACCCTTTTGCTGCTTTCCACAGAATGATGAAGTGAGGAGTCGCCGGAGGATTTTCAAATAATCCCTTTTTTCGCAGTAAATTTAAACACCTCTCTGTTTGCCGTGCTCTTGGAAAATTGTTATTGAATCTGGGTAAGCTTTCGCTTCGCACCAATGTATTGATGTCATTGTCATAGGGTATTGTAGTGGATAGTCCAATTCTGCTCAAAAATCTTGTAAGTGCCGATAACGAAAACAACGATGTACGCTTTGACAATCTCGCACTTTTACCAGTTTTCTCTTAAACGAAATTACATCCAAAAATGGCAAAATAGTTGCTCGAACCACACCTCGGAATTGAAAAAACGCTTGTTCGAGCATGAATATTATATTTTTGGCCGGGAATAAACACACAAATCAAGGACATTGTATCATCAAGTAACATTTGTCAAAACTTTAAGCGGGCCAATCTAAAGGAACCACTGATCCAGGAAATTATCTTGAAATATCCATTCTATATTGTATCCGTGGATTTATTTTAAAATGCTGATTGGGAAATTGGGTCTATTTTTGACACATTTTCGAATTTTTTAATTACAACTAAACTCAATAATAAAACGTCTGCTCTTATTATTGACAAATTTTGCCTAATATTCAATATAATCAGAAAAAGTTCCATTCAACTCATCGGAATAAACAGTTCAAATTTTTAAGTGCCAGATATCTACAAAGAATTGGAATTGCAGAAAAGAGACTGGCAATTGCAATTGTGTGTTTCAAACACATTGTTTGTGTATACATAAATCAATCACGATTAAACTTTTCACCGTTTTCATTTTTGCGGATAAATTCACTTGTACTTAAGCTCCAATTTATTTGTTTTGTTCCTTCGATAGACATCAACTTAGATGGATTAAGATCATTAAAAAAAGGCGATGGTTTAATTTTAATTTAAAGTAATCCTGCATTGCCGAAGTTATAGTTTCCGGGCATCGAACGATGTGGTTTGAAAATTCACAATAATTATTCACAAAATTATCGTTAGGTTATATTTCGGATATAAATTCAGTTTCACCCATCAAATCACAATTTACGTCGATTAAATTTGTAATTAAACAAGCTTTATCTATGTCTAATATATTTTGCAATGAGGTAACATCAAGTTATTTTGTTTTAATGACATATTAAAACGTACTTGCGGTATTCCTTTATTTTTCATGGAAATACTAGATTTAATTTTTCTTTTACTTCGTACAATCAAAAATTGTAACCAATGAACAAGAATATTTTTTATTTTTTATTATTTCCCCAACTAACCAAAAAATGCGATAACAAAATTTATTATCACTTTTTCGATATAAAATGTGGACAAATGCAAATTATTAGTAAGGAATTAATGTTAATAATTGTAATTGGAAATTGAAGGGCACTACATATTAAAAATAGGATGAAACTCGGGCGATTTAAATTAACGAGTCCATTTATTTTACTAGGCCCTTAAATTTATGAACCCTTTATCGGCCATGGCGAAGTGAATTTGCTGAACTAATTTAATATTATAATATTTGAAAATAGCTTGGCTTTATTATAATTTACCCATGTAATGAATTGTGTGAATAATAAGGTAACAATGAACTTTTAGATGAAACAAATTTGAAGAATTTAAATTTTTAGTGCAAAAACTGTCCGTTGATAAATCAACAGAAGTTTTATAACTTAATTAAGTTGAATTAATAAGTAGAAAGTAGTATCACTCTTTTCTGAAGAACAAAACTAAAGTTTACATTGGAGTGAAATTTAAAAAATCATTTTGTTTAATAGAATCAAAAATTTGACAGTACACAAATTGCAAACTAATTAAAACAAAAAATATTTGTAAATGCGAGGTTAATAGTTTTAGTAGTTATTTGAGTGAAATTAACAAAAGTTCATTTAAAATCAAGTGTGAATAACATACGAAAGTATTAAACAATAAGAGAGTTTCAATGAAAATCGAAATTCAATTTTGAGTGTAATTTAACTAAATTAATTTTCTCTTTAGTTGAACTTTAAAATCTTTCCGCATTTTTCCGTAGCCAATTTTCAAACTACTGTTAGCTTAAGACAATTACAATTATAATGAACTGCTTTGCATTCTGTCACCTCTTCTCAGCAACTGCAGTGAGCCAACATTCAACTATCATCTGCAACCAAATCTATTAAGAGGTTATTTTCTGCAAGCCATATGCTGTAATAAATTAGATTAGTTTTTGTTTGAAATGTGCCAATTAATTAATACCTACTCTTAATTTTTGTTGCTAAATTTCTACAGTTAATTTTAGTACAGTATTATAATATTATAGGAGTACTTTAATACCACTATATATAAGTGCAATCAAATATAATATATAAATTATAACCCCAACTTAATTTGACACAAAACTTTAAAATTAATATAAATTTTAAAACAATTGATTAAACCTTAAAAATCAGTTGAATTAACCGTTTTATGACAAATACATCTTAAAATCGCACAAAAATCTAATTTATATACATTTTATTTGACACAAAACTTTAAAATAAATTAAATTTAAAAACAATTGATTAAATTTTTATTTTTCGTTTTATGACCAAAATGCAGTAATTGCCGAAAATCTAATTTATATACAAATAATTTGACAAAAAAATTTAAAAGTAATATAAATTTTATTTTTAAATAATTGATTAATATTACAAATAATTTAAATAAACCGTTTTATACCCAATACGTTATGTAATCACCGAAAATCTAATATATATACGCTTTATTTGACACATCATTTTAAAATTAATATAAAATAAATTTTAAAACAATTGACGAAATATAAAAAATCAATTAAATTACCCGTTTAATGACCAATACGTTATGTAATCGCCAAAAATTTAGTTTATTTACACTTTATTTGACAAAAAACTTCAAAATTAATATAAATTTGATTTTTAAACAATTGATTAATATTACAAATCAATAAAATTAACCGTTTTGTGATAAATACTTCTCATTGAGTGAAATTTATTTAATGATTATTTATCTTAATATTTTTTTTATGAATCAAGATTAATCATTAATACAACCAACTGAAATTTTAACCAAATTAATGCCACATATTATGTTACAAAGGACTTAAACCCGAAATGCAATTGTTTATTTTGAGTGATTTTTTTTATCAGACTTTTTTATTTTTATCTAGAAAAGAAGCAGTTTTGTATTTATAACCGTAGATCAAATTTTATTTTAAACTAATTTTACGATAGTTTCAAATATGGTTTTATTTACTGAAATGAAATTACTGGGTCAAATTAAGTAAGAAATATTTATCTGCAAATGAATCTATAACATAGAGTGAAACTGTAAAATCATTATTTTGTTTTAAGTAGAGTAAAAATTGCATCAAATTTACCAATTTTATTAAATATTTAAATATGTTACTAATTTTCCATATGTTTACATGCATAAATCACCCTTGTAATAGAAAAGGTAAAGTAATACCGGTAAAAAGCTCTCATCTGTCATGTAATGTAAAAGAAATTACATTTTAAACTCAACTGTAAATAGAAAAACTAGAACCATTTATGGTCCAAAATTAAAATATGTTCATTGGACAATATACAAATTATTTTTTTAAAAATTGTACCAAAAATAAAAAGAAAAGCCAAAAAACAAAAAATTTTAACAGTAGAATGAATCTCATAATTTTATGATTTATGGTGTAACAAAAATAGTATTACATATGCAATACTCATACATAGCATAAATTATTTATATGTATGTAAATATATTTTTATGTATATTATATACGAATATATGTACTGTACAAACTTCATTTTGTTGTTATTGTGTATAAATGAAATTTTTCGGTTCTTCGTTCTGGTTTTTGTTTTGAAATTTGAATGCAATTTTTCCAGGAAGAGAACAATATTTATTTGGAAGAATGCACAGATTTTTTTTCATATGTTTTTTTTTCTCGAAAAAACCTAAACCAGAAAATGTTTTTTATCATCGCCCATATTTAAACATAAATGGAGAAGGACACAAAATATGGATACAATATTTTTATTTTGTTTTTGGTTTTGCATGCAGCTGGTAAAATAATGGAATTTTTATTTTTGAGGAATGCGGTAAAGGAGTTAAGTTTACGTAAAATTCATGGTTAGTAAAATGTAGACGAAAAAAAAATAGTTAGTGTTAATTAAGTTTGGTGGAACCGCTAAAGAGTTAAGCTAGGGTAGTATTTTAATGTGAAATGGTTTTCATAAAATTCCAATCCAAATTAAACAAACAATTGGCAACACACCACGTTTGTATCTTTAGATCGCTTGTGCCCCGAAGGATTATTAAGATTTCATTAAACGATAGAAGCGTGGTCAAGATCAAGTCACGATCAAACCATCTAATGAGAAACATGAATCAGACCATTTCTTTCGTGATTTCGTAATTGACATATTAAAATTAGGCAACTTATGCTCTGATTTACTTAGATTTATTTCCATTGACTTATAATTTGCATTGATGCCAATGTATGGTTTTGTTTCAACATTAACCAGACACAAATTCATAGAATTTAAGAAAAATAGATCCTACACTGTACAATCTCAGCTAGGAAAATTATTAACCTGAACGAAGCTAGATTGTACATTCAACTTTACGTTTAGCGGAATGACACAGTTTACCTTTGTTAAGTAGAAATCATCCAATATCAACACTATAGATTTTCCATAAACTTTAGATGGCGATTTCAGTGGATGGCATAAAGAACTCATTGGTGTCAATTAGTTTAGCATATAACACAGTAACGATAACAGGTTAAGTTGGATGATAATAAGCTGTAACTGTATAGGCATAGTTTCCCAAAATTTCTTTTTTTTAATTGTAGTTTTATACCTTTTAAGTGTTTTGGCCATTACCGCACCAAATGGCTATTGAAAGGTTTTAATTTTATTAAAGATGGACGCAAAATTTACCTGAATTTGATTATATTTATAAACTTGAATGTTAGTTATGGTAAGCAATACAGACGCAATCATGGGCGGTTTTGTAACGGATGGGGCCATTTAAAAGTTTTAATTTAAAAATTCCATATAACAAAAACGATTGGAAATTTTGCCAAATTGATTTTTTTGTTGTGAAGTACAAATATTCCGGTTAGAGAAAAATAGTATTTCATTCAAATGGATGTCGCGGCTGGCCTCACAGTACCCCAATCGATCAGACCAATTTTCGAGCACTTTTTCGAGTGTATGGTGTCGTATCTCGGCGATGGCACCCCAAATGTTGGCCTTCAAATGCTCAATTATCTCTGGTTTGTCGGCATAATACTTGTCTTTAACGGCACTGCACAGAATATATTCCAATGGTATTAAAGGCAGCTTCTTAAAACCGCACCAAACAGTCACTCGTAATGGGTGCATTGGCTTCTGTAAGACCTCGTGTGGGTTTTCTGAGCCTCAAAGACGGCAATTTTGATTATTAACATACCCACCAAGATGAAAATGAGCTTCATTTGATAAAATGATTTTTTTGGCCCAATAAACTGGTGCGTGAAATATCAAATTCTTGAAACGATGACGATTTGATGTTGATGGATTCTCACGCACACTTTCAGCCACAGCTTCGATATTTTTGGGCGTACGCACTGAACGAGCACACACACGTCTTGGAGCATCAACAATGAAACTAGTTTATCGAACTTTAACAATAAACTTGCGTATACCTGGCACTGTTGGTCCTTCTCTGCGACCAAATTTTGCACAACATTTTCGTGCAATTTTCGACCAATTGTCTTTGTTTTGGAAATTAATTTCCAATAAATCCCAACGTTGCTCAAGCGTAAATCGGTTCATTCCGTTCAGTGGAGACCTAAGTATTGTCAGATTTGAAATAACCTGTGGTTCAAATTTAAACCGATAGATGGCCCACCCATCTATTGCAATTTTGCAAAAACGAAAATCATTCTTGGTTTAACTGCGCAGACTTCAACAATTTAAATATTAACCAACGCGAAGAAAAGCTAAAAAATGAACGAAAGTTTTACAACTGTTTCAGTAACAGACATTAAATATTTGAATTCCCATCAAAGCAACGATGCCAAATTTGTTTCAGTAAACATCAGTCACTAGTACATGTGAAAACATCAGAGAACGAAACATCGATAAAAGGACATCCATCCAAGTTATAGATTCAAAAAATAATAGCCTAAAGTCTCTTTTAACGACGTCAAAGAATCCAAAGGGTTTCAAGCTGAAATCAGTCTTATATTATGTTTTTTGATTTTTATAGAAAACCTCAAAAATGCCGAGCATTGGTAGATTCAGGCTCATAAGCAAGCTTCATCACAGAGTCGAGTAGTTTTCGATGGGTCAGTGAAAACCCAAAGTTTTCTATGTCTCAACAGACATTTAGCAGCCGGCCTAACTATTCATAAAAATGTATAGGCAATAATTATATATTTCATAGAGCAAAGAGTTGCAATCGCTGCTGACATTGAGAAAATACATTGGCAGGTATTGATTCATTTGTATGGTATACAAAATTCAAAAAATTGTTTGGTGTAAGCACCCATTCGATCAAGATTATCAAGTGTACTATTGCTAGCAATCAAATGTCTTTAACAAATATTTGAAGAAAACCATAACTCTACACCGATCGCGTGCGATGAGAGAGAACGAAACAAATATGTAGACCACCTCATGACTGCCGCCGATACGGTACAAGGTGGAGTACATTTAAGGTAAGACATAAGTCACATGTTATCCCAATTTGGATTTCAACTAAAAAAATTGTCTTCAAATTGTAAGGAAATCTTTAGCACTATTTCGAAGAAAGATCAATCTAATAACAAAGAACGAGATCAAGCAGTAGAGTCGTTTACATACATAAAGGTACAAGATGTAAATAGCGATCCATAAAAGGATCATTTCATATTTAGCACAATACTAGAACCTGCGATAAATACTACGAAATGGATCATCTTTTCTGAGACAAACAGACTTCTTGATCCCCTGGCTCACACTGTTAGGAGAAACGTTAAAGCTATTTATGCAGAAACTTTGGATCTTAAATTTTTATTGGGTCGATCCCTTATCTAAAAAGAAGATCGAGCACTAGCAAAGGTTCTGGACTATAGCAAATATCATCATAACTAGATTTATTATAGCTCATCATCTACGTCGTCAGTAGATAATCATGGATTTTGCGACGGTAAAACGAATATCGTTACTACGGCTGGAGTTGTGCAGTGCTGTGCTTGTATCCAAGTTGATGGAAAGTTTAAAACGTGAAACCAGTTGACCAATCCATAAAACAAATGCCTGGACTGACTCAAACCACAGTCCTTTGGAACCATTCTATATGGTACTCAGGACCTAATTGGTTACAGTTTAGCCTACAATATTGGACAAAACAAGAGCATAGATATTGACATACAGAAGAGGAACAACCAGTCATAGAGTAGACATTTTTGGGAGATTTCATTTGCAAACAATAAAAGAACTAAACTCAAGGATTGCGAATTAAAGGTTATTTACCTCAACCACAAGAACTCTTTCTCAAATTCCAACCCTTTGTAAATATGAGCAGAGTTAACCATATCATGCAGAAATAGCACAACTTCAACAAAATCGCGATATAAGTAAATCCAGCAGATTAACTTCATTAAATCCCTTCTTAGACTAGACAAACGTATTGCGAGTCGGCGACAGACCAGCACAAGGCTCCCTGTAATTATACCTCCGAAGTACATACTAACAAAATTAATAGTAGAAAAGCTTCATCAAAAGTATAATCATGTTGGGCCATCATTGGTACTAGCAATTTATTGCCAAAACCATTTTGGTTGACTAGTAGATGCAACATTATCAGAGAAGTCACCCGGGAGTGAGTGGTGTGTAAAAAATATCAAGAAAAACAACAAATTCAAATTATGGAAAATTTATCAGCTTCTTGAGTAGAATTGATTCACCCATTTTAGAAAACGGGTGTCGACTTTGCTGGGCCTTTGGCCGTCCATTTAACCAAAAGTCAATGTCAACGAATCTACAAGCCAAACATAAGTGTATTCGTATATCTAAGTACAAAGGCTTAAAAGAGATCACGACTGACTCATTCCTATAGCTCAAAGAAGATTTATAGGAAGCAGAGAGAGGCGTACCAGCTAAGATGAATTTCAACGGTGACACAAACTTAGAAGGAGCCAATAACATTGAGAAATAAGCAATCGTTCATTGTTCCAACACCTAAAAAAGATGGTCAGACGTTAAGAAAGAAGCTATCTTCGTTGACCGGTTTGAAATCAATAGTTTGTTGTTTTTAACAGAGGTGCAGTATCTGAGGTGTATGTCAACTGGCCATTTCATGTTATGGAAATAAGTTTTAAGTATTGGACGGTTCAGATGTCATCTGCGGTATTCTGAGGTACCCAAACCTTATTTGACTCAATAATACAGAAACAAACAAATTAAAATGTAATCTAGTGTTTTACGATTCTAATACTGACTCCGCATGTCCTGTTTTATACTTCATACTATATTTAAAAAAATCGTATTATGTTATGTTCTTTTTAACTACTTCTATATATTTTTAAAATTACATTAACGCTGATTTATAAGGAGAAGATTTTCTCTGGTCACACAGTGATATCTTTAAATTTTTTGATGAAGTCTTCTATTTCAGATATTTAGAATTGTTTATTTTTAAAATTAAGCACGTTTTTTCTGTGTCTAGAACTTTTTTAATTAAAGTACAAATTTGTTCCCGTATGTTTTAATAAACTTGTAGGTTATTACCCTATTCGATCAAAAATATGAACAACCAGTAGAAATGGATTTTAATAATATCAGGCAAAACTTAATAGAAGTTTTGTCTGTCATGATTGACAAAAGTCAAAATTTCTAAATAAATTAGTGATATAATAATTTATTGTTGCTTTAATTAATAAACTTGTAATTAACTTACTTTCAGGCCAGTGTTTACAAACTTTGCAAAGTTAAAATCGCTATGTATTTAAAAGAGCTCAGAATTTTTAAAAATATAAAGTAAAAGAATTTACCAACCAACCTTTTTAATACTAGTGAATTTTGGCATTATTGTACTTACGGGGGTTACCGAAAAATTAGGTAAGGACCGTATTTTTTGAAGAAAAAAAAATCTATAGGATTGTTTATTAGGTTGGGCCGATTTTTTATTTTTTTTATTTTGATTGGCGGTAGTGTACAAAAGCTGTAGTAAGTATTTCAAAATGTTTTTGGAAAGACATCATGAGATGATATCATAGTATTCGTTTAGAATTGAAAGGCGTTGGTAGCAAGGAACCTCATACTGCGGAAATTTTAAAATTCCTAGCACAGAAAATTCTTCAAATTTGGAAGATTGCCTTACTTCCTACAGTGACGCACAATCGTGTAGTGGATATGATTACAGCTTACCACAATAGTATCAAAATATTATTAAATCTCTGAAAAGTAGAAAAAATTTGAAAAAATTTGAGACTGACGCAGAACACCTTTTTGATAAATGTGCCTGCAAATGCAAGCATCTGATGTTTGCAGTTGTGTGAAAACAAGCGAAGTTCTCACCGACTAAATACCGTTTTTGATAGATCAAAGAAGCGAAAAGAAGATGGCTATCTAGGTTGCGACAGACATTTTGTGAAAACAAATGGCGCGGAAATCAAAAGAACTCAAAATATCTGTGTTTGTAAGAGAAACAAAACAGTCTGATATTGCAGCTACAAGCGGAATCCAGAAAGTTTCGGGATTCGATTCATCTGAAAAGTATATGTCAAGTGATAGTGATGACAGTGGAAGTGATGCGGACAAAAATTTCTAACATGTAGTACATACTTTAAAGGAAAGAAAATTGAACGAGACAACTCAATTTTCTACCCAAATGAGAATGTCCTTGCTGGAAACTATAAAAGCAGCTGATATTACAGGCGCTTCAAATAGAACGATTGCCAAGATTGCAACAATTGTTCTTGAAGATTTCAAACTGGTTTCGGTACTTTAGGTTACTTGCAAAAATATAAAATAGATTTTGCAAACTTAACTGTTCTCGGGTGTGATGGTCAACACTTGGTGTCTAATGTCAACACTGGGTGGAACAGGGCGTATTACGTTTAATAAAAACCCATGTCGGTAAACCTCTTCATTGGAGTATAAGTCTCTTTCATGCAAACGAATTGCCACTTCGGCATTTAGTGCGAAAATTGGATGGTCATTAAAAAGTATAAGCACTTATGTGGTTTCAAATCAAAGAAAAGCCAATGTGCTAACATGGTGCCAGACATTCGTGGAAGATGATTGAATTTTCTTACCAGTTTCCAGTTAATATCAGGGAAATAATTCACCAAGTGATTTCGAACAACGATTACTTCGCAAACCCAAAACATTTATTACTTGCGATGATTACAGAACCTGAAAATTTTAACATTATAGGGAGCTGGGCATTCGAAAAATTGTGAAAGATAGAAGCCTCATGGAGTTCATTTCTTTAAACTGCCTAAAATAAATTTCCAAGCAAGAAGTTATATGGAAATGATTAATTGGCAAGAATTTCCTGTGACTAAGCCACCACTTACCATGAGTATAAAGGATGAAGATTTACAGCTAATGTTAAGCGAAAAGAATGTTCCCGTTTTATTTGTAGACAATTTTCCTTGTCACACACAAGCGATTGAAAGATGCATTAAATTGGTAACGGAAGCATCTTTCAAAGTATTTGAAAGAGGAGTCGAGAGAAGGACACATTCGGGCAAGGTAGAAGTCGGAGAAATGAAAAATAATTTCATTTTTTTAAAAATGGAAAAAAAATTTGTGAAATTATGAATACTTATCACACCTTTCAAACACTACCCATGTAAGATTTCGAAAAAAAAATGGTTTTCGTCCTTTTTCAAACCAGCCTATTCTTTATCTAAATTTTTAAGGAAGTACAAGCCAATTTTTCATGAAAAATTATCACTTTTTCTGGGAAATTTTTCACTTTTCTGATTGCTTTATTCGACGAAATGCACAAAAATGCTCTACGATACATAATACAAAGCGGAAATAAATTATTTCACACTTTAGTGGCCGCATCCAAATTTTTTCTTTTTGAATTATTATTAGTGATTTTGAATTAATTATTAGTAAAATTGAGTGTCAGAACGACGTCAAACGATTCAAAAAAGTCGAAATACATATTCTTGACCTGTTTTATTGAAAATGGTAATTTATTTAATGATTTTTTTATTCGCTTTATACATAAGAGAATGGAGGCTGCCACTTTCCACACTTTTAGAACATTTTAGAATCGAAATCTCGATAGACACTCAACATTTCTAAGTGGATTAAATAAAATTGCAAAATAAATCTAATAAATAATAAATTTCATGAAAGTTTCCCCGGAAAATGTGAGAAAATTTTCCGGATAAATTAGTTTGCACTTTCTAAACACATGCAAAATAATACATCAAACATTATCAGAAAATACATTCTTGGATACATAAAACCATTAAAAAAATCATCAATGCTAAAATTTTCCCAGAAAATGTGATATTTTTTTCCTGAAAAATTGGTTTGCACCTCCTGAAAATACTAGATACACAATCCTGTACACACGAAATTTTAAAAAATACACGCATTACCTGATTTTCTCGTTACCTCCCGTAAGTAAAGTTTAGCCTGAATTTTTCTTACTTAAAAGAGACCATACGATTTCATATAAATATTTATCATTCTACAAGTGTCTAAGAGAAAGTTTAAGAAAGCTCATGTAATTCTCTTTAATATTAAATAATATTCAATAACATTTATAAAAAAAATTCGACTGACAAATCTTGGTAGTAAAATTTAATATATTGCTGAAAATACCTAACAAGTTTTTATGGAGCTTAAATTCGAATGAGTCCTGAATACTAATTTAATGATTTATTATTAAAAGCTTTCATTATGAGTCAGTAAGAAACGATAGTAAAAATTTATAAAATTATGTATAAAAGTATTATGTATATGAAAAAAGCACTCACATAAACGTCATCATGTCATCATAAAGTTCTGTATACATGTATTCACTATAAAGTTTTCAATGTATATGCCACTCTTACAAAACGTAAAAAAAAATAACACAACAAAACAAAAATACATAATACTGTAAATCCTGTTAGAAAACGATCACTACACTAATAATCACTTTTTATATCAAAAAAACAAAATCACTACACTTTCAAAGCTTTTCAGTTTATTTACAATATTCTTTTTTACACAACTAAAATAATTTAAAACTTTTTATAAACTTAATAATTTAACTATATTTTGAATAAAGCTACTATACATTTTCTACATTTTTTTTTTCACTGCACTGATTGAAATTACGTTTTAAAGTGAAATTCTCTACCCAAATATTGTGATGCGATCAAAAACCTGTTTCACATCATTTAAATTTGTTGGAAAAATGTAAACTTATAGGGTGACTCAAATATTTCGCAACAAACTTACGATACGCAATATACTTTTAAATAATTTGGATTTAACTACTACGCACCCTTTACTTAAAACTTTAAACCAAAATATCGTTGAAAACACTCAACATTTTTAGGTCTTCGATCAAATTATAATAAGTCATATAATAAATCTAAACAGACGAGCAATTATGATTTACAGTCACCAGATCCAACACTTTGTTTTTTTTTTTGTAGAAACATCATTAAAGTGAGATAAGCTAGGCTAATACCAACAAATCCGTTAAACATGAGCTGGTCACAAAGCATTCGTAAAGAAATTAATGAAATTAAGAAACTGTAGTGATTTAAACTCCTTCAGCATTTGCCAATTTTCCTCTTTTCAACATATTTGCATCATTTCCAATTCAAAATTCTAATGATTTAATGATTTAATGCACCAAAAGGTGGCAGATTTCATTATTGTTTGTACGGATGCATAAAACTAAAAAGTGATTGCTGGTGGTCCCTTTACGGTATGCTTTAATACTTAATACTAAAATTTTTTCGCTATCTTCCAGCTAGTTCGTCCATCATTATTGGCAGATTAAAGCTGTCTCATTTACTTTCGGGGGAAAAATACTTGTTATAAAGGGTAACCTATTAAGGAGTTTCATTTTGAATAGCCTGATATTTGGGCAACTGTCTTTTTGAAGCTGTCATCTTTTGACATATGACAAGTAAAAACTATGCCATTACTAAAAATGGTACCATACTCGCTTCAACAACGCATTATAGTTGTTAAAGTTCACTAGAAAAATGGTGAAAATTTTGCAGTCGCAGTTCGCAAAACTAAAACACTTTTTGGTCGTCGTGAAGCACCTTTTTGGCTGGCAATAGTGAAACTGGTGGAAAAATTTGAGCTGTTAAGACTAATTAGTGATATGAAGAATTGAATCCGTGTGAGTTGCTCAAGAACAACTGAGAGTATTGTTGCTGTAGCCCGTAGTGTTGAAGAAAACCGAGGTTTATCTATTCCTAGTCGATCTTTGGTATTATACATTCCACTAACGACATTACACCGTATTTTGCATAAAGACTTAGGTCTTAAGGCTTTTAAAGTTCAGTTAATACAAGAACTCAAGCCGATCGATCACCATAAACATCGTATCTTCGCTGATTGGGTCGTTCAAATGCATCAAAATGATTCGGGTTTTCATTGAAAAATCATCTTCAGTGATGAGGCCCATTTTTACCACGGAGGCTATGTTAATAAGCCGAATTGTTGCATTTGGGGCTCAGAAAATCCAAGAATGATTGTTTGAAAGTCTTTCCATTCTAAACGTGCCACTATTTGGTGCAGTTTTTGGGCTGGCGGTTTGATTGGACCATACTGTTTTGAAAATGAGGCTGGTGCAACTGTTACGGTAAATGGATTGCAATACCGAACTTTATGATTAATGATTTTTTATGGCCGAAATGGGAAGATATTGATGTAGATGATGTTTATTTTTAGCAAGATGGTGCTACGTGCCACACAAGCAATGAAACAATCGCAGTTTTTCAAAAAAAGTGTCCTGACCGTGTTATTTTTCGAAAAGGTGATCACAATTGGCCACCGAGATCTTGTAGTTTACCACTTTCAGACTTTATCTTTGAAACCACGTAAAAGATAAGGTCTATGTTTATGCTCCACAATCAATTTAAGACCTTAAAGATGGAATTCGTGAGGTTATCGAATATTTTTTTTTATATCAAAATGAAACCTCTTATTGGAAAACCCTATACTTGTAAACTTCTTAACAGTTAACTTGTTTATACAAATGTCTATTAAACGATGATGATGATCTTGTAATTTACAATTCTTGAAATTGAGTTGTAACCAAGCAATAGTTGACCCACCAAGAATCATTTGGTCGACCGTCAAAGAGGGTGAATTGAAGATCAAATCTGTTGATGATTACCAACTGAGGTAAAATTTTTTATTTTTTTTGTATCCATAGCTTGAATTTTCTGATATAAGTTTATCTATACTAACTCTGAGTAGCCACTGCCGCAATATTTTAAGCAAGGAGACCAAGTTGAAGGTGAGGTTGACATTTCAATTTTTATTTGATCCACAAATTATTTAATATTGGATGTCTTGAGCTTGCGGTTAATTGGCATATTTTCTTTTTCTATCACAAAATATAACAAAAATGGGTTATATCTGTTTGGGCCAACGGTTACCAGAGTTAAAAGCGTCGGTTTCTGTAGTAACATCTTTTGAAGTGTGATTCAAGGTTAATTTTCACAAATCAGACTTTAATGCAAAAACGGTTAAAATGGTTAAAAATGCAATTATAGAAATGACTTAATGAGCGATTATGAGCTTTATTTATAAGTAAATCGTACTAATTGTTTGCTAAATGGTTTCGTCCAAATATTCTTAAACGAAGGTCTTTAACGAGTGTGTAAAGAAGTTTAAAAAAAACATCCATAACCTTCTCAAACTTTCACTAGCATTCATAATGTTTTCAAGTTGTTTTCTGATTAACGTAACATCTTGGAAAAACTGATTAGTACAGTCCATGACATTGTAATTCATTATCCTTCATCTGGACTGTATACACTTCCATAAAAATGGAGAAAACAATTACCTGGAAAGATTTGCTATTAGCTTTTAAATGGTCGTTTGATGATAATTTGTATAACAATAATTGTGCAAATTATTGTTAAAATTTTCATTTTAATTTCGAATTTCCAAAAGATTCTAAAAAATTATTTTAAACTAATAAAAATGTTGAAATGCTGAATTGGAATGTTAGTATACTAAAAAATAAAACCTAAATAGATTGCAATTGATTGAATTTTTCAAAACCTCTTACGATTTTTAACTGCTTCGACAATGTAGAAATGTTGATAAAGATTTTTTTCGAAGTTGGTGTTATACCTTAAACATTCCCTATAAACAAGCCCAAATCATAATAAACTACACTTGAGTCGTCCATACTAGAGTTAAAAAACATGGTTCGCCGAATTGTTTGAAACAAAATTTCCAAGGAGAAGAAAATTTTGTTTTCTAAAAATAATTTACAAATCCCTTTTAAATATTTAAGGATTTAAGGAAATTTAAAAGTTTTTAATTACGGGACAGTACAAACAGTGAAATTTAAGAAAAACAAAAGTGTGTCGGCAGATCGGCTGCCGCCGGTTTGTAAAACTGTAAATTTAAAATATCATAAAAGTAAAAAGCATAAAATGTCGGAAGACGGCGATATTCACCCTACGTCTGAAGAGATTTACATTGAAGAGTCTCCAGAAGTAAAAATGAAGCCATCAAGAAAATTTGATTCCAGTCCGGAATCGAATCATTGACTCAATCGGTGGATGAGCAAAAATTCCATGGAGTATCGAACCATAATCTATAAAACTGACACACCTACAATGATTAGATCCGGCTATTTTTTAGACATGGCCATTGCAGATGAACGCATCAAAATTAAGACAAACGATAGAAGAGAAATACCTGCACACCGATATGACCGCGACCATAAGGCAATTGAGGTGGTGATCAAATGAAGAATATGTACCGTCAAGCAGTTGAAATGGAATACGAGCGAAAATTTAGACGACGACGAAATTATATTTTATATCGGCAAAATTTCAAAATATACTTTTGGCAAATATCAAAAAGAACGAATTAAAAACGAGGCAATATAACATTATGAAATGTTACACAAATGCTAGAATTGAACTACTGTACAAGCATAAACAATTCTTGATAACCAAAAATAAACTTCTTCGGCGAAATATTGGGTGAACCGGATGAAGAAATTAAGCCAGGCGTCAAATTGTGGGCAAAAATTAAAAAACTGACACAGACGGCGAAAGATATTTGCATACGATCAGTCGAAGTTCACGAACAGAAGACGGAAGAATACGACCAATTCGACATCCATGAGATTTTGGGTTTTTAAATATTTGGCAAACATTTTGAATAAAACAAATAATAAAAAATCTTTCGGCCCCGATCGAATTATGTTGGGTATCGGTAATACCCAACATAATAAAATATCTTTTAAATACAATCATTAATGAAATTTGTATAATTTTCAACAATTTTTTGAACAATAAAACATTTCCAAATTTTTGGAAATTGGCACGAATTTTTCCTATACTTAAAAAAGTTAAAAAATCAACAGATCCGGAAAATTATCGACGAATCAGTCTGATATCAAATTTCGGTAAAATTCATGAATTGATATAATCAATGATAAAATTTTAGAGAATGTAAATAAAAAATGAAATTATACCCAATAACTACCCAATCTGGATTCCGGTAAGAACATGGCACGGTACATACAATAACAAAATTAGTTTCGGACGTGTGTCACAATTTAAGTTTTAAACATCCCACGGATATTATAGGATTGGAAATTCATTACAATCACTGGCAATACACATTCAAAATTTTAAATGATGTTCAACAAGGCTCGATAACAGCACCAATATTGTTTAACTTATATACGGTGGGGATGACCGGCAACGCGAAGCTCAACTCGGAACACACCCAGGTCTGTGCATATGCTGACGATATGATAGTGTATACCAGTAAATATTTGATTGGCGATATACAAAAACAGTTACAAAAAGCTAAGTAGATTATTGGTTCAGAACTATCTAAATACATGGCGAACTGACATTAATGTGACAAAGTGCGAAGCAATATTATTCCACAGCCCATGAGAAACGTAAATAGAGATCTGAAACGTAATTGGAGGAAACTGAAAATAACAGCATATCAACAAAAAATCGCAATAAAGGAGTCAGTTAAATATCTAGGTATAAACATTGATAATACCTTCTATAGCAAACATATTGGCAAAAAAGTAAAGACAATTAGGTACATAACATTTATTCGTCGAATCATCACTTATGGATGTCAAGTAAGGTGTACAAACAGGTGGCATGTTATATGGAGAGAATTCAGGTGTTTGAGCGGAAATATATCAGACACTGCCTTAACAAATATTGTAAAACAGAAACCGGACAAAAAAATACAAGGTTTACCGAAAAAAGATTACTTTTCATATTAACCAGTCGTAAAGTATACTAGATGTGGCTACATATTAAATTTATTATAAAGCAAAACGGTGCGTGATACTTGCGCCACCCTATACTTTTACAATATTTTTGCTACAAATTTTGTTGTTGTTTTAAATCAGGTTTTAAAATTATCGTACGACGAAATTAAAAAGCCAATAGATACTTGTTATTTTTGAACATAATGGTGGATAGTCGAATATTGTGGAAAATTAAATAACTATGCTTTAATCGCATGATAAAAAATTTATGAGTGAAATTTAGGGAAAGTGAAATTTAGAATAAACAAATGAAAATGAAAACTTTGAACATAATAGAGGTGAAAAATTAAATGTGTGACAGTTTTGTGACTATAATTGTGAATATAATATTGTATGTGTCAATACATATAAACATTATACAAATACTTGCATTTGCTGCTGTTACGAGTTTTGTGAGTACATTTTTGGTTTTCGTTCGATGTTTGAGTAATTTGTTAATAATTTCATGAGCATCATACTGAATTTGTTAATACCTAATTTGTTGAAAAATTCTGTAAAATTAAGTTTCCACGAGTAATTTATTTTTTAATAATAGTAATGTGTAAATGATCCTAAAAGCTCATACTTGTTTAGACCAATTTCGTCGATTCCTTGTTTTGGTAATTCAATGTTTTGATGAATTTAACACTCGAAAACACTATTTAAATTTATTTATTTAAATTGCTTAGAGATTGTATGGGTGCTTGCTTATAATCACTTGGTCCCATGGTGCTTAAACCATGTGGATTGGTGAATCCCTACGCACCCCACATGGAGGATGAAAAAGCAAAATATCCTTTTCAAAGTAATTTTCACTCTCAATGTAAATTGATGCTCAAAGTATGGCGACGATAAAAGGATAACCGCTTATATTCGCCGTACAATGATGTTCAACAGTCAAGTGGTATCATATAAGCCTCTTTAGCTGCTACGATAGACTACTCAACGACCAACGTCATAGTTTCTACGTTAAATTTGCTGTAAAATACGACGATCACGACAGGCGAGAATCCACAACTTATAGACACGATAAACTAACAAATTACATAAATGTCGCAGGTACGTGGGTGCATCAGAACTTGGTCGCATGCAACTATATGAGATTATTACATCATTACCCAAATCAGCAACGAATCATGTTTCTACTAAACCTAGAACAACAATTTTTTGAAGAAGCACGAATAGGAAACATGAAATAAAAGTATTTGTTCTAATTGAAAGAAAACAATGCGAGGACGATTATTAATCCCGATGTTTAACCCCGGCCCATGAGTAGTTAATTAGCATCCATTGTATATCATTAGAAGATATGCTTAGTTGGTAACGTAAGTCCAAGTTTTTTTTTTTCAGGCGTAATTTTTAGCTTACATATTCCATAAGGACAAAAAGGAAAGTATGGTAGAATTTCACTATCTTTTAAAGGGTCGTGCTTCTATAAATGGATTTTCAAAGTATATCGCATGAATATATAAGAACAAAATTAAAATTTGCCTAAGCTGGCTAAACTGTATGCAGTTTGGACATGCTAATCTACAAATGTCTAGATATAGAGGAAATATTTTAGAGAACCAAATATAATCCTGAAATGTTTCGGCGCAAATATGTTAAAAAAGCTAAAAATTCTCCTGATATTAAGGTACAAAGGTCTAGATAGAATGATAGTTTTTTAGATAATTGAAGAATTTAAAAGTGCGTGGAGCTCTGAACAAGGGGACGAACAAAATAGTTTATCTATTGCGAATTATTGATGGGCTTTTAAGTTGGCTGGAACAACCAAAATATATTTCCAGAATAAACATACAAAAGATGTCTTTCAGCAAACTCCGTTGTTTCCAAAATTAAGAGGTAAAACTGCGTTTCTCATACCTAAACGATCCTTATACTTGTTAACTGTAATTACATTTAGACTTTGCAATGCGCCACAGACCGTGTTAAATTTTTGTTCAGTTGGACGACTTGTTAGATGGAACTTCTTGTAACAGATTTGTATCGCAACACATATTCTTCAATGACAACTTCTGAATGGCAAAGCTTTATCAACACCAATGATTTTAGCATATGCCAAAATGATGTTTTATGTGAAGTGCTCCTGTTACAACAAGAAAGAGTGAATAACAAATGCGAGGTGGTAGCAATAAAAATTATCAACATACCCGACACATGAATTCAGCTAAGAGATTACAGATGGCTTTATTCAGTACAAACTGAATGTACGATCAGTATCGTTAGTCAGAAATGACTAAGCAATCACAAGATTACTCCTATCACTTTCAAGATTTGTCGAAAGTACAAGAAATCGAAGAACTACAGCAAAGGATAAAGGCAGTAGCGATCAATAAGCAGGAGAAAGTTTATCTCACCACCACGAGCACCACTTTGCACTCACGTATGAACTCCTTGCGCTCGCTCTCATAGGCATCAAAAAGTTCACATTTTGGCCGGGAGAATGTTACAGCAACAACGTCAATGCTATAAAATTACAGCATGCGCATGTGCATCCGTTAAATATTGATGACATGGGCTATATCATGTGTCGATGAAAGTTTTATTCGTTGTAGGTATACCCGCAGTGTAGAGAATATATAGAATGGGTCCCAATACGCTTCCCTACGGAACTCTCGCTAGAGTTGGATACAAGTTAGAAAATGTTTCTTCATGGATGACTCTAAATTGGCGATCAGAAATGTATGATTCAAGCAGCTGACAATAGTTGTGTGGTAGCATTTTGCTTATCTTTATTGTCAATCCCTTGTGCCAAACCCTATCAAAGGCCTGGGATACATCCAGAAATACAGCGAGGCAATTTTGTATTTCTTCTAACGCTTGTTCAATTACCGTAGTTACTCGATGGACTTGATCCATTGTGGAGTGGTTATTCCTGAATGAAGGTTGAAAATCAGGAACCTTTACCACTGGTTCTAGTCGTTTTAGTACTAATTTTTCAAACAGCTTTGATAAAGTCGGAATTAGTGAAATTGGTCTGTATGATGTTACTTCATATGGTTTACCTGGTTTCTTCAGCCTAATTATTTGAGCCGTTTTGAAGGATTTGGGTGCATACTTCAATCTCCTACAAGCATTAAATAAGTATGTGGTCATGATAAGTATGTGATCATGATCAGAAAAACATAGCCTGGAACCCCCAGGTTGTATGTTTTATAGTATAGTCTAATAATAAATTTGGAACCGAGTCTATTTAAGACGTTATTAACTTTGATTAGTACAGCTGAGCCACCTCTTTCATTAGGATGGGTCCAGTAGGAATTAAATTTCTTTATTCTGATAAAGCTTTTGTTGGAGAAGGCGTTTCTTAAATCAGTATCTGTTGTTGTTTTGATTTGATTCATCAGCAGATAATTTGGTAATTTGTGCATAGGATAATCAAACTGTGGATGATGTGATTGTTGTTTGTGGCTTAGCAGCTTTGGTTTGTACTCGCTGTACTACGCTTGTTCTATTATTCTGTTGAATTTTAATTTTGTTCCGATATACACAACATCCTTTATAATTTGCATTATGTCCTTGTTGACAAAGAGCATATGAAGGCGCGATATCTGGTAATTTGTCCAAGTTGTTGACAATTCGTGCATTGTGGAATGCTACTTTTCTTGTTAGGTGACTCCATTTCAACTATACAGTACTTCAGCTGGTAGGTGTGATATTCGATATTTTCTAGTTGGTTACTGGATTCTTTTTTAATTCTTCCAGTAATTTTTTAACTTTTCTGTATTAATTTTCATTGTGAAAAGTAATTTTAATATCACTATTTGCAAGCGCCTTAAAATTAGTTGAATCACTCTTGGTTTTTATTAATTTTTATCCAAAAAGTTCGAAATTATTGATATTGCTCACAAAAATGGGTGGAGGCAGTGGTATTTTTGAGTTTTTCCGTTCAGTTTTTTTCACATTTTGTGTAATATTTTTTGAAGGAGTTTTTGTTTTTGTGCACCTTGTGCACCTCTTACAATTTCTTGTAATTTCTGTTATCAGCACCGGAAACTTCGTTTTACAGTTCTTCTTTTATCTGTGCACTACTCTTCATCACTTAGAACATTGAATCTATTATTCAGTTGATAGACTGGAAATTGCCGCAGCAACTAGTTTGAAGGACCATTTTGACTGGATAATGTCTGAATATGGTTTAAAGCCAGATTATTAACTCGTGCTGAATCCTTAGCTTTGATAGTTTCGCCCCTTTTCTTTAAGTGTAGAGTTTTCTTTCTTAAGTTCAGCAACTTCATTGCTCAGCTGTGCTATTAGTTACTCCTTTTTTTAAGTTTATTTAACAGCTCCTCACTATCTATAATATTTGTTGATACACTCGGCATTTGTTCTGATAATGAAGTGCCTTTTTCATTGGAGACTGCATTTTTTCAAATATTTCATTGTTTGGTGATCTAATTGTAACAGAGCTCCTTCGGAATGAAAATTGTTTCTCGTAACTCTTTTGATCGTTGGTAAAATTTTGTTGCAATGTTTGGTCCTCAACATTGCAGGTCTGCCACCATCAGGTCTGTCACCTAGGGTATTAAGTTCCTTGTTTTTTTATCCATTAATTTTGTTGTTGTTTAAAAAATATTATATTACAAATTAATTAATTTATAATTTCAGATGAAAACTAATTCAATTTATTACAGCCTACGGCTAAGAACAATTATTTCATTAATATATTTTGCTTTTAGGAAACATTTGCTGATACACCTGAATAGGCGCACACTGGAGTTGATGATTAAAAATGAAATAATGCAGAGCAGCTTGTCAAAATTGTGATTTTCTTGTGTTAACATTAGTTGAATATTGGCTACCGGAAAACCGGGTCAAATTTGTCATTACTAACATGCCTTTTCTTTCCTTACACCACAAAAAAAAACACTAACTTTCGATCGCTTAGGTGTCTGCAACCGGGTCGAGTCTGTTACACTAACAAATTCCATCCACTCATTTTGGGAGTTCTTGGTTCGTCCTTGGCCGTAAATTCTAATTAATTAATCAATCAATCAAATTTGGAAGACTTGTTAGATAAAGACTGTTGATTGAGGAGACTTGATGAGTATCATCGTTCTAGGACCTTTAAAGAAGCACGAATATGTTTTACAATTGCTAAGAACAATAAAGCAATCCTTGCTAGGAGAACCGTAAAGCAAATTTATTGACAGAAAAAGTGTGAATGGTGGAAGGCTGAAGACTTAAGAGAACAGCAACTCAGCAATGCACGCAGCTTTCGTAACATTTTTAAAGAAATAACATGGGTGCACCATTCGTTCAGATCTAGGTCTTTCGCCATTCGGGAACAAGATGATATGCTGGTTTGTTTACATTTTCTAGCCGATCCAAAAATTGGAAACCGGAATAAGCTGAGATTAAAAGCTACCAGAAAAAATATGTAACTAAAGAAAAAAAAGATTTCCACTTACAAACTAAAAACGAATAGCTAACGGTAAATCTACATAAAATGTTTGTACCAAAGTAGTACAAACCCCAAACTAAAAATACAACGCAATTAGGAAATTTTATTTTAGATATAATCCTCGAAGCAATGTATTGCTTCTGACCAATCACTTTGAATAAATGACAAAGCTTTTTTTAAGTTTAAAAAATTTTTCCCATAAATAATTAAAGTAATTTACTTTAGTTTGTAAAAAGTTAACTTTTAATATCCTAAATATAATGGTCTTAATAATTTAAAGCTTTACAAAACTTTTAATTTTAAGAACTCAGTACTCTTTTGAAATATAAATTTATAAAAACTTTTGTGACATCAATAGTTCAAAAATGTGTGACTTGTAATATTACAAACTTAATTTTATTTAAAAAAATTACCTTTTTTAGAAAACTTTATTTATAGTTTATTTAAATTACGAAGTTTGAAGAACAAAATTTTTTTAGGAAGCTTACATAAAATATCATTAGAATTATTAGAAATAGTTTGTAATACTTATAAATTAGACTTTTAAGGAACCCAAAAAATTAGTACATAACACCTAATGAAAACTAACATAACCTAAGCTTTTGCAATAAAAGTGCCCATATATTTGGTAAATGAATAATCGAAAGGTGAATAATTTACCTTATTTATCCATCAAATTGCTGACTCAAAGGTGAACCAATTTGAGAAAGGTCCTTTTTAATCAAACAATCACAAAATTTATTCAAACCTCTTTATAATTTCAAGCAATCCATAATAATGTCCATGTACTGTTAATGTTAATGTCCATATCTACGCAAAGAATTTTAATTTTCGGCTTAGGTAATAAAATGTTTATGTTAATATATAAATAAAACATAGGCCAAGCTACTGTTTCTGAAAGTTTGTTGTGGGATCTCTTAAATGTAATACCTGTCAACGATATTCAACGGTTATCCATTTGGCAATCCATTTGAAAAATTGACAGATGGTACATTTAACGGCAAATAATCTTCAACAAAGATTTGAAAATCTACTGGCAACAACACTTATAGCATTTTTCAAACAGTGTGTTTGCCACACTAAAATTTAAAAATGAATGACCCGAATTTAATTAAAAAAAATTAAAATATCCATAATGGAGTGTAAACCGATTTATTTTTTATTCTGTGTCGTGTCAATTCTCACGCTTACGGGATCATTGCCGACATTGTCAAATTCTAGAGACGAGTTGAAGTACAAGACGATGACTGCTGCTATAAATATGTATGTTTATATTGGCGAGAGAACCCAACTCAAAAGGCAATGAAAAATTTCACTCGCACATCAGCAGCTAGCTCTGTTGACTGATGTAATTTGTGAAGCAAGGAGCATTATTTGTTAAGCCTTCAATGTTAATCTTTAGAGGCTGTAAAAATAGTTTTAACGATGGTTGATCTTTGTCTATTTGTCGATGTGCTTCTTAATTAAATATCTACAGAACATCGCTACGACATATTATGAAATTTGATCTGAGGGTGTCTCCATACCAAATTCAACTGACTTAAGAATAATCACCAAAAGCTGCAGCACAACCGCTACTTTTTCAATAATTTTGAAAAGGATATTGATGAAGGATATTTTCATTTGAATGGGTATTTAAAAAACAAAATAACTGGATTTAGGGTACAAACCGCTTGATGTAAAAATAAGGCCTGCACACCACAATTGAGGTTTCATTCAAAACATGACATTGTGTGGCAACAGCTTAATGGAAAAGCACAAGGTCAGGGAATGTACTAAATTATCGTGTATAATTTGTTTCTTAAAGCATCATATCTACATTTCGGGTCAACTTCTAAATTTTAACCTAGCAAACCTTATTACTAGCGTACCACTATGGATTTAGTTGGTCCCTGTGGTTGAGAAACACTCCCCATGTTACGTTACATACTTCTAAATGAGCATGTTGTCCTTAGAATTCCACCACAGTATCCTTGACTTGTCGTAGGAGGTGAATAATCAAATGTTGGATCGCTGGGCTCACTAGCTTACATCAGTGGGCTCACGTTCACAAATGATTGACTGGTTTGCTATTCACATGCGTAAAGGTAACTAGCAAACACGATTATCATCTGCTTTGGCCATTGAGTATTTTGGAGAGCAACGTGTTCTAAGCGAAACATTTTCATGGCTGATATATGATAGACGCCTCGTTTTCTTAGTGACTTCACGTTTCATGTAACGATCCTAAACTGCGTGTTCGTTTGTTCGTTAACATAAGCTAAAATCGGGTTCAGTTTTGGCGGCATCAATTATTTTTTATAAAATAATAAAACATGGACGATGGTTAAGCGCATGGATTCTGCATTCCAACAGGGGGTCATAGTTGTGTTCTTCGTCATCAACAATAGTAATCAGGCGATAAATAATCCCTTTTGCAACCCTATCCCGTTGGGGTTCGAACTCGATTTCTTCCATCCCAAACACCGCTGCTTTAACCACTGCGAACATTGCTCGGTTCCCTTATAAGTATATTGATAGTTGTTTTTATGTGGTCTCCGTGGTTATTATAAATTTGTTTGGCGAACGCAGTTTTATTCAGGTTAGATCTTCCTCTATACAATTGTGCATTTAAGAACACTCCAATAGTTCTTTCAGAAGATGTATCGAACAGTTTTCAGAGTTCAGGTCGACTCACTGGATCAACTCTATGTGTTTTAAAATTTGAAGCATGTTTTAATTACGATAGATCAGAACTCAATATGCTATATGGGCCTCTAAAGCCACTATTGTTAGTTTTATCATACTTAATTTTTTTTACCAGCGATGGATACCGTGGTAACTCAAACTCTCGTAACACATAGTAACATTTGTTTTGTTTTGTGTATGTCGAGAATCTTTCAATTATAGTTGGATCTGTTATTATTGTGCTCAGTGCGCATACAGGGCGGATCTGCATCTTTTCTAATCTCCGCTCCACTTGAACAATGCTATGGATGAGCTCCTGCTATCTCCTAAACAAAACTTGTCCCTTATTGGTATGGTGACTTCATACCTTCCATATGCTAATCGACTACAGGTGTCTTTATATGGTATTTCGCTCTTCGGAGTATGGGTTAATTTTACTCATTTCTTCAATTTCCCAGAATCTTCGCAGGTCCAAATCAAGAATATTTCGAGATATCATAATCAAAGACACTGAGTTTGAAGTTGTTTGTGTTGTTTGCATCCCCATAAGTATATTCATCCTAGCTCCGTTTTTTGAGCTACTGAACAGTTTTGTGAATTTTTAATTATTCCTTCCTTTAAAATATTTGCATAAATAAATATCTGCACCCAGAATCATGTCGATAAATGCAGATGTCTCGTAGTATGGATCTGCCAATATTAGCTTCTTTCTCTTGTTGTTGTTGACACCTTTTATTGGTTAAGCTGGCAGACGTTCAGTCAATTTTGGTAAAATGAACGCTTCTACCACCTGCTTGGAAATTGATGAGTAATGTCATGTAATGAACACCTTATATTTTTTATTGCTAGTCGTCATTCCACCAATACCACTAACTTGCAGATTTACACGAAATTTTGGTAAATTTAGTAACTCGGCGGCTTCTTGAGTAAAGAACGATGATTGTGACCTTGGATCTATTAAAGATTCTAGTTGTATTGCATATCCAATACGAGTACCTAGCTGCCTTTATCAGAGCTGTAGCTAGTAAGGGTATTTCCAATATTTATTGAGGGAACGTTTTAGCAGTGTGGAGTGAAGTTGTAACCTCCTTCACGTGTAGTAACGTATTGTGATTTCCCACATATACCACAAAGGTTTCTTTGCTGAGGCATTTGCTATGCATTGTGATTAAACAAATTCTGCATAAGTTACTGAGATGTTGGTCGCTTCTAGCGATTGAAAGCGACCTTCTAGAAACTTAAGAAATCCATTTAGAGACTGAATATCCCGAGGGTTTTCAAGGTTAACTTGATACAAACGATGGGTGTCGTTGTCCAATTTGTTTGATGCCTAAGTTCTTCAAGGCATACAGATTTTCTACCATCGTGTCATGAAAATTTTTCACTGCACTGGCGGACTTCGATGTAATATTTAGCAGGTTCAGCAGTAATTGATATGAGCCTGTATCAATTAGTCTTTAGTTCACGATTTTTCTGCTTTAACTATCGGTATTAGCAATAATACTGAGCTTTTCTGGTTAATCAGTAAAGTTTGCGTTGCCCCTTAGTGTTTTGGGTACCTCTACATACCATGTAGTTAAATGACAGGTGTATATGGAATGCTATAGATGAAATGTTATTTAAACAAAGGCCACTGATGATTGCTTCGCTCAATAATTTGCATCTCTCCTGACATTTCTTTATATAAACTGAACTTTTCTATCTTATTTTGTTTTAATCCATTCAGCCTTTCTCTGGGGCAGAAACGCTCTTAAACCACCTTTTGTTGTTATTATGTTTAATGTTTACCAATTGAGGTGGCTTCTTACTATGATGTATGATGTCAGCTAAAGATTTTAGTATTTTGTACCTCGAAACCTCCTACTCTCGTTCACCACAGGTTGTTGTGTTTTGTTGCAAGAAGATTTTGTTTAAAATGATTTAAAACTAAATTTTAATTTTCCTTTGACAAAAAAATTTTAAATTAATATTTTGAAGATGAAAACGGTCATCTTTAAAAAAAAAATCGTAATATAATACAAACGTACATTCATTTGTTTACATCAAAGCATTGTACATATTTACCAAATTCTTCTGATTGTTACTTTTCCAATTATGTTTTATTTTATAATCAAAGAGTTGCATTATAACAATATGTACCTATATATATGCAAGATTTATATTTCTAAATCCATTGTACACAAAAGAAAAAAATTACGGAGAAAAATTATAAAGCATTTTTCATAAAAGAAAAATCTTTAGAGAAAACATTACAAATACAACAAAATGAATAATTTTTTTTTTATAATACAAATCAAGAATTTATGTTTGTCTAGTCTACCAAAAATTGGAATATTAAAATTGAGAAGCTACGTAATGGTATTCATGAACCAAAAAAATTTAAAATTTTATAAGATTTTTATTGCAAACCGGAAAATAATAGTACAAAGTAGCCCAAAAAATACATAAAGCCACCTGATGAATTTTACCCTGGTGATGGAGGTAGCAACCATATAATGTATGTGTGTACCTCATAAATTGTGTTCCACTTTCATTTTGTAATAAAAATTTTCGTTTTAAAACATTTTTATTTATATTCATTTTCATTGGGGAGACATTTAATTTTCCTATATAGTAACATATACATAAATATGTATAACCAACATAATAATATATGTATAGAGTAAAAAATAGTCAGTTAATAATCGATAAAATTAATTTAGTAAAATTTATAAATGAATTAGAACAAAATACTAGTCGTACAAAACTCTAAAAATGACTTAACACTTTAATTTATTAGTTTAGATTTTTGTACTGTACTTTATATATGCACTCTATTGCAACTACATAAGCTTTTGGGAATTTCGACATGCACAACATGATATCGAACTAGAAATTTTATGTTATGCGTAAATTATGATTTAGTTATTCGAAATTTGTTTGCATATATTTTATGTTTAGTATGGTATGAGTGATTTATGTTTTAATTATAGTGGCCTTGACAACATTAATTAGATTCGGTTTAATTAGATTGAGTAAAACGATGACAAAACACTCGCTGGCTGTCAAACTTTACTTTGTACAGTAGTTTAACCTTTCTAATAATTTAACGGAAAATATAACTGGTTTACAAAAGAGATCCGACTATTCTAATGACGCTGTTTAATTTGCCAGAGGAAATATTATACCCCACTTTATTCAACACAAATGGCTCATTCAAATACAGTTGATGAGCCATTTGTGTACAGTTGATGAGCCAAATTTCTCTTTCAATAACAAACGCCGCAGTGATCGCAAGGTATTCGTTATTACCTACTGTACTAATCAAGGTAAAAGACATATTTGGGAAATATCACTATTGCCGATTACTGAACTCTGGGTCCGAAGCGTCCCTAATTACCGAAACCTCGGATAAAAATTATAGATTCCAATTACTGGAGTTGTGTCAATTGCAACTTAATAGGGTCGAACAGCGATCACCATCAGTTCCCGGTTAGACATGAACACTACCACGGAGGTGGATGTCATTATTTTGGATCCTCTTACTTCAAAATTGCCAAGAGTGGGTACTGAAGTATTCCACGCTTGAAATGACCTACAATCGCTACAAGTTGCAAATCCTCTGGAAGAACAGTGTCGAAATATGACATTCTTTTTGAGGCAAGCCAATTCTTCCCGTTTCTTCAACAAGGACAAATATAGAAAGACCCAATTTTCTCATTGCTCTGAAGGATGGATTATTTCGGGTGGCGATTCAATCATTAGACCATCCACGTCACTACAAAAGGAGTTTAACGTTGACCAGACTCTACGCAAATTTTTAGAAATGGAGGAACTATACCGACTCATGAAGTTTTAACTCTGGAACAAAGGTACTGTGAAGAGTTTTTCATAGCAACTAACTCTAGAGATAATGCAGGCCGGTTTGTTGTACACAAACAACACACTCACATTTGTATTGGTTTCTATCTCTTCCCAACAGAGTCGACATTCCGTCTGGTTGCAGTGACCTGAAATAAAACTTACAAGTTTCTTAATATTTTCTTTACTGAAATTAACCGCCAAGTCCTTATAGTGAAATGATCTGTTCAAAGATTAGGCTTGTCTAAGGCCAAGAATACACTTCCAATAGGTCAATCACAGTATTTTTCCCAATTTTTTAATTGTGTCGGCTGCAGAAGCAAATGAGTGTAGCCCATGCAAGCTTGACAGTTATGTAATTTACAGAGACTTATCAATGGCGTGAATTTCGGCTAGAGAAATACTCGGATAAGTTCTCAGTGATTTCGATATTTTGTGGTTCGGTCCAAAGACACCAATGCCAACTTCACTATCCATTTTGATCCACCCGTGAACCAGACTAGGCTGCTGGGTTCTATAGGAGGTCCACCAATCTTCCAGTCTATTCTATCAAGGACTTCTACCCCGCACTGACTGACAAAGCAGAGTTCTTTCGACATCACGTCCGGGGCTCTTAATAAAATATCCAAGTCTGATAGTTCATTCGCAATGTCCAGATGTATTCTAGATGCACAAGAAGTAGCAGATTCTTTTTACATAGATATGAAGTGGAGTGAGTCGGATGAGGGCTTCGATTATTATTTTTGAGCCGGTCATTTTTGATCATGTTTGCCGACGACCTCCTTTTAGTTTTGATGTGCTAGTTGCTTGATGACTTCTACGAAATTTGTACCACAATCATTGACTTTATGTTACGGCATAATCCTCTTCTTAGTATGAACCGCTTAAACATCTTCTCTATGTCTGCGATTAACACGTAACGATGTTTTCTCTTCCTCATTAATATGGTTGGGCCATTTTGGAGGGTTCGTTTGGTAAGCATTACCTAGGTGACAGATATATTTGTTGTGGTTTTGAAATACGTCAAATATAACTTTTTGTTTATTATTTTTTTGCTGTAATGCTTTATGACGTAATATGTGATATATAGGTATATATTGGGATTGTCCAATACTGTTTCATGTTTTGCTAGCTCCATGTGGTTGAGCAACCTATGAAATAAGTTCATGAAATCTCGGTACTTGTTTTTGAAGTCCTCATCTTTTTGAACCGCATCTCTTTATAGATTATTCTAGTTACAGCTCTGTTTTTTAATCATCCGAGTGATGACTCTTAGAGTTGGGTATTTATTGGAATTCTATCCTCGTTACTTCTATTTTCCGTTATTCTGTGTGTTTTTTGAAAGTGGTCTAGCAATGACCAAAATCGTCGCCTGATTTGAAAAATAAATTTAACCTGATTTTAGGTGATTATTTCAAGTGTTTGGAATTAAAAATTTCCCAGTTAAGTTATTAGCATATCTGAAAAGTGTCTGCAGTTGGCTATAAAAAATTCCGCAGAAATCTCCAAATATCTCTGAAGGTTTTATTGCACAAATTATAGGATTAAATGGTATACGAATTTATTGATAATGTATTTAAGGATTTTGCTTCGTTATGTAAGTAGGCCTAGATGAAATTTTTAGACGTCACAAGCCAAACAAACTGCAGGCTTCAGCTCCTCATAACGAAGATTTTCTGTTTCAAGAGAAAATAAATCGTTACAAAATCGCCGCATCCTTAATATCTGATTGTTCTCAAATAAACACAAGTTGGTTGAATGTAGAGTATAATGATCACGACAGTTTCAATGAAGCAGATGACAGCGATAAAGACCCAGGTTTTAAACCTTCGGGTTATAGCGATTCAAATTCCTTGCTATTAGGTAAATACGATGAATTTGAAGATTTAACATCAAAAATGTTTTAAGCAAACCTTGGACGTATGATAGTATTTTAAAACCCGTGGCTAAAAAAATGGCCTTGCGTTGAAAATTCACTTACTGATCACCGTGAAAAAAGAATTCCAACAAATAAATGATATGAAAAAATTGAGCAAATTAGAGCACACATATTAATTCCCAGCATACGAAAGTTACTATACTCGGCGACGTACTAGCAAGAAATTTCTGCAATCGAATCTTAATATTTCTTTGGTGCATCAATTATACAGTTCTGCTCATTATACAGTGTTAATTACAAAATACCCGGAAATTTTAAAAGGTTGTTTTAATTTTAATTATTAATTTTAGAAAAGGGCCTACAATTCAAAATGCTAAATACCCACACTTGCTCAAAATCAGCAGAGCAAAAACAACTGATATGCAATTAGAGCTCCATCAAATGGCAGATTTTGTTTTCCTACGAAAGAAGACGCCAAACAACGAGCTAAATTTAATTAAAATTCTATTGTTTGATTTACAACAATGTCTGCCAACGCCACTTCTTCGAGCAAATGTTAACTTTTATAATAGACAGCTGTGGACCTATAACTTAACAGTATAAGATTGAGTCTCAAATGAACCGTTTTGTTGTATATGGCATGAAGCGATTGTCAAAAGAGGAGGTAACGAGATTGCTTCTTGCATTTTTCATCATTTATTGAACCAATGACAGAATATGAAGTCAGCTAAAAAAAGGTCTCATTGATCAATTTCCCCTAATTAATGAACTGTACCATAGTTTTTATTTACATTTGCGACACGAAGATGTGCCAAACGTTGACCCAGATTTATACAACGATATTGACTCTGAAAATAAAGATATGGTGCAACCATCTAACTTAAAATATACCAAACAGTTTAGCGTAAATGAAATGCTATTTACAATATATTTTGGAAAAATCGATTAAAATCGTTTAACTTTATCCTTTAATGAATAATAAAATTGAAATAACCGCTTAAGTAACTTAAGTCTTTTTTATTTAATTATAATTAATTTGGAAGACCCACTTAACTTGCTGTTTTTCAAATTTCTCGTCGTGTTTGAATTTTTTTTACTGTTTTTAGTACACGCTGGTAGAGTTATTACTATACTATAATAATAGTATGTTTAATGTTACGAATATTCAAAATATTTTTCAAAATTTAAAACACAAGTTTATATCCAATTATCTCAAAACAATCGATATGCACATAAGCGATTTCTCCTTTTTGGTACAGATATTTAAATATATATATATATATATATATATATATATATATATATATATATATATATATATATATATATATATATATATATTATATATATATATATATATATATATATATATATATATATATATATATATATATATATATATATATATATATATATATATATAATTTACCTTGTAAATTTCAATATATACGAATTTAATTTAAATTATAGATATTTGCCTTAATTAATTGTTCTGGACAATTTATACGTTTACTAATAAAAACTTGCATATTTTATTTAAATTAAGTGTCCAATTAATTTTCAGCCAAAAACTATAAAACATTCAACACCGTCACTAAATTTTCACTCATTGTGTGAGTCAAGTAAAAATACGACAGCAACAAGCATCACCACACGACAATAAAATATAACACACGGCTGTAATTATACAAATAATTTACAACCGACAATGTCTATAAATAAAAATGTTTTTAACAAAAATATATTCTATAATTACCGATTAATTGTAAAGTATTATGTCTGGTTTATTTGTTTTAATTAAGCTCCGTGTCTATATATTTATGTATCAAGAATTACACAGTAAATGAATATCAATTACATGTCATGTTACATAAACAATGTAAACATATAAATTCAAAAACATTTTTATTTCGAACGAATATGGGATGGGGTGAGTTAGCACCCCACATCAAAAAAACGTTCCATATACGACAAAAGATGACAGTAATAAATTTTTATTTTTTTTTGGTAAATATTTAAGTCATGCATTGAGTGCTGGCAAGAATCAAATCACTTTCCGCCAATTTATCATATATATATATATATATATATATATATATATATATATATATATATATATATATATATATATATATATATATATATATATATATATATATCGTACTTGATAAATTCAGTGTCATACATCATATTGGTAAATATTATTATTTGTTGTAATAAATGATGTTATTTGTTACCATAATACTATACATATAAAAATATGTAAATCACATTTTATGTCGTATCTCCATAACATACAACATACTCGTTTCTAATATACATAAAAAAACATAAAAAATAAAAAAATTATATATCCCGTGGATATTTTTATAAGCCATCGAATTGAATATAATAACACGACGACGAATGATGATAATATAAGTCGTTCAATATTTCAAAGCTTGCGGGAAGCATGGAAAATAAATAATTTTTTTCACGTCATTTTTCTGACACTTTACCAAAATAAATGACAAAAATTCGCAAAGATACGATTTTTACCTCAGGACTTCATAAGCACACAGCATAAAAAAAATAAAATCTGTCGTGTTCTTTTGTCATGTTGTTGGATTTTTCTTTTTTGCGGTCGTTTTAGTTTGATTTTTCATGTTAACGTTTCGATCGAAGGGAAACATTGGAAAAATTGTACTTTGTCAAACCGAAAGCCAAAAAAAAAATGAAAATTATTCATATTTTTATCATAAACCACGTAAATATCAAAATGTATTTGGATAAAACTGTCATGTCGATGGAAATCTATGTTGATATCCCAAGGTTTTCGTTTACTATTTTATAGTGAGAGAGAGAAAAAGAGAAGAAGGTGAAAAATTATTTTATCAATAGTACGCCTCGTCGAGCGCAATTTTGATATTTTTCACCTGCTTACATGTGTTCATATTGGTAGGAGATACATGTATACATTATGTTATCAATCCGCAGGATTATATTGTGTGTTAGTGATGCTGAACCGTGTAGATTTTAAGATAAAAAAGAATTATTTTTGATAGATGCTATAAGCATGAAACAGGAATTAGGTCTGTAAATAAAAATGTTATCGTAAACGTTTAACAAATACATATTTATGAAATTATGAGCATATGTAATCCCTAAACATTGATAATTAGAAATATTAGGTATTAATTATTGTACATAACAAGAGATGTTAAGCCTTTGGTAGGGTAAATACAAATAAGATTTTCATGCAAATACTTGATGTATTTGGAATAAAACGGTGAATTCGATCGAATTTGGAACGTTGAATTAAATAATATTAATAATAATTTCGGACATTTGTGTCGAGTAAAGTGTATATAAATCAGATGTTCATGCAAATATTTTATGTATCAGACATAAAACGGTGAATTCGATCGAACTTAAACATTTAATAGTTTTAAAATGGTTTTAGTTTTAGTGATTTCGGTAATATTATGCCAAGTAAACTATAAATAATAGGATTAAATCAAGTACCTTGTGTATTTGGCAAAGAACGGTGAATCTGATTGAATTTTAAAGTTTAATTATTTAAATAAAATTTTATTTGTAATTACTTCTGTGTCTTGTATCGAGTAAACTGAATAAATAAGATTTCCATGCAAATTCTTTATGTATTTGGCACAAAACGGTGAATTAGATCGAATTTTAACATTTAATTATTTTAATAAAATCTTATTTACAATAGTTTTGGTAATTTGTGTCGAGTACAGTGAATATAAATAAGATTTTTATGCAAATACTTTATTTATTTGGCATAAAACGGTGAGTTCGATCAAATTTGAACTTTAAATCAATTTAATAAATTTTTTGATTTGTGTCGAGTAAAGTGAATAAATAAGATTTCCATGAAAAAACTTCTCACACTTGATGTATTTGACAAAAAACGGTGAAATCGATAAAATTTGAACGTTAAATTAATATAATAAAATTTTATTTATAAACATTTCGGTGATTTGTGTCGAATAAAGAGGATCTAAATAATGTTTTCATGCCAAAACTTGATTTGTTTAACATAAAACGGTGAATTCAAAAGAATTTAAACATTTAATTGGTTTAATAAAATTTTATTTACAATAATATCGGTTATTTATCTCAAGTGAATATAAATAAGGTTTTCATGCCAATACTTTATTTTTGGCATAAATGGTGAATTCGATCGAATTTGAATGTTTAATTAATTTAATAAAATAAAACGGTGAATACAATAAAATTTAAAAGTTTGGTTGGTTTAAAAAAATCTGAATTATGATAATTTTTGTGATTTATGTCAAGTGAAGTGAATATAAATAAGGTATTCATGAAAATACTTTATGTATCTGACATAAAACGGTGAATTCTTAATTGTTAATTGGTGAATTCTTAAAACGGTGAAAACTTAATTGTTTTAAAAATGTTTTGTTTTTAGTGATTTTGGTAATATTATGTCAAGTAAAGTATATGTAAGTATATAGGATTTTCATGCAAGTACTTCGTGTACTTGACAAAAAAACGGTGAATCTGAAAAAATTTTAATATTAAATTATTTTAATAAAATTTTATTTATAATAACTTTTGTGTCTTGTGTCGAGAAAAGTGAATAAATAAGATGCCCATGCAAATTCTTTATGTATTTGGCACAAAACGGTGAATTCGATCGACATTTTTTAACATTTAATTATTTTAATAAAATTTTATTTACAATAATTTTGGTGATTTGTGTCGAGTACAGTGAATAAATAAGATTATCATCAAAAAACTCCTCATACTTGATGTATTTGGCAAAAAACGGTGAAATCGATCCAATTTGAATGTTAAATTAATGTAATAATATTTTATTTATAAACATTTTGGTGATTAGTGTCGAATAAAGAGGATATAAATAATGTTTTAATGCTAATACTTGATTTGTTTGGCATAAAACGGTGAATTCAAAAGAATTTGAACATTTAATTTGTTTAATAAAATTTTATTTACAATAATATCCAATACTTTATTTTTTGCAAAAACGGTGAATTTGATCGAATTTGAAAGTTTAATTAAGTTAATAAAATAAAACGGTGAATACGATAAAATTTAAAAGTTTGGTTGGTTTAAAAGAATCTGATTTATGATAGTTTTTGTGTACTATGTCAAGTAAAATGAATATAAATAAGATATTCATGAAAAACTTTATGTATCTGACATAAAACGGTGAATTCGGTCGAACTTAAATGTTTAATTGTTTTAAAAAGGTTTTATTTTTAGTGGTTTAGGTAATATTATATCGTGTAAAGTATATGTAAAAAGGATTTTCATGCATGTACTTTGTGTATTCATGCATATACTTTGTGACAATGACCGGTGAATCTGATCAAATTTTAAAATTTAATTATTTTAATAAAATTTTATTTATAATAATTTTGGTGATTTGTTTCGAGTAAAGTGAAAATAAATAAGATTTTCAGGTAAACATTTGATGTTTTTGACATAAAACGGTGAAATCGATCAAATTTTCGAATCGATCTCTTGTTCTTTTTTTTTATTTGCTGGATTCAGAAATTTAGTTAATGTTATATGTATCGTTTCATTTTTGATGTATTTATATTAATTTTTATTACCTTTTGTTTCTTTTCTTTTTATTAATTTAGATTTATGATTTATAATTCATCCAATTTATTAGTCCGCAACCCACATCTTCTGTCCTTAATTGTAATTTGTATGTCACTGATTTCTTGCAATTGCAATGGTGTTCTTTTATTAATTAACTATAATGATGGATGATAGTTGTACCAATCGTGTAAACTCTTTGGACATGAGAAATATTGTCTTGAAGTCATCGCTCCCCAATATGGATTTTTCATTTAATTTTGACATTTGAATCCTGGTAACTTAGTTGCCAATTTTGGTGAATTTACACTAATTATGAAGGAGGTTATTTTTCATGAAATTGCTTTGTCTGTAACTTGGTTTACAATCAAACATTCAAGGCAGTGCTACTACTTTGATAATTATACTTTACTCCGTAAAAACCCTGAGAGTCGACAGAGTGGAGGTGTCGCTATTATGTCAAAACTTTTCTAAATCCCAAAATAGTATATAGTAATATAACAAATTCCCAGTTTGATGTAATTTTCATAGAAATCAGTAATCAAGTTAATAACAACTGTCCACCAAAAATTGAATTCGTCAATGATCTTGAAACTATATTGAATGATATTATGCTCAAATTTGGCGAAGTGATAATTGTTCTCCAACAATTATCACTTCGCCAAATTTGAGCTACTTTAATCTACTTTAATCTAAATTGTCTTAATTTAAAACCTAAGGTGAATAAATTCAAATCTTTGATGTCTTCTGTTGGTTTATTTTAATTTCAAGGGGCGCTACTAATTTCATGGGTAACTTTGCTACTTTAATTGATCTGGCTTTTGCTAGTTATCCAGTGAATTTTAAAACTTTTACACAATCTCAGTTTCAGGAATCGATTTCTATGACCAAGTTAAAAGTTTGGGTTGTTGGATAGATAGTAAATTGAACTGGTCTGCTCACGTAAATAATCTGTGTAGAAAAATAATCTGTTGTGAGCACTGCAACATTTATTTTAAGTTATGTGAAATTTTATATTATTCGAACCCAAGTGGGTACTTAAATTTCATACGGTGCCCCAGTATATCATAACTGTTCCAAAAAATGTTAGGAACGATTTAATGTTGCTTTTAATTCGTGTGCAAGTTACATATTTTTGAAACGAATTCGTGAGCCTATTTCTGTTCTGTCGAAGCAAATATTTAACGTCACTTATATAAATATTTATAATTATATGCACTATGTTTTTTGTTTGATCTGATTCAGAAGAGGACTCCGATGTATCTGTACAAAAACCTTAATGTGTGTTTATCGAAACGAACTTTGAATTTAAATCTACCAAAGTCCTGTAAGTTTAAAACAAGACCGCGGTCTTTCTTTGTCCATGGAGTTAAGCTTTGGAATAATCTTCTTCCGTCTGTTAAAGCTGCTACAAATTTATGTAACCTTAAAAGATTGATAAAACCAGTGATTTAAATTGGATCATCCGGTTTGTTGTTTTCCCAATTCATTGTTTTTTATCTAACCTTTTCCTTACTTTAATTACGTTTTTAGTTATGCTTTTTTAAATGTTAAATATACTTTTGGTGATTTGTGCCGAGTCAAGTGTATGTAAATAAGATGTTAATGCAAATACTTTATGTTTTTGGTGTAAAACGGTGAATCCAATCAAATTTGAACATTTCATTAATATAATAAAATCAAGTGAATATAAATAAGATTTTCATGCAAATTCTTTATGTGTTTCGCATAAAACGGTGAATTCGATAAAATTTGAACGTTTAATGGGTTTAATAAAATCTTATTTACACTAATGTTGGTTACTTGTGTCGAGTAAAGTGAATACAAATAAGATTTTCATACAAATTCTTTGTGTTTTGGTCATTAAACGGTGAATTCGAGCGAATTTTAAAGTTTAACTAATTTAATAAAATTTTATTTAAAATAATTTCAGTGATTTCTGTCTAGTAAAGTGAATATAAATAAGATTTCCATCCAAATACTTTATGTGTCTGGCATAAAACGGTGAATTAGATCCAATTTAAACGTTTAATTAATTCAATAAAATTGTATTCTTAATAATTTCTATGACTAGTTTCAAGTAAAGTGAATATAAAAAAGATTTCGCATAATTTATCGTTTGAATTTTATTTATAGTGTTACCACAGAAACATTAAACTCCCACCGAGCACATAAAAGGAATGACAAAGAAAACGATACTAAACTAGAATCGAATAATAGCGAAATTCTTAAAAACTATCGATTGTTTTCGATAGTATGAAAATAAATCGATATATCGATAGTACTATCGATAAGTTTCCAACGCTACTGCCTATACGTATTTGTAGCCAACCGATATAATTTCGCATTTTGGGTGACCCGAGATCGTTCCTTAAATATTAGTATATACATGACTTTGGAAGTGTTCGTGTATTCTAATAATCTTTTTATGAGAAAAAATCAAGTTGGCAATCATATGAGATAGTGTACTAGCACGACAGCACATCGAACTTACATTATTATTGGTCGTTAGTTCATGTCGGCAGTACGAAACTTTTTTTTTTTTATAAATATAAATCGATTTTTTTGGATAGAAATAAGTTTCAACCGATAATGTTTCTTTGGTAGTATTGCGCTATCAAGATGTGCCTGGTTTCCTTACTGTTAATTAGAGTGACACTTTACAATACTATACCTCGCGTTCAAGAACCATCTTAACGATATACAAGCTTTTTGGTATTGAGTGACGAAATATACTGATAATTATGGTTATTAGTGCTGCAAATTGGGTAAATTTACTTGTGTCCTAAAACGCATGCTAATTACGATTAGTCTCAGATGTGTCACTGCGTGGTTCAATATCTGCATTTTTGTAATTCCAAGTATTTATTTAACGAGTTTGCCCTTCTCTCTAGTAAATAAAGTATTATATGCATATTCGTACCTTCAGCTGGATGAATGTTCAGTAGGTTTTTCTGCTCTTAACCGTTTTTCATATGACCTATGAATAACTGCTGTTAAATATCCATAGGATGATATTTTTGCATATTTTATAGCTTTAAAGATTTTGGAATTTATCACGAGCTGTATATGTGAAATATTTGAAACAGGATGACAAGTTTTAAAAAGCATCATGCAGTTCAGCCCCAAAATAGAAAAGTCTGACATTTGAGATCGAGAACGTTATGGTTTTTTGAGACTGCGAAAATATATTTTCATACTACTAATTTCACTTACTACTACTTAATAGTCCTAACTTCAGTTTTAGAGTTATTAATTTTCTGCCTTCCACATGGTTGGAAATTTGAGTCGTGCATCGCTGTATATTACACTGTTGATTGTTAGCAAGATGGAATACTGAACTGAACCAAACCAATAATTTTTGGTTCCAATTAAAAACGAAACCTAATGTTGCCTAGGCGAAAAAAACAGTCAAAAAGTTTTTAATGTATTCCATATGTTTCCAAATCCCCAAAATGATAGTACTAATAAGATTATGGTAGAAGGTTTGCGCATCTTCGGTTATCATACCGTCTACGTTAAGACTCAAGATATGTTTTTCTGTGATTGTAGACTTTTACAAAAACTGCCATTTTATCATTGCAGTGATCAATATTTGGTAATCGATGAAAATCACTAAACATCATAGCAGGTGTGTTAATGTTTCCGAATAAATGTTTTTTTAAGGAATGTGAGAGCTACCATAAAAAAGTATCCGATTGCAAACTACATCTTACTTTCTCCATTATCGGTTACTGTAGTTTGAGTGGCGAATACGGATCGATATCTTTACATTAGTCAGTCTGATGTTTTCTAGCTTTGGTAATTGGATTAGGACTGCTTCATGTTGAGTTGTTTGATCCGGTCGGAGGCGTTTTAACCCTAGTTTTAGGGTTTCAGGGTACCTTCCAAACCGAAGTGTGATTATATTTTGTTTCTTCCTTCATGCAAAGTTGGTGTTTTGAGGAATTCAATGATGGGTTTCGGTAGTTTAACGGTTGTTCATTTGATCTTAACTTTAAATGTGTATCAGTTATATAAACTAACAGGGTATAAAACGATAGTTAAGATTCTTGTAAATTAGACATCGAGGACTTGAGTTCTGTAGTCACTGTCGACCAAAAATAGAACACCTAGTCTTACTCGACTATCTCCACCCTTTATATAAAAATGAAATTTTGTTAGCTTTGAAGTAGAGAGATGTCAATTCTATTATGGTATCCAATCAAATTAGAACAAATGTATCAACTCGATATATTCCAATTTCAATAATTTAAATAATTGATTTGATAATAAAATACAAATTGAACTATATAAAAAAACAAGTAAAGTTTGATGTGATTTGATTGCAACCATAAAACATCAATCGTATATCGCCCTGGTATATATATATATATATATATATATATATATATATATATATATATATATATATAATATATATATATATATATATATATATATATATATATATATATATATATATATATATATATATATATATATATATGCACCAAATGATACATTTTCTTTTAGAAAAAAGGTTTTACAACAACCAAACACAAAATACCTGATAAGCTCGTTGCAAAATAGACGAAGCTTTACTCTCTTTATTTATAAATTGAAAACTTTACATGAAAAATTCAATTTTGTTACAGTGCTATATACCGTTGAATTCATTTAGATAATGAAAATTTATTTTTCTTTCGTAAAATGCTCACGTTAAATAGCTCTTTCGATTTGAAAATTGACAACAACAAATGTTCATATTATAAAAAAATAATAATAATAGTAATAATAATAATAAAAATACAAGCTAACGAGCGATTTTAAATGAGAGTTGGTATTAGAATTTTTTTTTTATTACCGGTAATTTATGATAAGCTTGGTGAAACGAGTGATAAGAACGAGTGGAAAAATGTTTATCTGTGTTTGTAAAGTAGTTTTGACAACGACTACCGAATAATATGTTATCAATAAAATTAGTCTTAGATAAGCACTAAATTTAAGTAATTTTTTGGGCACTAGAAATTGGTGGTAATAAACTTCGTGACGTCGACGAAGGATCATTTAAGGCTAGATTTGTTAGCTTGTCTCCAGACTGACAAAAATTGAAATGATACGACAAAATGTCATAACAAGCATATGTCATTTAAGTAGGTACAAAGGTACTATTATAAAGTATAAAAATAAAAAAAACGCCTAGCATTTTACTAGTGGTTACCTCAAAACCATCAAATTTGATAGCCAAAGGAAAATATAAATTAATTTATCGTTAAAAATACCTCAATAATGAATTTTCGGTAGTCCTAGTTTTGCTTTTATTATTTAGAAGGCCATTAATTAAATCATTAAACAATTTTTAAATAATTCTTGTTGTGTGTGACAGAAACTGGCTGAGTACATAATTTATGTAGTAAATTTAATTTGATATATATATATATATATATATATATATATATATATATATATATATATATATATATATATATATATATATATATATATATACACCAGGTGATTTTTTAAGCTGAAACTTGCCAATATCTCGGAAATAAGCAGTCTACGAAAAAAAAATTTTATTGCCGATTCGGATTTTAAGGCTAAAAGTACGTAGTATTTCTTTGAAACATTTTTTCGATTCATGATAGATGGCACTGTAATAGATGCTTTAAAATAAATGATTGTATTTTGTTTTAAAAATATCTGAATAACTAGGAAATTGTTATCTGTAGAAATATAATTTTGCTGGTGAATAAACTACTTTTAGCGTAACTCAGGAACAACGACGTAAACATGGTAGTTTTCTGTTCACTTCGGGGTGCTCGATTAAAGTGGGTTCCCTCGCCTGAAAAGCGAGTCTGCTTGTATTTCGGAAGAAGCGTTTCTGATTCACTTAATATTATTTTCACGTGTTGTTGGTGTTTGTTGGTAAACTTTGTCTTTGAGATACTCCCATAAAAATAAATCGGGTGAAGGAAGATCTGGTGATGTGGCAGGAAAATTTACCGGAACAGCTCTACCAATGCTATTGAAATCATTATTAAGTACTTCAAGTGCTACCGACGAATAGTTTTCTGGCCAACTATCATTATTTTTATACCATATTTTCTATCGCAATTCTAATATCAAGTTTTCAAATAGTGTTGACAGTTCATTTTCCAAAATTCTCGGTAAATTTCTCTTGTCTTTATCCGAGCAGAAAATTCCTGTTAAGCTTTTCATTAGAACATAAATGTTAGCAGCCGAATTATTGATGTTTGCAACATAATGTATAATTTCTTGTGCAATATACTTTTCTATTTACATCAAGGCCTTCTTCGTTTTTTTTTAATATCAGAAAATATTTTTTTTATCAAATTGTTGACGTTTTGATGTTTTCTCAACAATCGTTTATATGCAACTAATTTTAACGTGTGTTGTCGTGTAAAAATGCAAGAGAATACTTTATAATTCTCACAAATACAAACATAATATACGGTAAATTTAAATATTACCAGAGAAAAATGCTGAGATAAGAAACGGTGCCAATAGTTTCATCAAATTTACACATTGCCAATAATTGTCGTTATATTTAAGCATTTTCATAATTATCAAGGCTAATCACGAGATTAGTTTTCAGGATCAAAACAATCCTAGGAGTTTTCATCCTACTATTTTTCATCTCAGCATTTTTAATCCTATGATTTTTCATCTAACGATTTTTTATCTAATGATTTTGTATGCTAGGATTTTCCATTTCAGGATTTTTTCATCTTAGGATTTTGTATCAAAGGATTTTTCATCATAGAATTTTTAATGTCCGCAGTTTTCATTGTAGGATCTCTTTTCAGAATTTAGTAGGGTCTCTTTTCAGGATTTTTTATCTTAGGACTTTTCGTCTCAAGATTTTATATCTCAGGATTTTTCATCTCAGGATTTTTAATCCGAAGATTTTTTCTCCTAGGATTTTTCATCTCAGGGTTTTTTATCCTGTTATTTTTCATCTAAGGATTTTGCATCTGAGTATTTTTCATCATAGAATTTTTCATATCCGCAGTTTTCACTGTAGGATTTCTCCTTTGAGGATTTTTTACCTTAGGATTTTTCGTCTCTGGATTTTGTATCTCAGGATTTTTGATCTCAGGATTTTTCATCCTAGGATGTTTCATCTTAGGATTTTTTATCCTATTATTTTTCGTCTAAGGATTTTGAATCTCAGTATTTTTCATCTCAGGATTTTGTATCGCAGGATTGTTCATCTCAGGATTTTTCATCCTAGAATTTCCCATCTCAGGATATTATATCTCATGAGTTTTATCTTACGATTTATCACCTCTGGATTTTTTATGCTAGGGGTTTTCATCTCAGGATTCTATATCTCAGGATTTTTCATCCTACATTTTTTTTCAATTATTTTTATTTATTTTGTTTGCATTTTTTTCATCCTAAGATTTTCCATTTCAAGATTTTTTATCCTAGGATGAAAACATCTCAGGATTTTGTATATAAAAAATTTTTCATCCTTAGATTTTTTATCTAAGGATTTTTATCTCAGGATTTTGTTTCTAATAATTTTTCATCTTTGGTTTTTGTATCTCAGGATTATTAATCTCATGATTTTTCAACTTAGTATTTTTTGTCACAGGATTTTTATCCTAGGATTTTCATCTCAGGATTTGGTATCTTAAGATTTATCATCCTAGAATATTGAATCTCAGGATTTTGCATCTCAGGATTTTTCATCCTAGAATTTTTCATCTCAGCATTTTACATACAAAGATTTTTCTTCTCAGAATTTTTTATCCTAGGATTTTTTATCTCAAGATTTTGTATCTCAGGATTTTTTATCTAAGGATTTTGTATCTCAGGATTTTTCATCTGAGGATTTTTTATCCTAGGATTAGTCCTTTTCAGAATTTTTATCTCAAGATTTTGCATTCTAGAAATTTTCATCTCATGCCCGGTTCATACTATAGGGACGTATATGTCATTAATTCAGTTGATTTGTAATACATGATCAATTCTTTTAAAATCTAATTTATTTTAATTTTATAGTTTTGTGTCAAATAAAGTGTATATAAATTAAATCTTTGACAATTATATTACGTATTTAATTAAATGACGTATTTATATGACGTAAAAAGGTGATTTACTTATGCTTACAGTAGTTTGAATATTAGCTACCGAAAAACCGAACCAATTCTGTTATTACTGATATACCGTTCTTTTCCTACTTCACAAAAATTGTACTAACTAGTGGCCGCCAAAGTGTCTGAAACCGAGTCGATCTCAATTATTTCACTAATATACTGCCTAATCCTTCCAAGTACATGTATAAACAGGTGGGCCCGACCGTATCTTGGATATCCTGCTTAATGCTTGGCCATACATTTGAAATCAATCAATCAATCATGCCCGGTCATAGTTAAGTGTAATAACTGAGATCTCAAAATTAAAACATTTAAGCTAATAAAATAATTTAAATGGACAAAAGACACGCCCACAATGTTCTCATTGAGTTGAAATATTTTTAACTTGCATTATGTGATCTGAGATATTGCTTTTGTCCTTTTTTTCATGTTCTTCGTGAAGTTCTCATTTTTTTAAACAAAAACACGCACAACCTTTAACTGTAACGCTCTTGGGTAAACATAAAAAATTGACAACTACACCGAGAACATGATCAAAAAATAGTGCTCGAGCAATTTTTGAGCTATAATCTCAGATCCTACACTACGGTATGAACCGGGCATCATTATTTAAGTATTTTTACTTTAAATATGAAGTTTTAGGACCCTGTTGGATGAAGATTAATGTTACAGTCTTATTTACATGTACGTCGGTGTAATGTTATGTGATGGCATATTACAATATTAATACTTTGTTTGATTAAAAGTAATTTGAATGTGTCAACAGGTAAGCATTTATCCTGGCTCGCAACATTCATTGAATAAAAACTTTTTTTGTTAAACTTCGTCAAAGGCTCGTTTGTCAATTGCGTCTCGATGGTCATTAATCTTTCTTGTTGTGGTTTCGATTTAATGTGCATATTCATTTGATTTCTGATTTTAAATACGTAAAAGCCACATAGAGTTAACTTGTATGTTGAAATTATTTTTGCTCCTATCAAATTTCGTCGAGGCTCTTCCACATTTAATTAAGTTTCATTGCAAAATTTTTTAATATTCAAGTTTCTCAACATTATGATGATTCCATTTCTAAGGATTAAAACATTGATTTGTGCATTGTATTAGAAAATGAGCTTTTAAAAATGGAACCGCAGGTAGATAAAATCAGATTTTCTGTATCAATTCCTCATTTGGTACAGCTTATCGGTTGTTTTATTTTAGATGAAAATATATCATAACAATAATAATAATGACATTAAGAAACGAAGTTTTTTTTTGTGTGCTTGATGGATTTTCGATATTTTTTTTTTAGTAATGTATTGTGTTTTTATACCCGAATGCTTTTATCGATAACATCATGATTATATATGAATATCTTTCTATCTTCAGCACAGCATCGTTTAAAATGATTTTCGGAAGTTTTTTTTTTTTTTTTAAGAAAACGATTATGTAACAATAATAAGATAAAAATAGACGACGATATTATAAATGTTTTATATACATACAAAGCTTTACAATAACAATAAAAACACAAAATGAAGATGAAGCAAATTTATCTAATTTTAGATGAAAGAAGTGTAATCTAATTTTATACATTTTTGTGTGTATCATCCTACGATGGTTCAATTGTTTTTTTTATTTTTTGTTTAGTACATTTAAAATTAATCGCATGTACAAAAACAATGCAGAGTAATGCTGTAATTGAATTATGTGTGGTTAAAAGTAGTCATAATTACAATGTTTTTATGTGGTCTGAGTGACAAGTACATTATGAATTATTTATATTTTTATGAGGTTTTGAAGCTTTTGAAAAATTGATATTTTTAGATTTAAAAGGATTTCCTTTACATGGTAAAGAAGTAGATCTCGGAAATTTTTAAATAATCACTCTGAGCTAAGAACTTATGCTTCGATTTCTATATATGTATTCAGTTGTTTCTGCAGTCTCTAAAAATAATAGCCACCGAAGTCAAAACTTAAGCTTTATGTATAGCGATTTTACTTTGTTAGATTATTTCTACATTCATTTCAACAAATGAAGACAATTTTGTCCTGAGCTTTCTTACTGGGCAAATGAATAAAAAAATTGGCAAGTATAGTTCAGCAAAAACGATTAAACTTTTTGGACCATTAGTTAACAATTATAAATTGACTATTAGACCTAGCAGCTATTAAATTAATAATAAATATATATATATATATATATATATATATATATATATATATATATATATATATATATATATATATATATATATATATATATATATATATATATTTATATATATTTATATATATATATATATATATATATATATATATATATATATATATATATATATATATATATATATATATATATATATATTCAACTACATCAGCAAATAAACTGATACAACCAAATTTCATCCATTTTTTTATTAAATTCGAGCGGTTTAAAAACCGAAAAAGACAAAATGAGCATAAAACGGCGCATAATATTCTGGATGAATTTGGGTTTTCATCGATATGGGAACAGTTGCTCATTTTTTATAAGACACTTGAATGATAAATAAAATATACATTACTTATTATTTAAAACTAGCTGATCCGGCGAATCTCATTCTGCTCCAAATTAATTCGTTCCGAGCAAATACTTTTGTTCTTCACGAAAATTGATTTTAATGGGAAAATAATCGAACAACTCAAATCGATTCTTATTAAACGATTGGGTCAAGTGGAATTCCATTCATTTTTTCATCAAATTCAAAACTAACATCTTGAAACGTGAAATACCGTTTCAAACGTAATCATTTTCGAAATCAATCCTGCCGAATTATTAACAGGAATTTGACCATTGCCAAGCGCCAACAATTGTTTAAAATAATCTGCAGTTGATGAGTCATTTTATAACTTGACTCTCATATTCGTGTGGTTAACTGCAAATTCTTTACATAGCGCCATAAGCTGGACAATTTCAGACATGCACTGAGTATATCTGCAGCTGTTGATTTCGGAATGACAGGTAGCGTTTGACGAACCTTGCCAGCCAGCAGAATCATCGCTCCACCAAAACGTCTCGAGTTACTTCGTAAATCTTTCATCGTTCGATTGAACGCTTCCAATGATCGTTTGGATGCCATTTGCACTCATGCCAAATGATGAGTTTTAATTGTTAAAGTACTTTAGCAATAGCCAAGTTCTTGGCAATTGAGCCCACTGGCTTGTCATTCATCGGCAACTTCAATGCTAAATGTGCCGTCCAGTTACCGTCCAGCAACGTGGATGCAATTATTTTTGATGATGCAACAGCTAACACTATTTGAGATAATGAGCGAATTAAAATCATTTCAAGCTCTTAATTCGATGTTGTCAGCCATCTCGTCCTTGTATTTGTTCCAGATATCCAATGCGTTCGCTGAATGGCACATCGCAATGATGATCGCAAACAATGTACAAATTTGATTTGACGGCACAGAGACAGTGGCATTACCGAATGTTGAGTCTTGTAAAATAATTTTGCCATCGGCACAATATAGTCTTGGCGTTTCATAGTCTTGGCGTTTGGAACTTCAATGCTTAGCAATGTCGACACATGGTAGACAATGTGCCAATAAAAATACAAACGATCGAATCAATCTCAATCCCTCAATCCAATTTTATAACTGCACTTGTCACGCACCAATAAATTTCTAAAAAAAATTATCGAAATCGTACAAATCACACCGAACTTAATATGATTGTAATATTAGTACTGTTTATTGATGCAATGCACACAATCCGAATATCATAAACCAGTGAATTAAAACTCAAATTACCAATTTAATAACAGCAAGAAATATAACAAGTTCAAAAATGACAATGCGAAAAGAACACCAGTCAAATTCAACAACGCTTAAGTCAACTTCTATTGGGTTATTGCATTAATGTTCATAACTCAGCGCCATCTCTTATTTATCTCCTTAACTCTATGTTTTTATCAATTTGTTTCACGATTTATTGAGATTTTTTGCTTTGTATCGAATTTTTACGATTTACCTCTGCTTTCGAGTTTTCAGATTTCCCAAATTTTCTCTTGTAAAAAACCATCTAGATCAGATACGGATAAAATCCCGTACAAAAAAATCATTTTAAAATTTTCCAAACTTTCCGACTTTTCCGGTTGATTTTCTCAACATTTTTCTTCAAAGTCTTTCATAAGAACTATCTCCATAGACAATTGCGAAAACAATAAAAAAATATTGAGCCAGATCGGTTCAACCGTTCTCAATTGAGAACTGACATACAGTTTTTACACAATTTTTGTATATTTATCATAAGCAAAACATCTGCAGTTGGCGCTGTTCTTTCGTTCAACCATCTTTCAACCAGGCCTTTGTTTGATTGTTATCAAATCGATTTAAATCGAGTTATTCCAATGAAGCAATCACGAGACATATTTGCTCTGTGGATCGCTTTTACATAATTCTTAAATGTGTACTGAGTTTGCATAATTTAGTTTGCTTTAAACTCTTATGTAGTAAGCTCTTTCTTGATTTGTTGCCACCTGTTTCGACGTTAAGAATTGTGAAAATTATCGTCCCGCAACTATAAACTTAAATTAAAATTTCTTTAAATGCAAAATAATGTGCAACAAGGATATATATATATATATATATATATATATATATATATATATATATATATATATATATATATATATATATATATATATATATAATTAAAAATATGTTATATATGCATGCAATAACCAATACACATTATATATTTTTTTTTTTTTTGAATATCATACTAATATACGATATTTATCATTCTTATGTAATTTTTCTATGGTTTTACCTAAAACTAAAAATAAATTAGAAAGTTTTCTGTTAAGAGTATAGTAAATGGTAAATACTATACCATAATTTAAAAAAAATCTTATTGGGTTGATTGCAGTCGTAAGTTTTTCTACTTACGTCGTAAGAATGGTGTGACATTTTTAAAAGAATTGTTCAAACTTTGTTTTTTTTTTAAATGAGCGGAAATTGCCAATCCTGAAATTGGATTCGCTATTTGTAATCGATTTGTAGTACAACAATTTAAAATTTCGATAAAATATTAAACGTTTGCATTTTTGTCTTTAAATAAATAACCATTATTTATTATTACACATATAAAGCGCTTTAATAAATGAATGTAAATAAATTTTATTATCAATTTAATTGCCATGAAACAAACAGATAAATGAAAAAAAATTAATTAAAGTATTTATGAGAGTTTTGTTTGTCGTTGTTTAATTAATGATACAAAAATTGCAAAAATATAAGTGTTAATTGGTTTATTTATTTTTTATTTTTTCAATTACACAATTCATGTCGTTAATGTAACTGCCAAATGTCAGCAGTGTGATAATGACATAAAAAAAGTTTATATTTTAGAATTTCTTAATATTACTTTGGATGGCGTTATTAGGCTATTAAAAGCTTCGACAAAATAGCAGACAAAATATCAGCGGAACTGTCAGAATCTGAAAGTTTCTTTAGGAATAACCTCCTATGCTAGTGAGTTTTACACTGACTCCTTAGGATAGTTGTTTCAAGAGCAGAAACATTTGTTCAAGGTGCCACTAGAGTATCATCTTTAAAATGGAAATTGGATTTTGAAGGTCACCTGTACCGTAAGCCCTTGTGAAGTGCCAAATGGATAAAGCTAACGTTTAAGGCTATTGCATCATTTTAAACTTAGTTTGACGACAAGAGCAAAATCTATGAACGTATGTTAATTCTCAATATCGAGACTAAATGGGTTTCATTGCTGGACAAATGTTGAATAAAATTTCGTTGTGAATAAAAAAAATTAGCTAATTTCAAATTAGCTTTTGATAAAGCTTTTCAATTAATTAAAAATGTACATGTCACATCAGATAATTATAAAGTGGCATGGACAAATCTTTATGAGCGATATGGTAACGGTATTCAAATTCAGAAAACTCATATGAGACAAATATACAAGTTTAAATCTCCACAAGAGAATTCGTCAAGTTATCTTATATTTTTATAGATCCCGTGGTTAAAAATCTGATCAATTCTGGGTAATTAAACGGTTCATTCACATCATGATTGAAAATGTCGTTGATTGACTGTTTACATAAGGGTCCAACAGTACAACATGATTTGTTGTCTAGAATAATTAAGTTTTGGAAACATCAAGTTGCCCTTAGCTGACATTATTAAAATGTATGACCAAATAATGGAATAAAGACCAACAGGACCTATAGCGAATAGGATAGAGAAAAACAGCTGAAAAGATTCAAAACAGCTGAAAAAATGATTCAAGTGGACCACGGTTTTTTAAAGAACAGAAAGTGCTCCATATCTGGCAACTTTTAACCAAAGCAAACTGATCCAAGCCTTGAGGTTTGCATTTTTAGCAACTGGGTCTAATGGATTACCATCAATTGTCCTAAAAAGCTGTAATTTAGCTCTAGCTAAACTTCTTGCCAAATTGTTTAAATTATCAATGAGCTCTGGCATTTTCGCCAGGTGACTAAACCTCTCCTTCCAATTACCGCCCAATTACTTTGTTGTAAATCTTAACTAAAGTAATGGAAATGTTTTGTGAACTAGGCATGCGCTTTAATCAGATTTTCAATATGGGTTTTGTAAGAATCGCTTAATTAACTCATTTGTTGGGAAAAAGTATTGAAAACTATGGTGAGTCAACTGCCGTATCTCTAGATATTTCAAAAGCATTTGAAAAAGCAAAGTTCATATTTGTTGCATAACCTATTTTCGATCTTAATTTTGACCATTAATATTTTTACATTGGGATCATGTGATATCCACTCATTTGCTGCTACAGTATCTGCTTCTATTGAATTTAATACCCAGAAGAACATGAATTCCCATTTAACTTGCACTCGTCAAATTATGGATAGTTCACTTCTGACTTGTATTGACAAGGTTATTGCATGGGATAAATCTAATAGGGTAGAATTTAATCCACATAAGTTCCAAGCGTGTCTCTTTTTACAGAAAAAAAATCAAAATTATGTTCCACCCATAATAAACGGCATTCAAATTAAGAGGTCCTCATATCCAAAATCGAATCTCAAATGTCTTGATAGAATTCAAAATAGAGTTATTCTGTATCAATTGACTCATTAGAGCACAGATGCAAAGTAGGTGATTTATCGCTTTTTTACAAATATAATGTTGGTCCCTGGTCTTCTGAAATTAAATCTCTAATACCAGTGGCATTTGCCAGCAAGGCTGCCACTCGTTTTGGTTCAAAATACATAACTTCGCTTTAGATACACATAGATGTAGAACTAACCATTTTAAATCTTAATTTTTTCCTAGAATCACCTCTCTGTGGTATCAAATAGATTTGTTGGTCTTTCTCAGGCATCATTTGCGTCGGAGGATGCCTCCGTAATTCGGAATTAGACCCTTCAAAACAACATTCCGTCATCTTACCAATCCAGCACATTTTTTCTTCGATATTAATTACATCTGAACATATTTGGCTTCTACATTGTGATCCTCAAACGTTGTTATATAATCTAAGGATCAATAATGGATTTTAGGGGATCAAAATTTATGTAAACACATATTTTAAAAATGTTTCCCTTGTTTCAGAAGCACACCTAAACTGCATCAAAATCATGGATGATTTACTCGCTGATCAAAAAACTAAGTTTAGACCTTTATCAGTTATTGGAGGAGACTTCTGTAGCCCATTCGATGTAAAACCAACTACGATAAAAAGTTAGAACAAAAATGTATTGCCAACATTTTCCTCAATATGTGGCTAGTGCAGTAATATCTACACGTAGAGCTGTACTTTTGCGTGATCCATCAAATTTAAACGCACTATCTCCTGGACATTAATTGCTTTACGGGCCATTGTTGGCCTTTCTAGAACAATCGTTGATCGATATTCACATTATTAAACTTTCCAGACATAAAATATCTCCACTTATGCTGAAATCCTTAAGAAAATGGCGAAAAATGTTATAAATCGCAAAAATCATCGACTGGTGCCCATCAAACCAGTTCATTAGTCATCTTGTATGATGACAATATTCCACTTATTATAACTGGAAATTAGGTCGAACTAAAGCTTTAGATCCTGGTAATGATAATAAATCTACACACAAAAGTGCTGTCAGTATAATTAATATTCTGCCACTCGAACAAAACACAACCATTTGTTAAACTAACCTACTTCGATTTTGGATGCCATGAAATAAAAGAAAACAAGCAATCATCCTTTCTAGTACTATTATATGTTCTAAAAATTTACGCAAGTGTAAAACTTGAGAACGCCAAAGAACAAACAAGACTGCCAAAGATTAAAAAAAAAATTGGTTTTAGGAAACTCAAAACTTGTTCCACTGTTATTAGTTTGTAGTTCACAGATCTTATCTATTTTGTTTGCTAAAATATGTGCTAAATATTTTTTTAATTGAGACAGCCCTAGCTTTATTCATCAATAAAGTAGGTAAATGTTGCTTAAATGTATGGGTGGTTTTAATATATCATAGCTGCATAATCTGTCCATAAAACATCAAAAAACTTGATGTCAGTTTTACACGATTTATGCTATATAAAATGGCATATTCCGGTATTTTCTGCGTTTCTTAACAGATTATTCAGCAGCTAATTTAGTGGAGCGGGCATGGTACAGATATGGTAACTAATATTTGTTGTTACGTCAGCAGGCCGATGGTAGAAGTTATAACGATGAGATCGATTTTTGGTAATGTGCAAACTAGTTCCAGCACCTGTTTACTGTCTTAGAATATTGATAGCCGCTTTCGAATATGTTGATATTGGCAATCCACGAGTGATTTACATGTTTAAGTCTTGGACAATTTATCCATAGTATCTACACCTCCCTTACTGGAATTGTAGTCCGAAATTATATTCAGCTTGCCGGAAGTTTCATCGATGTCATCGTTATTATGAAGAGTCGATAATAATGGCTCATTTTTACAAAAGTGAGATAGCAATCAAAACAAAGGCGATGAACCAACTTCTCGATTTTTGCCATACATTTTTTTGTCTTGTGCCAATTCGACTGGTAAATTACTTCGAATGGTTCCTATATGACTGTTGTTTTTTGACGAAACTTATCTTCGGCAAGAGCACAACTGGTAAAAAAGTTGACCATTGTTATATTACATCTTTTCTTGACGTAAGGATGAGCTAGTCTGTTTACTAGGTTGAATGCGTAGTCCTTTGCGCTTTTCTCTCCAGATTGACAACCTGAAACAACTCCAGCTTCTCTCCAGATTCCCTTCTTTCCTGGTTTGGAAAGGGATGTACTGCCGGAAATTACATCGCCCTCTTGTTGCTACTAGTTTTTCATCGACCGTTAAATTTCCTGGTCTACGTGCTAATTTCAGATTCTCCTGAAAAAACAGTCAAACATCTCTGAAAGCAGCCAATGTGTCAATTTACAATCGTTCTGTTCTAGTTCGATGAGTATCAAAACATTTTCGAGAATAATTCTTATTCTGCGAGTTATAAAATAATTCTGGTTTATCAGTCTCGTTTTCGCATAATGAACATTCTGATTCCTCCTAAAAATCTTCTTTATGCATACGGTAACGAATATATGGAATATATTCATCATCATCATCATCTGAATTCGAAAAATCACCATCGAAATCATCTTGTTCCTGTGGAATTTTGGTAATAAACGGTATGCAGAAACTTAATTACACTTACACAAAATAAGATAGTTACACTCCTTTCAGTAATAACGAACCATTCTTTTATAGGTTCAAACACAAATTACGATGTAGATCAACGGTAAAATTACCGTTATAAATATAATATCTATATTGAAGCTGAGTTCATAAATTTTGAAGTCGAGTTTATGTTGAAAGGCTCTGAATGGTGAACGCACGTAAACGAAAAGATACAAACAAAAAAAGGATTCCCATAATAATTTTGGTTTTATCTGGCCCAAATGGTTTGAAATAAAGATAAACCTAACCTTAAAGTAACATAATTATGATTTTTTTTGTATGAATTCGTTTTTCCTGTATAATTTTTTAACTAACCGATTTCAATTGCGTCCTTTGTTAGTCTGGGGTAACTTATAACCCCCATACCATGGTAAATTTTTCATTACTGTGCTATACTTGCTTGAAAATGGTCAAATTTCACCGTTTTTTGATATTTTATTATGCAAAACATGTAAGAGAGATCATTCCTAAGTGATTTCGGATTAATTCGCATTAATTCACTTTCTTTTTCACTTTTTTTAAGCGTGGGTTAACTTTTTACTCCAGGGCACCAACGGAAGGTAAATGGTTTTAATACCAAGGTCATCGTTTATGTTTCTGTTTCGAATATACCATGGGGCGTTTGTAATACTTCGAAGTATTTTTGATCGTGTTCGTTATAGAAGTTCTCTATTTGATGCGCTGGTAAATCCTTAATACTGAATTCCATAGATCCATATGGGCATTATTATCGTTTTGTGTAGCAACACTTTATTGCGTAAAAATAATTTTGACTTTCTTCCTATCAGCCAGTAAATTCGTTTTTATTTGATTGTGCTTCGCTTCGATTTGATTTTTCCAGGTTAGCTTTTGGTCAAAGTGTGAACCTAGGTAGTTAACCTTTGTTTATTGAAAGATATTTACACTGTTTAGTTTTACAGGTGGGAAAGTGCATATGTTCAGAGTGCACTTTTATTCGCCAGTTTTTTTAGTAATTGCTAAATTTTGCAATCCTCTGGAGGCCGTCTAAGATGTTTTGTGTGTAATCAAGATGGCCGTATTATCAACAAATATTGATATTATTAATTTTTTTTAAATATTACGCCATATGACAGTGCGCACTTCGTTTGCGTAAGGCTATGCGTCTGACAAACTGGCTTTTTACATTGATGGATTTTTTTTCGATAAATACACAAAATATTTTCAAGTAACTTCGGCTATCTGGGTTCGTTTTAACAACACTATAGACCACATAAAATTTCCAAACTACACTATAAAATTTCCACATATTTTCCAAAATATGCAAGGCTATGTATTTCATGCATAGCATGAGTATGGAAATAATATGGCTTGTAATATAGATGCTTTTGACCCGCATCGAAGATTGAAACGATTGATAAAAAGATTGGAACCCGGAACCAAATTTCGATTGTTTTTTTATATATGGGTGGCGACGTCTCTTTATATTATTTGGTTTTTGCTAATATGCAGAAAAGATGATAACTTTACCTTTTTAGAAGTAAAAAATTAAAATTTAACTGTTAAAAATATGTTTTAAAATTAATACCGATTTAACCATATCATTTCATTTTTTCCAGATTCATATTTCATTCCACCACAACCACCACCACCTGAAGTCGTATCGAACGAAATTATGCCAGTACCATACCAAAGTACATGCCATGTGGCATTAGAAACGTGTCGTGAAGACTCAACCTGCTCAACATTTTTACATTCGGTTACATCGCACTGTGAACTATATCGATGCAATCGTAACACATGCATGGATGCATTACAAAAGTTTTTTCGTAATTTGTACGATGATTTAAGTTTAGATATCGCACTTTGTATATGTCGGTAATTAACTAATCATGGAATTTTATGTTACGAGTGAAAATGTTTTATCTCCTTTAGACAGGATGAAATAATTTTTTATTTTTTTTTTGCTTTTTTCTTTGGTTACAGAAAAACTACGACACATCATGACAAATGTATGCTGGCACAAGAAAAATTACATCCAATATGCGCAAAACGTGCTCCAGATAATTATCATATTCATAATGGTATAAATTATCCACATCCACCGTCGTGTAATTCAATCGTTGAGATTTGTCGTGAAGATGAATATTGCAGGTAATTTAAATGAAACTTTTTTCATTACGCCCGTGTTACCACCGCCAACACCAAACTTTTAAGTTTCGTATATAATTGTGGCAAGCACCTATCATATATTTATATATGATTTGTTGAAAATTGAAAAGTTTTTGTATAATTTGGAAATTTTTTTTTCGTTTCTTATCGACAAGTCGTATCATCGTATACACAGGCTAACATATATATGTACACAATCAACCCAAAAAAACCATAGCATAATTAAAAATTCTAAAACATTAAAAATAATTTCCACTCTAATGAAAATTCATTTGTGTGTGTGTGTGCGGTTTTTTTGGTTGAACACGATTCAATTTAACTTATTGTAATTATAATTAGAATTATTAGGAGCTTTCATTTGTTTTTCTTGTGTTTTCAAAATTTACAGCAAAAAATTAGAAATATTTGAACAAGGTTGTGCCTTTGATAGTACAACGTACAAATGTGCTGGTAAAATTAGTTCTTGTCGACAGGCAATTGTTGGTATACTTGGTACACAGCTACGAACATCATGTTCGTGCCACGGTACCGAACAGCAACAACATTTTGATTGTCTTGGATGGCAAAAATTGTTATGGCTTAATCCGTGCGTGGGTGAGTTTGATCATTAAAATGTACATAATTTCCGTTTGCACTAATTATATGTTGTAAATCCACACAGTTGAAGCTCAACGAGATTTTCATATGAAACGACTTGCTGAATTGGGTATATTAACAACGACTACCCCAATACCATCGGTAACGCTACCGGTAATTAAAAACAGAATTTTTAAATCGAAAAACTTTTAAATTTTAATTTACATCAAAAAAATTTTGCTTTTCGCAGAATCATCGTTCACCGTCATCATCCTTTGATTTTGATACAAATTATATAGATTTTAATCCTGATTCAATACCAGAAACGTTAATGCAAAACGGAAATGAAATCGATGATGGAAATGAAAATTTAAATAATGAAAACTTTTCCAATATCAAAGATGATAGCATTAATAACAATAATAATAATAATAATAATAACAACAACAACAATAATAATGATTTAAACGAGAAAATTTTAATACACTTGACGGGTAATGATGGTGATGGTGCGGGTGATGGTGATACCATAAAAAATATTGGAAACAGTGAGAATGGAAATATTATGGTTGATGTAGGGAAACTTAATCATGATTTAATCACGGAGTTGGAAATTAAAACAACAACCATAGTACCAACGACAACCACACGAGTTACAACTCCAACGACAGTGTCAACAACACATTTTACGATACGAATGCCGAGTGGGACAACATCACAACCAATTCGTAAGTTTAACGTGTTTATAAGTATTTAGATGATTCAAAGTAATGTCAGAATTTATTTTAGGATATTGTGTCGTTCAGCGGCCGTATCAAAATGACCAGTACATTCCAGAAGGTCAAAGTAAACGGGTAAGATGAAAAGTTTTATATAGTCTAGGTGACAGCCCATTATACTCAAGATAAATATTTAATTTTATAGATAAAATCCGATGATGCTGAATGTAGTGAACTTTGTTCGTGTGGCGATACAGGCGAACCACTTTCATTAGCGTGTCACGCACTTTGTGTACCCATGATACCATGTCGTACACCGCTAGCATATTACAATCATGCGGCGCCCGCATATCAAGCATATCGTGGCCGTTGTTTATGTTATTCTGGTCGTTTCATATGTATGCGACCACCACCCGGTGAATATATATTACCGGGTGGTGTATATTTATTATTAGGTTATAGTACAGCCGATGAATCAATGTTACGTCCACACACAAATTTAGGGGTACAAGATGCAGTACGTTCGCTGCAACATTATTTATTTACGCACATAACAAATCGAACGTCGTGCACTCTAACGCTATTCAATATGACGGATGAAAATGTTATATTGTCGGCGCGGCTACCGCACGATATTCGTGGGCCGTCTGGTCAAGTGCTGTATAAAGAAAAGGTAAGTGCAATTTTTTAAATAATTTACTAACATTATTTTGTTGATCGATTTCGAAATAAAATTATTCGACAATATCGCGGAAAGATTTTAAATTTTGGCATTAAAGATCATAGACGTAAAGATTCACTCATGTTTGCCTTTTTAGATAATTAAGAGCTCTAAGTCTCTAAAATATCAAATTACAGTGTTGAAATCGTAATATTTTACTAACCCCTAACTATTTAAAATTGACTAAATTACACAAGTTTAGGATTACTAAGTAAATTTTCAACAATAAACAGAAAATTTAAAAATTTCAAAATTTAATAAAATCTGGAATATTTGTTCTGACTCCACTTTGATGTGTCATTCGACACATCGTTTTGTTGTTCCTGGAAAAGGTGGAATCATGAATCGCCGTCACAAGTAGTGCCATTTTCTGATTGGGACGCTCTTCGTTATTTTCAATAAGCTGGTGCGGAGGCCGCCAGTTTTTTCGGTTTGGTACAAAAAGTTGGGGATATCGAACCGAATACTGGAAGTTAAGAACTCGTTCGGAAAATTATTTAAGAACGAAATTTATTTCACATCGCAAGCATTTCCAAAGTATACTCTTTATCCCAAGCCAGGTTCTGTTTCTAAAGATCTTAGTAGAATATTTTTGTTAGAGTTTTGATAAGCACAATAATCCTAATGGATTCAAAAGACTCCACATTTTGGACAAAACAACCCGCTTTGTGACTTTCTCTGGTTAGGCTTTAGGATCATAAAAGCAAATGTGCTTTGCACAAATCGCAAATTGATAGCCAAACTAATCCAAGTGTGTTTACTGAACTTTTCTTGATGTTTAATGTCAATTCGGCTCTTCCTTGTGGAGAGAGATTTTTGAAAAGGAGAAGACTGCCGCGTTTAACAAATTCGTATTTTGGTCGAACAAAGCGCATTGCTACCATAATATTATTCATCATATAGACATGTTACCGCGCCACTCTAGCGTCAATTGGAAATCACTTTTCTATATCCGTAGCCAATCAATGCAGGGTCTTCTTAATATTTATTTATTAAAGTCAGGTCTATAAATATGACGATTAAGACTAAAGCTTAGCAATATTTAAATTATTATAGCTGTAACTCCACAGGACGAAACAACGGTACGCTACTTTTACTCAGTTTTAATCAACAACTTTGTGATACTGATATCCAGAATCACCGCAGTGCTGAAGAAACTGACGGAATCAGAAAAACAGGCTTGCCAACTAAGACATCTGTTCCTGATTTATTTATAAAAACCACTCATAAGAACAACGAGATAAGTGCACGAGATCAATGAAATCCTCTGCCTTAAAAAGTGCCAGCAGGATTATAAGCCATCTTAAAGCAACAGGTGGTAATTATAATGACGTTTGGTAACTTTTGATAAACCAATACAAAAATAAAAGACTCATAGCAACCAATCAGATAAATACGATGCTGAACTTTCCAGTAATATAATTAGATTCAGCAAAATCGATAAGATCATTGCCAAAAATGCTTAAACATACTGACGGGATCGTGGAATTACATCATAATTCCAATTATGATGAAAAAACTGGATAATGAAACATCCAGGCTATATATGAAATTATAAATAGAAATCCTAAAGAAATGCCAAGTTTAGAAGACTCTCTCGGCTTTCTAGAACGACGATTTCAAACCATAGCACTAATAAAATCAAAACTCATATATCGCAATCCTGGGACACAGGCTGCTCAAAGAGCACAAGTCAACTCATGTCGAACACAACCATTAGGAGCCTGAGCATTGTGTAAACAGGGACACGGTTTCAAGGACTGTGTACAATTCCAACAATAGTCCGAGCAATAAGAAAGTGTGAAGAACTTTATCAGTAGGACTACTACCGAAATACTGAAGGCGGTCATATAGTACGAATTCCATTTAACCAACAATTACCATCTCTCGGATCATCCAAACAGAGTGCATTAGCCAGCTTCAGTAAATTTGCCATGAGAATTACTACAGAATCTCATGGCAACTTTACTACGATGGAAAAAATATAAAGTAGCTTATACAGCAGACATTGAACAAAAATACCGACAAATAAACATGCATTAGGATGATTAAAAGTACCGGAAAATATTATGGAGAACATCGCCAGATGAAAAGTTAAAATCATACCAGTGGACAACCATAACAGTTAAGATGGCATCTGCATCATGTCTAGCTATCAAGATATTGCAGAATCTGGCGGCAGATGAAGAAAAATGTTTCCAATTGCTGCCAAAATAAATCGAAGTGATTTCGACGTAAGTCACTTGTTATTAGGAATGAACAATATAGAAGTAGTTTTCTATGTACCGGAGGTTTTCCTTTGAGAAGATGGAGTTCTAATCATCACCAAGTCGTAAAAAGTGTCGATCCAGGATCGGTATTATTCTAGCTTTTAATATTTAACCACGAATCAATAAAAGCATTAGGATTCATTTGGAATCCATTCATGGTGAATATTTACAACCACAAAAAAATGAAAACGACAAGAAGAAAAATGTTATCTGAGCCATCCAAATTATTTGAGCCACTCATATTGTTGGCTGTCTCCAACAATAATCAAAACCAAAATCATTATGAAAATTCTGTGGGTTGTCGGTGTAACATGGAATCAGGAACTGCTTAAAGATATCGAAAACAAATTTCATGAATATTTCGTTTCACTTCCGAAACTGAAATTACATGGTTTTTGGTAACGCTTCTGAAGTAGCCAACGCAGCTGTGATATAATTCTATGACAAGTCATCAAAAAAGGCAATGTTGGTAACATCAATGAGTGGCACCAATAGCAACCAACTTAAAATTATTAAAATTTGAGTTATGCGGTGCCAGATAACTTGTGAATTTAATGGACAAAGTGCAACAAGATATGAAATTTGAGCAGACAACTACATATTTCTGGTAAGATTCAATTGGGTTCGGTGAAGAACATTTAAAATTTAAAACCTTTGTTGCAAATCAAATCACGGAAATTCAGAAAATAAGTTCTCCATCTCAGTAGATTTATGTTAAATCACTCGATAACCCAGCGGATTGTGCATCTGGGGATATCAAAGCAAACGAATAAATCACGCATTTTTTATGGTGGAACGGTTTTCAGATTATTTTTAATAAGGCAGGAAAGATTCTTATAAGCAAAAAAAAAAATTTAGCAAAATCAAAAAAACTAAATCTTTGGTATATCACAATGGAGGTTGGTAGACAAATCAAATAAAATTTCTGGAGTAGATGTCATTCCAAGTACTTAAATCAATTACAGCATAGAAGAAAATGGTCACAAGAAAGTTTCAATCAACAAACAGCTACCACCTCCACTAAGTTAAATAACGATGAGTGCATCACATCAAGGGAGTTTGCGAAATAAAAACGTCTACGTGCCTAATATTATTAATACTCGGAATGGTGCAAGTTATTTTTTCTCTAGCCACTTGCAAAACCTTCTGTTAACATAATGACAGTGCATTGGGAAATAATAGTAAATTACAACCAATCAGGATATTAGGAAGATTTCAGTTCTATAACGAACTAAGTCTTTCATCTAAATGTGACTTGCCAAGCCGGACGGGCGACAGAGAACAAGCTGAAAAATATGCAGGAAATTACATCACAAAATAAACTTCTCCTATCAACTAATAAGGAGCACGTACTTAAGAAACAGGAGTTTCGGAGATACAAAAAGATACATCCTTGGTGGTACTTTTGGCTTCATAACACAAAGAGAGGCTTTTCACATTGAAGCAAACCAACTTTTGTAGAGCATAACCCGCATAATTTATTGTAACTGTTAATAGACTAGACATCAATTATTATAGGATAAAAAAAATGTTTTTTAACGCGACCGCGGGTGTTTTATAACAAGAATTTAAGATTATAGCACAACAAATTATTTATCTTGATGGAATGAAATAAAAGTTATCCACAGATGCTGATCACTAGGGTACAAACAATCCATCACAACGTATACAATTTAAATAATGATGGTTATGAGGCGTATTGTAGACAAACTAGTAGTTTTTATTCATATTCCTCATCATTACTCAGTAAAATAATTAGCAACAAATATACCGAATTTCAAAAGGTTTAGTCTATAAAACCTCCTATGTGTATTTAGACACGTTGAAGATCAGTCATTTGGAATTATACTTACATTTGAAAATAGGCAATTTAGATTTTTGAAATTTTAATCCATCTGCGATTGCATATCCAATTTCAATATTTAAATCGAACTGTCCATAACGTCAAAATCATTATAAAGTGCATTATTATCAAAACCTTCTATAATAAAAAAGCTGAATTTATCCAATTCGGAGACTATACAAATTTTAGATTGTTTTAAGTATTAGTGAGATATGAAAATTATGAAGATAAATTATTTATTTGAATTAATTATTTATTGAAATTGTAGTATTAACGAAACAATTTTTTTATATGATTTTGAATGTTACTAACACCAAACCAGATCGAGAATTTTCTTTAATTTTTTTAATATATCGGCGTTTAGATGGTTTTGCTTATTATGGGCACTTACGAAGTCAACTAATGTTATTGTGATTTACTTTTGTTAAAAGTCTGTTTTCAAATAAAAGATAAATCCCTATTCAAATTATTTCTGATTGATTATTTTTAGATAGCGATTAGATATATTCGCTAGAACCTCCTACTTCCGTGTAAAAACAATAGTTCAACATTTTATTTGGTAATAGCAAATATTGTTTCCTAAGATATTAATCCTTTGGTGATACAAACAACAAACATAATTAAGTTTCCAGAGAATTAATACCTAAACTGCAGACCAATAAGAAATCAGAATAGACAAAATGATACTGAATACTTTCGAAAGCGCTCCAACTAAATTGTGTTTATCAACGTGTTAATTTTGGAGCTTTATGACACATAGTTTTAAAATTTTTACTTGGTCAGAATATAGCTCTAGCAATAGTATTATTATTATTAATATAGCTCTAGCAATAGTATGGTAAAAAGCTATGTTAAAGAAGGACATGTTATTGTTTAGCATGAGCACAACTGTGACCGTCTGATAAAGTACAAAATTCATTTTATGCGAAATCGATCAACAAAATATACTATATTTAAAATTTAAAATTATATTAATATATTTACATAATTTTATTAATCTCGCACCCGCTACATATCTAAATAGAAATATTGTCAAACAATATTAGAAACCATTAGCCATCATATTAATTCACAATATATAGAATTTACCGGCCATCCGCTCTTGAGCATATTTAAAATGGCCGAAGTACAAGTTATAATGCCTGATATAAATTCATCAAATAATTTATACAATTATACAAATTTTTTTTACTATAATTATATTATATTTATACTATTTTTTATTCAATGGTTATTTAATTATAAATTATTTTTTAATTTAACATGACATTAAAAAAAAATTAAAAAAAAAAAAACGAAAAAAAATAATATAAATAAATATTTATACATACATATATATTATATATTATAGAGTACATTCGTTATATAAAATATTATATTTATATATTATACAATTTACTAAATAAAATAAATTTAAATAATTATAAAAAAAACAATAAAAAAAATTATAATTTATATACTTGGATTACAAATAATAAATTATAATTTTTAGCAAAAAACATGGACAGAAATTGAATAATTACTTTAATTAAATGTCATACAACTATGGTGAAAATTAATAATAGAATTAAACAATAATTTGGTTTTATAGCCGCGGTTACAAATGCATCAAATAATAGTTTTAAACAATTGAGTATGACATATGGTTAATTTCTACTGTAAATGCTTTCCAGACTCAGAGTCAATTATTTCATGGAAGTTTAATTTCTGCTTTTTAAGGTGCAGCCTTTTTTAAAAATATAGTTTTGAAGCATCATTTTTTGTTTGTTCTAAAGTCGAGTATTTTACCATAACCTAATAAGGTTTAGAAGTTTCTTTTCAAATAATTCCGATAGTATTGGAATCAAAGATATTTGTCTATAAGAAGATTTTTCATTGGTCTATTTGTTTGGTTCATAATATAAATAAACATAGTATTGCCATGGTATGTTAGCCCAGTGACGTGCTAGATATCGCTACTGATATCATTTTAAAATAATTAAAATATTTTTATATGTATAATCGCCTAAATGCCACATATTTATACTAAATGTTGATGATATTCTATCGACCCGATATCTGGAACATCAATGGGTAAACTGTTTTTTTTTTATGATGGTAGTAATATGTGTAATTATATTATATTTGGTTTAAGCAACATTATTACTTCTGCAACCCTCCATTCATTATGTGCAATATTTTTTTCATTTCTTTTTTTGTAAAGTTTTAAATACCTGACCCTATAATAAGTCATACCCAGAAACCTTTTTATCGTTCAGGTTATCAATATTTTTATGTGTGGTTTGTTCTGGGTACATGGTTAAAATGTCGCTCAATATTCGCAATCATATCTGTTTTTTGTTTGAAATTTCTAGCTCAAGTATCGTTATAAAATGGAACAACCTACATATTAGGTATTATCAAGGAATTGGTTGCCATAACTAACTAATGCTTTACGTAATACTGTGGCTCTTTTTGACCTGTTGCCCTGGTTTAAACAAACGAGGTTTTTTTCATAGGTTATAATTTGAAACATTCCGTTTATAGGCAACTGTTAAGTGAAAACTAAAAAGTTCTTGGATATTAGAAAATCGGGTAACATTGTTTCCTGTGTTAAGGTCCTATGTAAGTCAATGGTTATCACTTATGCACCCTCGAATTGGCTGAAAATATAGTGCGGTTTACTCTTTTGAACTCATTTGCGGTGAGTATTCAGGAGTAAACTGATCTATAACTACACATCCCAACCAGATTAAAGATCATTTTTTTATCCAAAAATGAGACCACATTTCTTGCTGTTGCGTTTCTAAGAAATTCCAGAAAGACAAATTTAGTGTAATGGTCTTACACAATTAAAAAGTAAGCATTTCCATTTGTATAGCAGGGATACGGTCTCAAAAAATCTATAAACAGTCTTTCAAATGGTCGGTGCACTTCATATAACTACCCATCAGTGGCTGCGTTGTATAGTTGGTAGAACACACATGACAATAAAACTGTCGCTGTAGGAGTTTCAATGTTTTTGAAAAATCTCCCGAAAAATATTGTACACGAGTAGTTAAAGTGTAACCTGTTTCCAACGAGATATATCAGATACTGGAGCTAAGCTGCCTGTTAAAAGGATGCATAACTTCTAATTGATTTTATTATAGTTGGTTTTAATATTCGAATTTTTACGCAAGGTCTTAATTTTGCCAATATATCCTTCATCACCAAAAGCTTCATCGTCCAAGTACACATGCAGAGGAGGAACACTCATACTGCAATCCCCGATACCATCAGTTTTGTCCAAAGCGTCTTAATTCATTCTGATGAGAGTATCTGAAACGACGTTTAATGAACCCTTGCATTAATCGATGTTAAAGGTGTACCCCTGAAGTTTCAAACTCCATCTCGCTAATCGTCCGGAGCCATCCCGTTGGTTCATTAGCCACCGACTAGAATGGTTAATGATGAGGGTAAACACGTACCCCTCCATATTTGCCTGCATTTTTTAACACTCATCACGGCCGATGAGCACTCGAGCTCCGTGATACTGCATTTGCGTTGCGCCGGTTTTAATTAATGCGAATAAAACGCAATAGGATACACCGACTCGTCATCGAATCTCTTAAATAAAATACTGCCAATTCGACTCGTGCTGGCATCTGGGTATAAAAAGTAGAACCAGTTGTTACGGATTACATGACTTTAATTACAAACTTACTTTTTACTTTAACAATTTAGCAACTTCTGTCAAAACGAAAAAATGCTCTTTGAGCTCCCGCAACTCAATGCATCAGGCTGCGTAACGTTTATGGGGTGTTACAAAGACCAAAAGGCATTATTGTGAATTGGTATAGAGATCGCCTGGAACGATAAACGTGGTTTTATCCCTCAATTGTTGGGTCTTAATCTTAAATCATCTTAGTAAATTTTCTATGATGGGTAGAGTAAATTTTCTATGATAAAGATCCCTTTCTGACCAACAAGACATAGCCTTATCTTACTATTACTCTTTCAAACCATGGCAACATGTGAGGACCATGAGCTTTGAAATTATGCTATAACCCCATCTCCAGCATCCTTTCCAGTTCTTTATATATTTCTAAAACTGTTATTAGAGTATCCAAGCTCCTACGTCCCAATCCGTTTTTCATTGAACAAGGAAACATTTCGATTTTTTGACATAAGTTATTTTCTTGTGCTGGCGGGAGTGCATGGCGATTACTCGGCAGGATAGTAGATTTTTCAATTTTTATGGCATCGATTTTAGCGTAAAAAATCCATTTCCAAGTACAGGGGCTTAATTAAACCAGGAGCTATGTGAAATCAATATCGCTCTTCTTCGCTTTTCATGATACTAAAAACATGACGTGACCAATAATTGACGGTTTCTTTTCACTAGCGGTTTGTAAATAAGCTTTCAGTTCATGAACATTAATATTGTTTAGCTCTAGAAATTTTTCTGAATCTGCATTCAGTTCACGGACGGTAGTCTCGTGTCTAAAATTCCATTTAATTTGGTAAGGATCGGTTAGAGTAATCTGACTGTTTAAGAAAAAAATTAAATTTTTTCGTTGCTATGACAATTTTTTCGTTTCTTTGACAATTTTTTCGTTGCTATGCTCACAATTAAATATAATTCTTATTCATAGTTTTTTTACCTCAGAAAAAATGAGTTTAAAAATAAATAAGGCGGCGAAATATTTCAATCAATTATTATGCTTTTCGGACAACGTAATACAAAATTGGGAATGTAGGGGAATTTTTTTCAAATAAATGTCATTGATTTCGGACACAGCCTTAGTAAAAATTTATAATATTTTAATTTTTTTTCAAGTTAAAATAATTTTATTTTGTACGGCTCTAGCCAATACTTAGACAATTTGGAATGTCTAGTTGTCGTACTTAATATAGTTTCAATTGAAGACACTCATAAAGTTTTCTACAAATATTCTAGCCAATGTGTCAGTCTAACTAAAATTTTGTTAAACCATCTAGCATCTAAAGGATAAATTTATAGTTATTATACGACGTGTTTAATGGACCGACTACATCTAAAAATAAATTTTCAAATGGAGGTGATGACGTAAAGTAGTGATCATTGGTATTTTATTAGAAAGACCAAATTTATTGGTTTGGCAAGATTTGCAATTTTTTATTTTTTGGTGATTTGAATCAGCAAATTCGAGAACTTACAAAATTTACGTAACCTATTATAAATACAGTAAACACCTTGATGACATCCAGATACACTATTGTGAAATTCATTAATTATAGTTTCTATTTCATATTAGTCTGTCAATTTTTTCTTTCTTAAAGAAAGACGAATTAGTTTTCGCTAATTGACCTTTAGATAAGTGGCATTTTTGTGGTGGTTCTAGTTGAATACGGCTGAAACAACCAGCGTTCGTTTTTAGTTTCCAGGCCTTGTAAACGATTACTATCAATTATTTAAATTGTTATTCGTTTAGTTTAGTACGCCAATGAGTTAATTTTAAAGACAAGTTGGTGATACTACATAGCCATCTAAAGGCTTGCGCTAAATAACAACAATAAATGTGTAACCATATATATGTAGAAACGGAAGTAATTAACAGTCCGATCTACAGAAAATAATTATTTCTCAATAGCAGCATAATAATTTTCTGTCTAATTATTTCTTAGCTACTGATACCATATTGTATCCGTTTTTTACGTAAAATCGACAGGTCTTAAAATCCAACAAATTCAAAACATGTAATAGTGGTCCGATTAGGCTCAATGATACTTCTAAATATAGATTTTGTTGACTACATGAACGGTAGTACAACTCTTAGCATACAACTGCAACGGCCTCCAACTCTTAGCATATTATTCGAATCATGAAATTGAGCCAATTCAACTGCTGGGGTGAATTCTGCATAATTTAAATCCACCCCAGCAGTTGAATTGGCTATTTGATCTTCTTTTTAAAATTGCTACGGGATTCTTGGGCATTTTAAGACAATTACTGATTTTGTAGGCCAATTTTCCTCTGCTTCTGCCAACCATGAACAACATTTTAACCATAATGCATTCTCAACTAGTTAATTTATCAGCTAATATTCCTCGGGCAGTTAGATCAGCAGGATTGATCATGAATAAAGCCTAATGACCTAGGCTTTATTCATGAATGACCACCACATGAATGCTTTATTGTACGGTTAGTCATAGAATGCACGAATACTTTTACGGCCAGGCCTTGACGCATTTTGAATAGCAAATAAAGTGTTAACGTTGTACGTCCCATGGTTGTGACGTAGGAAGCGGCAATTCCTTATACACGAAGACGACGAAGACCCTTCGATCTTAGATTTAATCCCATGTTTGGGGGATATTTTGTTCCATGCTTGGATATAGCATTTTATTAATGATTTTGTCCGCAAACATTAACAATCGAGCTATGCTGCTTTTTGCGAAACCTCGTTTAGCAGTAAAATATTTTATCTCCTTTTCTACCATTAAAACAAATATATCTTTCCTTTATTTTGGGAAATAAGTGTAACTACACTAAAATGTCGATAATACGAGTTTCAATGCACCATTGTTTAAGAAGATAGAATACTCTTTCGCAATACAAGTAGTAAATAACTCTTCATGTAAACGCAAATTCCAAAATGACAATAACACACGGTTTTTATTTATCCCACTGAAGCCGGAAGATTGCCTTCTGAATTCTTGATTTAATAACAACCACAAAAAAGTCACTCCCTCGCTGGAGTTTGAATCTGATCTTAACCAACAAAATGTTTCCCAAAGATATATTTCAAAATTATAGCCAAAACAAATATAAGCTGTATGATTTAACATTTACTACAAATAATAGTGCGCCAGTACAAAATGTATAAAGCCAGTAAAAAATATGTAAGTAACATTTGAAATTTCAACAGCCGAACTCATCAATCATTTTCAAAACCCCGTTTCTGAAATTGTAAAAAAAATTTTACAAATAATTTTCCATTTTCCTTAATTTTTAGAACATGCTGTTCCTGCCCAAAGTAAAAATATTTACTGACCTATTATTCAAAAACCAATTATTAATGTAGCCTAACTGTTAAAAATCCATTTTATTTTCAAATATTCTTGTTTGTTATCAGTTCGAATGTGATTTTTAAAAAGTGAGGGTGCGTGAAAAAAGTTCTCGAATGTTAAAAGTGTTTATAAAGTTGTTTAAATAAATTGTGAAGTGGATTTTATTAAACCAGGAGTTAGTGTAAAGGTTAGTAGTGTTTTATGGTGTTCAAACCAAAATATAGTTATATTCAAAAACGTGTTAGTTTCATCTGGTTGAAAACTTTTGTTGGAATTTATTGTGTGTATTACAGTTAGGCATTATATACTTCCAATTCTAATAAAAAATCGTTGTACACAAGCGCATAATGTAATGGCCCTTTTATTAGTTACTTGTATATGTTTTTTGATTGTGGTGTGCCATGTGGTCAAACAACTTTTTTATTGTGTATCATATATAGTGTAAACATTTTATTTTTGCATAAAAATACAGAATCGATGCGAACGGTGTAAGCAAGTTGTAATATTTAGAAACTTGTCGATGATACACTAAATATCATTGGTATTAACCATTGGTGTACATGACAGTATCGTTCTACTCTGAGAAACTAACTTTGAGTTGTAGGTTGGTTGTTAAATAACTCTTATCAGATTAGAATTTTCTTTAAATTTTTAATTTGCATTACTGCTCAAGTTTACTGTCGCAACACTACATTTGATGAGTTTTTTATGTGTTAATTTGGTTCGTTTGTAAAGTAAGTGATTCGAAAGTCTAGAAGCGAGAAACCTATACAAATATGTAACTGTATATAGATTTAAGTGTTTATTGAGAGCACTTGAATTTTAGATCATTGATCACTAGTCAGATAATTTTTTAAAAAATACAAGTCTCTATTATTAGTAAGCATGCCCTTGTAGTTGGGGTGTACTCCCATGAAACGTAAAATATTTCTAAACGAGTACAACTACAATCACTACAATGCTTCACTGATGGATCATTTTGGTTTTATTGTTTCGAATAATGAATTTCACCTCAAATTATACAAACTTTATTCAGCATACAGTAAGCTTTATTCATTAAACTGATCCGGTTCTCTTCATAGGTGGTTCTTTATAGGTGACTAGCAGTGCAGTTAATATTTTCAGTTGTAAATAATGTGTGTTCCTTTTACCTTTTTCACGTCTGGCTCAAGTTCTAACCGATCTGTTGGAGTACAGATTGTTAATTGTACTTTTTCCCAACTTTTTTTGGTAAAGTTAAGATTCATATAACAAAATACACCAATTTAAGTAGAACTTTAAATTGATCGCACATTAAGGTCCCTTCATTAACACTCGTAAATTCATATAAATTATAAAGCCCAACACTGAAGTCGATCAATGTTTATATAACTACTCAACATAAAAAAATGCATATACAAAATAGGTATCCAACCTGCTCCAGATGAACGGCTTTGTTACTTATGCATATAAAAAGATCAATATAAGTCTTATAAGTTTTTTGTCTTCGTCTCTTTTTGATAAGAATAATATTGGAACCGCATAATTCACACCAGTGGTCAAAAAACGCTGTATTAATAGTACCCGTGACGGTGGAAAATGCATGTAACACATTTGTGGACTATTTCCTTTGCTTTTACCTAGAATAAAATATTGGCTGCAGTAGACGGATAAATTTTGTAATTTTGTTTTTGAGGATGTCTCAACCGTGTCCATCAACTAACTAAGATTATACTACCGAATAGAGTGAAATTTAAGTTTTTGGAAAAAAGATCACCAAAAGCGTATAAGTGAATCGTTCCAGCCTAGGTTGTCAGCTCAACGCATCAGCATCAAATTTTTGAATTTAACCACTACAGGAGACAAACACTCAATGGATCGAATAAACGACTGGATTAGGATAGCACTTTTCTTTTTGTATAGTTTATTGAATCGGTTAGTTGTGTGGTAAACATAAACCTGTCCTTTGTCGAGTTCCAACAAATTCCCAATACCTTTGTAGGTCTTGCTTCTTTTCCTATGTTACCTAAAACGTAAAATATTGGATAATCATTTAGGGAGATGCCTGTTGTTGGTTTAGCAGATCCGTCAAAAACAACCCTATGCTGCTGATATTGTTTATTTGCTTAAATAAGCCGTGGTGCGATAAATAGAAATCCTTTTGTAATACTTTTACTGCAAATATTTTCATCATGTGGTTAAGGCTCCAAAAATCGGTCATAAACTAGGATACAAGTTTGTCCGAGTATTCACTGTCCGGGTTAAAGCTTCATTAGTTTCAACAATTAGAAGTTTGCAAAGTCATAAAATGGAACACTTGAGTATCCCGGTTTTGGTCCTGGTTTCTAGTACTTCTATACTTATCCATTGTCACCAGGAAATATTTTTATTATTCGCCACATAAGCCTTTGCGTGGCTGATAAATTATTTTCACGCATTAGCGTGATGTCTAATTGCAAATTGGTTTGAGGTGATTTCCATTTAGCTCTCTGCTGAAGCGGTGTCAAATACTCTAATTGCCAGCGTTTCCATAAATGCTGATAAATTTGTTTCTCCATGTTCCATCTTACATGAGGTTTTAATTTTTTCTCGGCGACTGGTTCTGACAGTTGATATATTGCACATCCAATTAAAAGATTGGCAGGTGTAAGGAGCTCTACTTTATCGTGGTTACCGCAATATATTGACCTTATAGAGTGAGCATTCCCTCGATCTGCTCTGCAACTATTGAAAATTCTTCTAAGGTGAATATTACGTCACCGACAGTTCTCTTGAGTTGCGTTTTTACTGATTTGACTATGCTTTTCAAAAGCTCACCTTAACTAGGTGCCTCTGATGGAATCAATTGTTACGTTACTTTATCTTTTAAAATATTGGAAAGAATTGGATTATTGTTATTGGTCAGTTCTTCAACAGTCCTCTTCTGCTTATGAATCGCCTCAACGCCCCTAAAAATGACAAAAATCAGTTTCAACTATCCCAAATGGAACCATATATTCTTATATATTCTTACCTATTCTTAGGTAACTGACCCATTAGTTGATCCATTAATTTTGGTTTCTGCTCTGGATACTCCTTTTTGCCTCGTCTCTGCCTCTAATGATCCAAAAATGAAGTCTTACTAAATGAAACAATAAATGTGGGCCTGGTTACTGATGATGGGTATGATGCTATGCAATAGGTGAACTTGATGATATAATTATAGGATATTTAGCACTGTACGGTAGCCCTGATTTTTCTAGATGGCATCCAACCCTCATGATTCCATCAGTACCGATGAATTACTACTTTTCGATTCGCCATTTCAAGTTACTCTAATGTCAACATCCCAGTTAGTCTTAAGTGTTTATCTGTTTTAGCTTTCAAATTATTGAAAATTATGAAGACAAAAAGCAAAACGGTTTAGCCTAAGAAACTGAAATATTTGATATCTTAATTGATGAATAGCATCCTGTGGTACTGCCGTATCTTTGGTGACATTTATGATATTATATACGACGATTGTAATTTTTTCACTCGTTTTGTGTAATTTATTAATTGCTCTGGCCAACATTGTTTGTACATTACAAGCCATACTGGCCTATTCCACCACAGCTTGTTATTTACAATTTCTCCTACTGAGTTACCTCTAGTTATGTACTCGGCTATTTTTTTGTACTGATATCTCCTTTAAGTCCTTTGAGATCATATGGCAGAATATATGTTTATTGCAGTTTTACGCTGATCTTGTGAGCTTTCTACATGTGGCCTAGGTCTTGGCATATAGAGATATATTCGAATATAAATATTAGAATATATTTGCTTAAAAATTGCTCATATAGTTATATGAAATAACTGTCTGCTTTAAATTTCCACTCCACGATAAGGAACCAAAGACCCTTTTAATTTTAGTGGTTCCTTAAATGGCAAATTTGAAATGAATCGTCCATCTTCCGAACGTTATATTGTTGCGGTAAACTGTTCTTAACAACTTTGCTCTTCCTTGGTCATGTGGTTGTGTTTGAGTGACTTCTTCGTTTGTCCAAAATCATTGCAACGTAACATATATATTAATAATAGTAGCAAATTACTTTTGATACTAGTTTTGTTGGATCTGCCTACGGTCCAGCCCAACTTGGTTTTATGTGCCCTTAAATTTAATGTTGCCATCATAAATTTCTGCTCCAAGTAAAATATGGTTCTGCTTTGTAAAAATTAGGACCCGCTAACCCGATAATGGATAAACCTTCCAAATTGCTGAGATTAATAACGTCTCGTGGAAGAAATGATGATATTTGTGGTATTATAAGTGCGCTTATTGATGTTTGCTGCCAACTAATTTATATATTATTTCCTTGGCACGATTTGTCTTAATGTGCATTTTTCAACCGTTTCTGGGGAGTTGTCGTTAATACCACAGGCAAATGTTGAACGTTTTGACAAAATGCCTCTGAATACGGAGCTCTGTTTCTTCAAAGCCACTAGCTCAGTCATTTTAATACACACGCGTGTTAGCACTCTTTTCACAATTTCACACAGGTTCATAATTTATTGAAATTTATGTCAACTTGAAAGTTAAAAGTCACATATTGATAGTAAAGATTTAAACCAATAACTTTAGTAAAATAACTTAAGTATTCTGTGCATACACTAGCATAGTTCTAACCAAGTTAGAACGACTAATTCAATTACTGCCAAATAATTTTGATACAAATCAACATTCACTAACTTTAACCATAGTTAAGATATAATAAAGATGGCCCATACACAAGCAAGAAAAAGGTATATCTAACAAAAATAATAGAGGAAGTAAAAATAAAATGAAGAAACCATTTTTCTTGGTTACTATATAAAAATGGTTTGTAAAATATGCATTCGACAATTTAAAGGATAAACAATAAAACCAAGTAGCCTTTCTATACAATGAAATATTTGTTTGTAGTTGAAAAATAAATTTTTGTACTTTGTACAGTAAACCAAAAAATTATTTTAAATTTTTATCATCATAAAAGAGTCAACATATTAGAGGTACTTTTATTTTTGGTTCTAATTGAAACATCTTTTTCTATCTTAGTCTATGCTTTCTCGGACTGTTTTGGAAATAATTCTTTTCTCAAGTGCAGAGTATACAAAATTATATATGTCCACATAAGTGATTATGATTTATATCAGGTAAAGTTTCAATTTAGAAGCTATTCAATTTTAGAAGCTATTGTTAGGTTAGTTTTAAAACTGAATAATATTATATATTAATGTAATATATTAATATCGATATTTTGGTTTATTAAACCACGAATTATTATGCTTTGAATCCCAATCAGCTCGTATATACTGTCAATTGAAACGAATTGAGCAAAATAAAAACAAATGGAATTCAAATAAATTAAAATTTATTTTAATTATGTTCATGCAGTGTAAATATATAGTTTCGAAATATCACATTAAAAAACTATATTAAATTAATAGATAGATAAATTGAAATAATAAATTGTAAAAATAATACAAATATAACATAAAAAACAACAAAAAATAAATAAAAACAATTAACATAAATTAAAATTAAAATTAAATTTATTAAATATAAACAAAAAAAAAATTTTTTTTTTATAATTTTGTAAATAAAAAAATGTATTTTAATGGACATAGTTAAAAAAAATATAGAACACGATGAATCATCATGACCGATGACTATTAATAAGTGGTTATAATGGTTTCTCACCTCAGTTCATTAATTTATGGTAAATTTTGTTGAAAATGAATTTTTAATTAATGTTTTATTCGTCAAACACAATGATTATTCAGTTTTATTATTAACGTATATAATTTACAACAAAAACGTTTTGTTAAAATTTTATGTTGTTTTGATTTTGGTTTAGGGTTTGGAAAATGATGTTAGTGAAAATTTAATTATTTACATTTTTCACTTGTTTACCATCTCGATGGACTTAAATTTGTAGCTCGGTAATATATGGGTTCCATTGTCAACGAAAGTTTACTGAAATAATTCTAAAAGTATCGAACTATGTTATGAAAGGAACATTTCATTGTTGCTATTGTTTTGGTATTTTTTGTATTTATGTACCAATGTCGTAATTGGGTTTTATGTTTTAAAAAACATTTAGCTGCTAAGACCAAATTATATCCAAACTATATCCAATTTTTTACTTAAATTTGAGTGGTTTTGGAATATCGTAGTATTATTAATTATAATAGCTACTGATTTTATTTATTTTTAATATATAATTTAAATATTTTTTTATTTATATACAATTTACCTGATGTTTAACTTTTATTTTTATTGCTTATACATTTTTTTATCTAATTCTTAACTAAGACTGTGTCCGAAATCTATGATAAATATTTCTGAACACAAATTTTTGACATTTGTTTGAAAAAAATCGAAGGCACTGAAATTTTTAGGGTTAGTTGCTTTGATAATTATTGACAAATGCAAAACTTTGAAAATTAAAAGCCAAACTCCTCGCATAGCACATTTGGATATATACAATAAAACATCTAAAATTTACTACTTGGGTTTGTAAAAGTACCATTCAAAAACCATATAAGTCAAAATTAGAAATTTTACGTTGCTATGACAATTTCAATAAAAAATGCACACATTAAAGTTATTTTTTCTTCGAAAATTGTATACCTCACAAAAAGTGAATTTAAAAACATAAAGCGGATAATTATTGTCAATTATTATTTTTTCGGACAGTGTATTAAAAAATTAGTGATTTAGGGGAATATGTTTCAAATAAATGTCAAATATTGTATGCACAAATATTTATGATAAATTTCGAACACAATCTAATTCTAAAAATGTGTAAAACAAATATTTTCTTTTATATCCAAAACTGACCGAAATACAGTGATTGAATAAAACCCAAAAATACATAAATAATAAAAATATTACCACAATTACTCCCACCCTAGTGGAATACCAACCCAACCTAAACTAGTTAAAGTATGATCACGTGGTTTTGTGCTCCGATTCTTGTTTGACTGTGTTGATATTGGTGTTTTGAAGCTAACTGATTCGGTTCTTTTAGGCTTCGTGAAAGGTAAATTATTCAACATGTTTGTCGAAAGTGGTACTTTGGAAGATAATTGGGGTCGAACGTTTAGGACATAATTTTTACGGTAACTGGGTTTCTGTTCTGTTTCTGTTAATTTCGTTATCAAAAACCTTTCCATACGTTGTAAAATAAAATATGGGCCAGTAAAACAAAATATGGGATCGCCTGGATGCCAGAACAAGTTAAATTTCAGAAAAATCACTTTTATAATTTTAACAAAGTCAGATTGCGGAATTTCTGTACTGTTTGATTTAAAAAACTCAGCTGGCATAGTTGGGATTGGTTCATTAAAATATGTCCATAATCCAAGCAAAATTAAAGGTAGAACGCTTGTCCAATCCACACGATCGTAACACATACTAACATACTTAATGATCGATCGATGCCATCTTTCAATTATGCCAATACATTTTGAATTGTAAGGTAGAAAGTTCGGAGAAAAGATTAGATCCCGAAAAAACCGCCTCAGCCCATCTCAAGTATCAGTCTATTAATATTACGCAGTATCCCTGATTATAAGAAATTGGTAATGAGCCAATGATGTCTTAGTATATTTCTGCAAATCATTGCGAAGTTAATTTAAAAGAACCGAGAGAAAAACTTTTTTTTCCGAAACTCAATTGGAATAAAAGGCCTTGGTATAGCAGACGAAGTGTTCCAAAAAATTATTTTTCTATATTAAAAGGTCTACAAATCACTTGCGCCATCATTGTCTCGAATTCTGCCCTTGCTATAAGCAACTTATCTGATGGTAAACATCAGGTTGTCATGACGATCGGCGTGGTTTAGTGGTTTATATTCTGTGTTTAACACACTGGGATCTTTTTATTCGCTGAGTGACTTCCGGAAATTATGAAAACCAACCTTAAATTTCGACGGGTAGTAATTTATCAGCGTCTGTCGATGCTTGAAAGAGGGGGATCATGACTGGTCAAAAAGGCACCTGTTACACACTAAGACATCGAC